>WAAE01022318.1:309968-508411 GCA_013400495.1 Nicator chloris
GGGGGGGGGGGGGGGGGCGCTGGGAATTTTGCTGTAGACAAGACATGGTCATTTGTGAAAGGGAGGTGACCTGATTGATTAAGTGCTGCACATCCTGTGGGAGCCACCATGGGCAGGCGTCCTGTCAGGCCAGCTGGAACCTGCCAGTTACCATGAAAAAAAGAAGGAAACCAGCAAACACTTTGCTAAATAACCTCATAAATATTTCCAGCCATAAGCACATCTTTGTGGTTCAATTTTGTGTTTTTTGTTTTGTTTTTTTTTCTTCTTTCCTTAATATTTCCCTAATTTTAAATGAACGGCCTGTAATTAAAGTGATTTAGAGGCTACCTGGGGACCTGGTATTTGAGCAGTGCATGATGCTTAAGAGAGATTGATTGGTGAGGCATAACTCAGTTGGGGTATTTTGATAATGATATCATCACCCGAGAGAGCCAAGTTCGAGCAATTAAATCTCAAAACCTCGTGTTTGGGTTGTTACAACTTCAGCAGGCAGTTTCTGCATGTGCACACACACACACACATTTTCCTTGGATTTCTTCTGGGCACTCCATTTTTTTTGGCTGCCCTCCATCTGTCTGTCTGTCTGTCTGTCTGTCTGGGGTGATCTGAAGTGGTGGTTTATCAGCTGTGCAGCCCCAGAGAGAGGGGGCCAGCCCACTCAGCATCACTGCTTCCCCCCTCAACATCTGCACGTGGACAAGGCGGCCTTTGACATTTAGAAAAATCTTGGCATCTGAAGCAAGAGGCAGAAACAAAAGGATTTTCTCATTTAAAGGTCAGAGCCAGCAGCTTCTTAAAGGAAATTTTCAAACAGGTTTGTTGGACTGTGGCAGGGTCTGTGTGTGTTAGTGGGTGCCATGGGGAAGGTGTCCGCGTGTTGAGGGGGTTTTGGGACCAGCAGTGTGCCCAAGGCTCCGGGCACACACAGCCATAGAGCTGTGGAGCTTTTGGGAGGTGATCGAGTGGAACAGCCAACCCTGAGGGCTTCTGCTGACACGTGAAGGCTTTGGGAAGAGGGGGTGACTGCCCCACATGAAGAGGAGGTCTGAGGGATTCACGTGATGAAGGCAAATTGCCAAAGGGGTCGATCTGGTGGGGAGATGTGCACAACCCACATTGGTGTGGCTGGCACAGCACTCTTCGGGGTAAGGTGGGGAACACCACAGGAAGGGAAAGGGGCAGTGAGAGCTCAGGCACAGAGGCCACAGCATGGCCCATAGTGCTGGAGCAGCCTGTGGACCTGCACAGAGCAGGGAGAAGCAGTGGAGTGTTGGGTGCGAAGTCGTGGTGCCCCTTCCCTCAGCACACATGGGGCTGGTTGCTGTGTGTGCTCAGTGTCCATGGGGACACAGCACAGACAGTGATTTATGGAAGGAGCAGAGCAGATGAGATGGGGCCTTCAAGATACATTCACTGGGTAAATGTCACTGGGCAATGATTCACTTGCTCCTTATGACCCCTAATACATCTTAGCCTTGGAAAGCACCATAGAGCGTGGCCAAGCAGCATCTGCAAAGCAAAGCTTTGTCACCACGCCAAGGGGTGGCTCTGGCAGCCCTGCCAAAGTCCTGGACTTCATCCTTCTGCATGCTGTGGAGGTGTTTGAGCCTCCTTTGTTCCCAAGCTGAGACACAACTGTCTTGCCTGCCGTGCCTGGCACAAAGCTCCACCATCCCTGTTGTCAGCATGCCAAAACCCATTCAGGAACTCCACCTGCAACACTGGAGGTGTGTGTTTGAAGTTGCAGGAACACATGTCCTGTGTGGATTGCATCCCCAAAGGCAGCTGTGCTTTCTTAGTGTGGAAATCAGAGGTAGAAAATCCTCACTTCATTTTGAAATCTCAAGTTGTGTAGAATGCTGAAGCCCTCTTTTCCCTGTTTCTGCATTTCTACTCCATACTTTCTCATGATACCAAGTCCCCATGTCAGCTCTCTCCTTGGGGTGTGCAGCCACCCTCTTTCCAGTCTTATTCCAGGGTCTGAAGGTCTACATGACCTTGGGTCTTACGCTTGGGTAAATACAGGTCTCAACCTGTACTTTTCAAGCAGCATCCTTTGTGTGATTAAAGTCATGCTGCATGCCAGTTCATGTGCACTTTTGGAGCCATTGTTTTCAGCTACCAAAATATGTCAGAGAGAAGAGGAAACAGGTGTACAAGAAACTAGAACCTGAATGTATCTAGGTGAGAGTGCACTTCTGAACCATGTGGTAGCTTGTGAGTGACTAAAGGAGACGCTGTCACACTTTTCACTTTTTGCCCCTCGGCTGCTGAAAGAAGCAGAGAAGGAAATGCTGGGTCTTGGTGTTCAGGGAAGGCTTGTGTGCAAAAGCAGCACGGGTGCAAAGAGCTATCTCAGCAGGACCAGTGCAGACAGAAGTCCTGTACATGTTGCACTGAAGTGGCAGTAGTTAAGACAGCCTGTTACAGTGCATATGTTGCAATTTTACAAGCCCAGTTCATCCAGCTGCAGGTCAATCCCCCAGCAGGGACATTTGGGAATGCCTATTGCTCCTCCACATCATCTGCATTGTCAGCTCCTTGCTGAGATGGAGAGAAGAACCTGCTTTTCTACCACATTGGTGGTTATTGGAGAGATTTTTAGATGTATATCTGAACTATAAAGCCTTGAATAATTTACTAGTTTCTGGGGTTAAGAGGAAGATTTATGATGTTTCCTTCTGGCAGGTGGCTGCTGATCTTGATTCACCTGAAGAAACAGCTGTGCTAACAGCTCCTTTCTCAGAGCAGCCACTCCTAGTTCATGTTGTTCTGTGCTGAATAGAACAGTGTTGTTGTGGTTTACAGTATAGAGAGGTCTGCCCCATGATCTGGTTGCTGTGGGGTAGTCAGTGAGGAGATAAACAGCCTGTCACCCTTCAAACCTACAACCAGAGTCACATCCCACCCACCCCAGCAGAGCTGGGTGTGCAGTAACACTGGCCAAAGAGGGATTTCCTTTGCTTTTCTAGGAAAGGTCCCCATAGTCCCTAAATCAGACTAAACTGGCAACAGAGCTTAGTGAAAGCTGAAATCTTTCCTTTTGTAAGTATTTGAGATCTGAATAAAACATAACAAGACCTGAGTCTCAGTAGTTTAGTGAGCCAGACAGACTTTTCCCATGAATTAGAAGAAACCAATATAGGGCTACATACAGAGTACCTGAGAGATGGTATTCTCATGGTGATTAGCTGCTGCTCTGTGCTAAGGGAAACTGAGGTTTCAGAGGGAGTATTTACATCTCTAGTGAAGCACTGCACTGGTGTGGCCCAGCACAGAGGGGAAAGGGAGAGTGAAGCATGATGGTGGTCCCCAAAGTGTCCTCTTGCATTGACTCTGGGTGGATGGGGATACTCACAGATCCAGCTTTTCCTTTGATCCTGTGTATTCAGTTTGACTCTAAATGTTGATGCTTCTTTCTTTTTTTCTTTCTTTTTTCTTTCTTTTTTCTTTCTTTTTTTTTCCCTTCTCTTTAAGAGCAACAACATACTTTAGCAGTGATGTCAGTAGTGTTGGGCACAGATCAGTTAGGACTGGCTTTGAACATGCTCTGGTATCTCTCAACCCATTCCCACTCATGGACTGTCCCTACGGATCAGTGACACTTGTTTATGCTCCTCTCAGCTTTGCATTTTATTCCTAGATGGGCCGGGGTGGCTTTTGGCTTCATCTAAACTTAGAATTCTAGGGAATGCATCAGCAGAGTCAATGGTGATTGTGTTACATGGAGTGTGCTGTGAATAGCTGATCTGTGCTGGCACCTGCAAGTTCTTGTCAGCAGGACTTGTGTCCAGGAGTTTGCCTTTGGGGGTTGAGACTTCTTATAAATAAAAAAGAAATTGGTTACAGGTGGGTGAAGTGAATCCTAGCTATGAACAGTGAAGAAGAGGACTTGAGTGCCTTTCAGCTTTGAACTGCTGGAAATTTCATCTTTCTTATTTTCAGAAATACAGTTTTTAGAGCTGGAACCACATTCATGCTCTGCATTGATCCAGAATGGTGTGGAACACCAGACCCTGCAGCGTTCACTCAGCAGAGCATCCCCCCCATGTCCTCCCCCTCAGTTCCTGTACACCCCTGTGCATCCCCCTGCCTTGCTCTGATCCCCTGCTCGCTCCTGTTCCTGCCTTGGGCACTTCCCTCTCTGCCAGCAAGTGCACCAGGCAGGGTGCAGGCTGGCTTTTGAAAAGAAATCCTGTGAACTAATGGGAACATATTGCTATTATTTCATATAATCACTTTATTTGTAAAGCACAGGCTGCAGAGGTACTCCCGCTGTTGAACCCAAAGCAGCAAATCTATCAATATATCCCAGTCTATACTACATTATGAACAGATGGGTGAAGAAAAAAAAAGCAATAAAAACAAATAATAAGAAAAGTAACAATGATAGCAATTTTAAAACACTCCTAGGGAAAAAAAAAAAAAAGTTTCTCCATTTTTTTAAAAGCAGTGTGAGATTGAATGAGCTGCACTGCAAGTGCATCCATCCTCTAAGTTCACATGTAAACATCTCCTGGCAGAGGAAGAATTGCTTTTTTTCCAAGTGGCTGCCTTCCCACCTTGTGCCTGTTACAGAAACAATCATAAGAAACCTGGCTGAGATGTCTGGGGTTTGGAAGCATTTGGGGGTTTTCTTTGATTTTTTTTGTAGTTCCTGGGGAGACAGAGGCCCTGGGGGTCAGAGGGAGGATGGTGCCTCTCTTGACAGCTGAGAAAACTCAATGGGAAACAGCAATCTTCTCAGAAGCACATATTTGTCCACATAACTTTCTCTGAACATTATTCTTCTGCCTCTGCTGCAGGAGGAAACTTTGTTTATGAAGAATAGTAGAGAGAAACTACCATTAATCTCATTAAAAAAAGAGAAGATATTCAAATGTAGCCTTCAACCACGACACCAGTGAGCTCAAAGTAGAGGAAATTTAAAACATTTATGTTGCTCTGTTTCTGAGGTCATAAAACACAAGCAAATAGTCTGGCACTGGATGCTAAATTTCTTAAGGAATTTACTTTAATTAATTAAACTAGTAAACCAATTAATGGATTTGCTTGTAAATTCTTAGAAAATTAATTCTGTGCCCAAAGAGTGTTTTAAATCTGCGAGGGAGGCTGTGTATTTCATACAGAGCTTGAATTCCCATTTCAGATGAATCCAGCTCGGTGCTGAGAGAGTTGGAGACACAAGTGATGCATTCATAATACTCGGACCTTCCTCCAAGACTGGCACTTCTCATCAGCTGAATCCAGGGGGTGATTTGCAAAATAAAACCTGTGCTGCTGCCACAGCACCCAGCTCCTGTGCTTGCTGCTCTGCTCTGACACCTCTGGCTTTCCGTGGGCTGGGAATTTACATCCTTCCTGATGCCTCCAACTGGCTCCTTCCTCTGCCATCCCTTCCCTCTTTGATCTGGTCCTGGGCTACCTCAGGTGCACAGGAGGCATCAGGTAGCTCCAGTGAGCAGCAGATCAAAGCACAGGATTTGCTGGAAAACAACCCAGCCAAAACAAAGATCTAAACAGAAGCTAATTCACTTTTCCATGTGGAAACCTTGTTTGGATTCCCTGCCTGGCTCGGGGATGACAGGGGCATCCTCTGTACCTTGCACTCCTCACAATCCAAAGTGACCCCAACATGGAAAGTTCATCATCAAATGTGTCCAGGCTGCTGACAACATGAAATTGGAAGGAAACATGTTCCTTGGGGCTCTCAGCAGGTAAAGCCATGTTTTTCCCTCACATGGCAATCCACTTTGGATCTTGGCATCCTTTGATTGAGGAGGGGGCTGCCAGCCGTGCCTGGCACCACCCGTGCTGTCCCACCTCAGCTCTGACAGGAAGCAGAGCTGCAAAGCAATTAGAAATGGGAGTATTTTGAAGAGGAAAATGGCAGGGGAAAAAAAATTAGCATTTGCACTGTGATGTTTTTGCTGTTTATTAATAAGCAAGCCGCTTTTGTGCCTCCGGGGGCAGGAGAGGCTTCAAGCATTCCTAATTTCTCTTGCATTTAGCTTTTTTTTTTGCTTGTTTTATATGTTACAGGAGATTTGTAATGTCTTCCCACATGTTGAGTTTCCTTATTTTCTTGAGAGTATCTCTGGAATAATTCCTCTGGAGGTTTCAGCTGTGTGCTGCCAGTCTGATTTAAACACTTTAGGGATGCAGGGTGGATCAGCACTCATTTGGGAAGGAGTTATGTTAATTAGGAACAGGTCTGCTCCCTCCTACAGAAGTGGTGTGACTTCAGGAATAAGTGTTTTCATGGAGAGAAAACTCCTGTGCAGAGCTCCTGCCACCACCTGGGTGGTGTTGGTGACGGTGACCCTGATGTGGCTACCCCTGTTCTGTGCTGGCAGCACAGGTTCTTTCCAGGATGGTCAAACCCCTCATCTCCCCAGTGCCACATTTGTCACCAAGGAGGGCTCACAGGGGTCCTGCATGGGGACATTGCAAGGCAGGACTCAGGAATGCCGTGTGCCAAACAGACGGCATGTCCTTGGTGACAGGCCAAAGGAGGCTTCAGGGTGACACTGCCCCTGTGCCACGGGAGGTGAATTGAAACCCTCTGGTATTAATGGGCTTGTTCTTCTTTCCCATTAGGCCTCCAGCTCCTCTGGTGGAAAAATGCAGCTTCTGGAAACGGAGTTCTCACGAACCATCCGGGAGCTCATCGAACTGCACCTGCTGCACCAGGACAGCATCCCAGCCTTCCTCAGCGCCCTCACCCTCGACCTCTTCAGCCGCCAGACCGTTGCTTAGTGTCCCACTGCCAGCTGCCAGCCAGGGGTTGGCCCTCCTGGGCAGGACCCTTGAGGTAGCAAGGAAGAATTCTCGTGTCCACCACCCTTAATTTGTGGTATTGGGTTGCTTCTGTTTTGCAGGGAACTCCTCCTTCCTCCTTCTTTCATGCTGAGTCACAAATCCCACCAATTCCTCTGAAAAGCAGAATTTTCCTCCTGTGGGAGGGCAAGTCTAGCTCCATCCCAGGGCTCTCCTGTGCCAGGATCCAATCCCTGCCTTTGAACTGGGCCACGTGTTCATCACTGCTCAGATTCTCAGGATCTGTCTGGGAATACAGTGGGAACTGCTAGTTTGAGGAGCCCCAGCATCACCATTCACAGCTTTTCCCAAAAGGATTCCCTAAATCTGGGCCCTAACAAAGAGACAAACCTGCATGATCCTGGTGCTTCCTGCTGCATGGTTGTCCTCTTCTCATGGGAGCCAAGGGCTTTGTCCCTGAGGACAGAGACTCAGGGAAAATCTCTTGCTCTTGCAAACATCTCATCACTCAGCAAGACTGAAATTATTTTTAAGATATCAGTGACCTGAGTCTGCTATCACTCAGCAGACAAGCACAAGCATAAATGGCCATTTGAAGCCCCTATACCTGTGTTGACACCTTTGTGGCTCAGTCACTGCCGTGCTTTTGGTTCCTCACCAAGACTTTAGGGCTCTTGGTTATCTCAGGACTGTAGAAAGTGAAAAGGAGCAATTTGGGCTGTGTTCAATGCTGATGGATTTAGCCTGCTGCCTGCCACCACCCTGTGGGTATCTGTTTTGGGAGGTCTCCTTCTTCCTCCCCTCCATGGAGGATGGAGCATCCCCAGAAGTCTGACATTTTGTGTTATAATGGATGTAGTTCTTCTGTCATAACAATAAAGTGTCACTTCCCAAACTGGGTGAATGACTCTTACTTGGGATGCTCTCTGTGCCTCGCTGTGCTCCCCCACATGTAGAGGATGAGCACATCAATGGTCTGATGTGCTTGGAAAGGGAGGAACATCATTATCTCTGTTTTTCCAGGCAAGTCTTGTTCATAGAATTATAGAATCATCAGTGGTTTGGGTTGGAACGGACCTTAGAGATCATCTAGTCCCAACCCCTGCTGCCTTAAACCAAATCAGTTTGCTATAAACTTCTGTGTATATTGATTTCCCCCTGATTTCAGCAGGAACACACTGCCTAGGCTTGGAGACAAGGTAGCAGTGAGCAGGCTAGAAAGTTAGCTGATATAGTTGCAGTGACTGCAGGGTTGGCCAGGCTTGCTGGAGTCACTTGAAGACCTGTTGATGTGTCTAGAGGCACGGAAAACATCTGCTGTTGACCCCCATCTGCTGTTGATCAGACGTGGAAGGACGAGCATGAGGTGTGGGGAGGCTGCAGCCCCCATCTCCCCAACTCTCCTCTCTGCAGGCAAGCGCAATAGCAAAAGTTTGTCATTTTCTCTTCTGCTTGAAGAAGTCCCGGTGGAAGATGAATTGCTGGGCATGCTGTGCCAGGGGAAGGCTGCCTGATTCATATGCACGGCGTGGCACGGAGAGTCGCCTTCCCCAGTCATGGGGAAAATGAATCGTGACGTCAGCCGCATTCAGCTCCACCGCCAACACAATAGCAGATCCTGGCTGCCGCGGAAAATTCTTCTTCTGGCTCCTTGCAGGAGAAATGAAGTAATTAATAAGTTTACAATAAACCCTCTATCTTAGCAAAACACAGGTGAGGCGAGAAGCGATGCTGGAGAGCGACAAGGGAAAACACGTTCTGCCCGTTGGAAAGTTGCCTCCCGAGAGTGAAAGGATAATAAGTTGGGAGAGAACACACAGTAGGCTTCTGAGATACCTCTGGTGGGGAGGAGACATGAATTACTGCTCTGCTCCCTGTTCTCCCAGCAAGACTGATTTGTTCAAATAAGTTTAGTACGGCGGCATGGCTGGGAGAGGTGTGTGGTGAGGAGAGGTGCCTGGATGGATGTGCTGGTGTGGTGCAGGATCAGTTTGTGGCTTGGGGACCTGCTGGGTGACTGTCCTGCTTTGGCCAGCAGCATCCCTGCCCTGCTCATGGCATTATGCTGCTGCACAGTGAGTTCACAGGGCTCACATGAAACTGGGACTTTGGGGAAGCTTGACTTCTCTAAGGCTCACACGTGGAAGCCTGGGAGTTGTTCATGTGGAGGTGTGACCATTGCAAAGCCACTTGAGCCACCTGTGGGCTGTGAAGAGCAGCTGAGACTCCCCAGGTTCTAGTTCCAACACTGAATTCAGGATGAAGCCACAAACCTATGGCTGTACCTCATACCATGGCAGCTCCCATCTCTGCCACTGTCATTATCCTGCTTGTCTGAGGTATGAGGGAGCTGCAAGGGTAAACTATGACACTGAATTTTGCAGTGATTGCTCCTTCCTTTATGAGCCACCTGGGCTCAGCAGCCCATCAAAGGCACTGCCACCGTGTTCACCCCTCCCTGCATCCCCCTTCCATGAGTGCAGCCCCCTGGGGCAGTGCAAAGAGATCCCAGTTGCCACCACCCCAGGTAAGGGTGCAAGTCCCATCTGGGTTTGGCTCATCACTTGCAAAGCTCCAGCCCTGTTTGTGGAAAATCCTTTTAGAAATTCTTGGGAGCTGGATAATAAATTTGCAGTTGGTTGGAGGGGAGAGGCGGGAGCGCTCACCAGTGTGCGTGTGCTCGCTGGGTTTCCGTGCACGCTAGCTGGGTTTATGTGCTGTAGGCTGTAAAATATGATTTATTGGTGCACAGCTGCAGGAATTTCTGTGTGTGTGTGTGTGTGTGTGTGTCAGAGCACCGTCTTGTTTGCAGAGTTGCCTGAAGCTTCCCTTCACTCAAGCTGCTCGTGAGTCCCTGCTCCGCTACACATCAGCCCTGTCCATCTGTGTGCGTACACAAACACCAAACGGGCACGGAGCTGTCGGCTGCTGCCAAAGCAACAGAGCTCTGGGATAAGGCAGGTTTCACCAGATTTGTGCCTTTCCTCAGGGCACATCTCTAAAGCTGGAGCCTTTTGCTCCTGCTTTCTGTCTCCTGGCTTTTGGTGTCATCACGTGTTGTCCTCATTATCCTGGAAGTGTGCGATGCCTGAGAAGGAACCAGGGAAACCCTTTCGGGATGAGCCATGAGAAGTTTGGAGTTTGTAGATGTTAGTTTTGGATCTTTTCCATGTAACACGATAGGAGCAAGGGAAAGAGAAGGGGGAAGAGCACTGGAGCCAAGATGGAGGTGGGTACCTAGAGAGTGAAGGGCAGGAGCAGAGCAGGGGATGGATGGAAGAAACAGGGAATGGATGGAAGGAGAAGCCACCTCCATTTCTGAACAGCTGCAGTGCCACTGTTGACTTTCCACTGCTCCCCTCTGCTCACTCCAAACAAACACTGAGCAGCACTTGCCCTTTTCACTTCCCACCCCAGCAGTGGGCTCAGAGGCAGCTGAGAGTGGTGTGAGTTGGGCTGATGGGCGGATTTGTCAAAATGAACCCCGGAGGTGACAGGCCAGAGCCTTCCTCAGACATCATCGAGCTGATGCCAGACCCCACTGGGCTCTGCTGCTGGAGGTGGGAGAGGGCACAGCCAGGGCAGGATTGGTTCTGTAGGAGCTCTTAGCTGTTCATAACGTTGGGAAAACAATGGTGGTGTCTGATGCCAGGTGACTGTAGCTAAGGACAGGAGCTGGGGAGGACGGAACAGGCTCTCTGTGCTGGTGTGAATCACATTCCTGCTGCCTGCTGTGACAGCAGATTCAGATTTAATAGCAGCGTTGCTAAAACTTGCATGATATTTAAAAGCTACAAAATGCACCCACTCTGATCAGGGGAGGGATATTAAATAAATAAATAAATTAATAAAAAATCAGCAAAGCTTTTTCACAAAGTCTTTTTTAAATATTAAAATCCCATCCTTCCCAACAGGAAAGCTTTTTTCAGGCTAAGAGGAAAGACTGAACGGCATCTGATGATATCGCATTGACACAAGTGTCTAGAAAAATAGGGTAGGAATGTATGATCTGTTCTGAAAAAGGAACCATAGCTAATAGGAAATATGCTGATGCTACTTTTAATTTCATGACTCAGGTTTGCTGCAAAATTGATGGAAATCTGTGTTGGAGCTTGGTTACATTAAAACAGTTCTTGGCTGCTTGGGGGTTTTCCAGTTCTTGTTTCTCTTTTGGGGGATTATTATTGTAAAATCTTTTGATACTCTAGGAGGTTTACAGATATTATTTGAAAGGACAGGGGAACAGTCTTTTGTCCAAAAGAAAGAGGAGATTTTTGCTCCAGAAAGATCACTGCTCAAAGCCCAGCCCTGGACAGGCCATCCCAGTGGCCCCTCCTGTTCCTTCCACCCATGGTGTCTGTGTCTCCAGCCTTCCTTCTGTGCATGTTTTCCCTCAGAGCAAGTACAACAAACAAAGCAGAGGGAAAATACACTTTAAAGAAAATGTTGCCGTGTAATTTAAGGAGCACAAAGGCAGCTTCTTGCTGCTGGACCTCTCAGAAGCAGCCCGTGTCTTTGGTCTGCACCCAAACCACATTCCTCCACCAAAGCACATTCCCTTGGGTTGTGTCAGTTTTCTTCTGCTTCCCCAACATGGGATCAAGCCTCTACCAACCCCTTCATCTTCCCTGTGCTGTTTCCTGGCCCAGGCTCCAGTGCTGATGAGTTTATTAGTGTTGCTAATTTTACCTGATGCAGCTTCCTTCTCTTCATGACAGGTTATGTTTTTTTGAACTCTCCAGCTGATTGATTGAGCTCTCTTTAATATTCCCTGTTTCACTTTGAATTCTCTTTGTTGACTGTTGCTTGTTGTGGTTCTGGGTTTTTTTTGTTTAATCCTCCCACTGTCTCTTTTTCCTCCCTGGTCCTTCTAATGCTTCTTCAGCCTGGAGCAAAGCCAGAGACCATCAGGAGGTCATTGAAACACAGACAGCTGTAGGATTTAAATAAGGACTGGATAATTTTATGACCATTAACAAGGCTCACTGCTATGCAAGCCAAAGTAATAAGGGCAATCATATCTCATGGTTCGGGGAGTAAGTTGATTGCCTGCAGGGACTGAGAAGGTAATTCTGCATCCCTGACTCCCCCCAGAATATGATACAGTTGACAAGATGCACCAGGCAGGTTGAAGGGCTTGGCTAGAAGGTGAGAGCATTTCCCTTATCATCTCTGTTGTCACACTCCATTGTGTGATCAGAAACTTCTGGTGTCAGTGTGGTGGGAAATGTTCTCCAGGTAGATGAAAGGCTCTGAAGTTCAGCAGATGAACCTTTCCTCTTAAGGAGCATCTGCTGAGTGACATTTGTGCTGTATGATGGCAGATACTTCACTTTGTTGGTAGTGACTGGTTCATCTGCCAGGTTGCTCCATAACCACTGACAAGGAGTGGCCTTCCCTGGTGGCTTTGCCAGTGCAAAGGGAGTTGCCAGCAAACCTCCCCTCTGCACCCCACAGACAGAGAAAGTGCTCAGGGAAGATGGAAATCTCACGATGCTCAGCTCTGGCAGATGAAATGGTTCTGCAGGTTGCTTTGAAACTGCAGCCTCAAGCACGTTCTTGATCCATACAGAGACCCCACAGTGTCGGTGCCACGACACTGACAGGAGGCCTCCAGCCTGGCTGCTCCTCCTCTGCCTTGTTTCTGTCCTTAACAGAAGGAGAAGAATGGCTCATGGGACTGAAGCAGGTTTGTTCCCAAGGTAAGGAAAGCACCAGGCCCCCCAATAGCCACAGCTCCCTCACACACACCCTGTTCACATCAGCGCTGTTTCCTGGCTTCACAGTTAACTCAGGACAGTCCCCAGGTCCTGTAACCAGTGTTAAATGTAATGAATGATCTTGTCCTCCTTGTTTGTCTCCTCTTTAGTGTAACACTGTAATTAGCTTAATTACCAACAGATTCTTTTTTTTTTTTGTAACTTAAAATGGAAATTAAATTTTGCACCAGGTTTTACAGGCTGTTAACGGGAATCGAATAATCAAGCCTGACTCCAAGTCCTTGAAAATGAGTATTAAAAAAGGTCTGAATTTGCATATTCATGTTTTTAATAGGGTTCAGAAGGTATATTTGCAGCTGATGAAAAGGATTAATTAAGCTTAATTTGCATAGGAAGAACAGTTTAACCCCTTGCATCCTAACAAGGCAGAGGCTGACAATTTGAATTCCATGGTTTGATGCTGGGGAGACATACAGGCTGGGAGCAGTGCCCTGCAAAGCACCTCACTTCCACTCCAGGAGGACAGAACTAGGGGAATACAGGATCCCAGCATCATCTTGGCACAGTTGGTCCCCCTGTGCCCACAGCCACCTCCAGGTTTGGTCTCCATCTTTCTACCATGGTGGTTTGTGACCTGGGTCTCCCACGGCAATGCCACCACATCAGGCTTTGAGCTAAACGTGCTGCTCCTCCTGTTGTGAGCTGGGCTGGGCAGCTCTGACAGAGATTAAAGAAATCATTTCAGTGCAGCCAGCTCTGTCCCCTGAGCTGTCCACAGCAGGGCTGCCTGTAGCCAGCACAGGGTGGGAGCACCATGGCTGGTAGGAGCACCAAAACCTTTAACTCCTGATCTCATTTCCAATTTCCTTTTTTCTCAGTGGGACTGATCCCACTCAGGGGTTAAAGGCTCTGTGGGAATGTCAGACCAGCGGGAGACTTGGTGAGTCCTGCCCTGCTCCCAGCCACCAGCCTGTGACTGGTCAGCTGGTGACAGCATCCCAAAAGTCTGGGACTCGTTCAGCTTCAGAGAAAGGGTCATAGAGCTGCCTGCACCCTAAGTCCCAGGTGGCACCTCTGGCATGGAGAAATCAGCAGGGTCTTGCACAGCTCTGTCCAGTTGTGATGTAAGAAAAACATAAGCCCTGCCCATGTTCATGGGGAGTGGGGTTGGAACTAGATGATGTTTGAGGTTTCTTACAACCCAAACCTTTCTGTGGTTCTGTATAACCCTCCCAAATCAATCTCTTCTGAGAATGGAAAGCAGAGTGGGAACGTTACGCTTCCCGGGGCCCTACAAAGAACAGAGCACAGCCTTGAGTCAGAGCCTGAATATTGCTGAAAAGTGGCAAAAAATAAATAAATCAGGCATTCATTTTGCTTCAGCAGGTGGTGTGCTGCGTTCCCCTTGTAACGCTTTGGTGGCGTGTGTTGCTAATTATTTTTGGGGTGGAATTTGCTGTGCACAGCGCACGGGGTTCATTAGACAGAGATGGCTTTGAAGTGGCGTTCGGAATTAATGCTGGCATATGTAAATGTTTCTTGTGCCACGGAAAAGCTGGCTATAAATGATGCATGAGGTCCAGTGAGAGAGATGCCTGCTTTGTTTACACACACCCATTGGGCCTCGTTATGCCGGGAGCAGGCAGAGGGGGCTCGGCAGAGCCTTCACGGGCCCTGTAGCTGCTGCCCGGCTGTACCTGAGCGTTCCACAGAAGTTAACGAGGCGTCTTTAGCGCACCACATCCCAAATTTCCTCCTGTCAGAAAGGTGTTTAAGCAACCCATCAAGGCTGTTGTTGACTCTGTGCTCAGTGCTTTCCCTGAGTCCCCCAGATGATGAGGAGCACACGACCTGCTCTCTAAATCACCGAGGTCCTGACCCGAATGCCTCCCTCAAGTAAAACCTGCTTCGGGGCAGAGGCAATCAGGGATGACACTGGGGTGAGGAGTCCCTGCTCACCTCCTCCTGCTCTCACCTGGCTCATCCTCTCAGCACAGGGTCCACAGAGCTGTGCTCACAGCAGAGTTGGGGAATGTTTCATTTAAGAGGAAGAAAAACTAAAGAAAGAGAAAGAAAGCACAAAACCCATGAGCACGACCGAAAGAGCAGGAGGCAGTGCCTGGGGCAAAACCCCATAGGAATGTAAGATCCCTCAACCCCTGTCTCCCCCAAAGGCTTTTGATGATGGCCCTTCTGCTGCTGGAGTGTCCCAGAAAAGCCAAGTTCAGCCCTGTGCCCTGAAGGGATGTATTTTATCCCAAGAAATGCTTTCAGAGATGAATTCTTGTGCATCTCTTCTGTAAAGCAGGACCCCTCTTGGATCAGCCAACAGTGAGGTGGAAAAATAGCTCCCTAACATCTTCTAGGAGTTTGTCTCTGCTGCTGGGATGGGATTGGGCAGGTCATGGGCGAACCATTGCCTTCTTCTGGTTGCTGTCCTGGCATCTCAGAGTGAGCTGGAGACCTTGCACAGTCCCGTGGTACCCTATGGAGACATGCCTCTGGCATGGGTCTGGGACACCTGGAGCAGGGGCTCTGAGAGACCTGTGCCTAGCAAAGCAGGGTCTGGAGCATAACTGCACCAAAAGCAGGGCACTTGTGTGGGGGCAGCTGAGCCTCTGTGCAGCTCAGTTTCCCTGGAGTGATGAGGCCAGTGGTGCAGTGGGTGTCCAAGCTGACAGAGCCAGAAACCATCACAGAGTGGGTGGCAAAACCAGTGGCTGCTTGTTTTGAGCGAGCAGCTGTACCTGGGGCACAACGTGGAGCCTTTGGCAGTACCTGACATGCAATGGGTTTGTTGTTCACCCATGCTGGGGCTGAACATGTGTCAGGCTGAATGGCTTCATCCTGACAAGCACTTCCTCTTCTTGGCTGCTTCCCTTTAGGCCTGAGCAGGAGCAGCCTCCAGACCCCTGGCCACCCCCAGACAGCTGGGGGACTGTGTGTGTGGGCAGCTGCTTGGGCACTTCTCTGCTCCTCCAGTGCTGCTGCCAAGAAAAGAGGCTGGAAATCACCAAGGCGTAAGTGTGTCATGTTTTTCCTGCCGAGTTTATGAAATTGCTTGCTCATCAAACACAAAAGGAGCTGTTTGCTTTTTAAGTAAAACAAATATAAAATGCTTTCCTCTTTGTTGCAGTCCAAAAGGCTGCCTGGTTCCCTCAGCCTCTGCGCTTGCCAAGGCCACTGGGCTTTGCAGGTGGGGTCTCTCTGAGCCCCAGTCTCCCACCCCATCCACCCATGGACAAGTGCCCTGCAGATTCCATATCCCTGCTGATGTGGACATGAGCACAGGGGCAGGAGACACCAAGTGCTGGGACTGTTGGAAGCCTGGCCCCTGTCCATGGCAGGCTCCCCAGCCAGCCCTCCAGACAAACTCCCTGTCACAGGTCTGGTCTGGACAAACTCAAGGTTAGGAAGGAAGGAGCCAGGCATGAAGCTGTGACCAAGTGCTGAAAGGATTTTGTATTTTCCTACTTCCAACTGTTTATTTACCAACATGCTGGAGAGCAGCAATCACTTCCTCATGCCTTATCAAGAAGCTCAGCTGTGAAATAACTAAATGAACCATCCCTTTTTATTAGCCTTTGGACTGAGCAGAGGAGCAATCAGTTAATGGCTGACCAGTTTTTGAAGATGCTAAGCACATTACAAGTGCTAAGTATTATTATTTTCCCTGCAATGCTTTATTTTTCCCTCTGAATACTCAGTTTAAATAACCCTTTCAATTACATTATCTGGTTTCATGCATTCTGCTCAGATTAAATGCGGTGCCACTTACAATTCACCCACCTAAGTGGCTTCCAGGTCTCTTCAAGTCTCATCCTAACCTTTGCCTCTCGAGCTTGGGTAGAAACAGCCTTTGTTCTGGGTCCAGAATCTGCCCCAGCTCTGCTTTGGTTTCTTAAACTCCAATGCATCCACATCTCTTTCTGTCAGGCACTGCAGCCTCTGGTTCCTTGCTCTAGCATGCTGTTTTTCTTTCTTAATAGGGAAACATCTTGCATCCTTTCCCTTTCCTTCCAGGTAAATTAGCTCCCTGGATAAGCTGTCTCCTCCCACTTGCTGGCATCTTGTGATGTTTTGGTTTATTCTTCTTCTTTGGGAGGGCTTTGTGCTGTGCTTCCAACCGATCTCTCTCATCAGACTGGGATCGCCACCCTCATACTTCTGTGGCTTTGCAGAAAAGTGGGACTGGCTCAGACTTCACACCAGTGAATCCATCTCCTGGCAGCTTCAGAGCAGCCAGGGATGGATCAGTCCTTCACAGCCACAGGTGGGCTCTTCTGGGTCTGCTGTTCTCCAAAGCCACCCTGGGGCAGGGACTTCTCAGTCACCTCAGCCAGAGGAGCCTCACAACTGTACCCAAAAGTGTTTCACCATCTCAGGTGGTCTCTCCAGCTCCCAGCTCTGCTCCACCCCCTCCATCTCTGCTTCTCCACTCCTGACAGCTGTGCTGGGACATGTCTGCTCTTCAGGAGCCAAGTGTGAGATGGTGGGAGATCAGAAGCCAGCCCAGCTCTCATTTCACTGTCCTCCCTGGCTGCGAGTTCTGCCAGGGAAATATGTTTGGAGTGGCCATACCAGGCACCTGCCCTCCCCAGCCTCTGCTGCCAGCCTCCTGGCATATCATACCCAGAGCCCTGGTGTCTGCATCTGTCTTTTAGGAGCTGTGATCACCCTGCAAGGCTGGAGGCAGCTGTGGAGGAGCTCAGGGCTTGTCAGCTGTCAGCTCGTGAAGGGTTTGTTGTTCTTGGGACTGCTGTGCTTCTGCCTGGGATTTCCTAGGCAGAGATTTGTGTGTGTGTGTGCAATCTCTGTGGTGGGTGGGAGAGTTGTTACAGCCAGAACGATCTGAGGATATAATTGAGATAAGGCTTGTATGGAGAGGTAATAAATTACAGCACCTGAGATGGCTGGGGAAAAAACCCAAAGCACAACTGGTTTTGTGTACACAAGCTCTGTCAGCCTAAGCTGAGCTGGACACATCAGGGATGTTTCAGCTGGGTGGTGGCAGGTGGTTTGTGCCTGTGGCCACTTTTCCAGGGGGTTGTTGGCTCTGCCAACTCCTTGGAGCTACTCCCAAGAGCTTCTCTGCTGCCACTCTTCCAAATCCTACTGCAACACAAATCCCAGGTGAGGCAGGAGGGCACTTTTGGGACAAGCAGGCTTTAAGCTGCACCTTCAGGGAATGGAAACCTTTGTGTCTTGGCTCCAAATGTGGTGGAACAAGATTAATTAATTTAGCTGCATCACATGAAGAGTGCCAGTGTTTACTTGTGAGACCACAGAGGAGCTTTCGCAGTACCCAGAGAGGCCTCTTGCATCTGGATGGGCTGGGAGCTCTTGGTTGTAAGGCAGGAGATGCCCAAGGAGAGCTCTGCTGCATAAAAGCAATGCTGAGAGAGAGGAACAGATTTAAGAGGCCCCAGCAGAGACATGCTGCAAGCACCACACACAAACTGAGGCATTCCATCACATTTCTGCAGATCAGGTCAAGCCAGCCAGGGGCTTCTGCCAGGATGGAGGAGACTGTCAAGGCTGGATGCTGTGGTGGGATGAGCCAGACTGGAGGGCTAATAGGAAACAAGTGAGATGGGAGGAAATGTGGATGCTGTGTGTGGGGCTGATTGCTCCTTTCACAGCTGAAAACACTGAGGAATATGATAGAGCCAGAGCAGAGCCCAGGAGATGAGCAAGACAATGCAGGGGACAACAGTCACAGATCTTAATGGATGAGACGGACCAGGAGAGAAGAGCTCATTAGAAAAGGGCATTGCATGGTGAAGGGAGGACAGGATGTAAGCCGTGTGAAAGCTGATAAAAGACAGAAATGGAAATCTTTTCGTCCCAAAGAGAGCAAGGATGGAGTACATTAATGAGCTCTTTAATGGCAAGGCAAGTAAAGGTGAGCAGCAAATGGCTATTGCCAGACAGCTGAGCTGAGTGTGAAAAAACAGATGTAGGTGGGATGTGAGACGCGATCGAGCTCGTACAGGAACAACAGCACAACCCTGTGATTAACATTCCCACTGAATTATTGAAAAGGCACACACACAAACTTGGAGACTTGGCAGGCTCCTCTGGTTACTCTGCAAGGACAGGGAGGTTGCAGAGGGATGGATACAGGCATGTTCACATCCAATTTGAACCAAAAGAAATAGCAGCAAAACTAAACTAAAAACTGGCCTCCTGCTTAGCTACTCCCCACGTGATGAAAATCCACATCCCTGGTGCTTCTGTGTCATCTCATCCCTTGCAGAGAGGAAACTGAGTCCAGAAAACTGGCTTCACTGTGGATCAGATTGTTTCCCTCCATTAAGTTCTGGGCAGGAGCAGGATGGGGGAAGGTGGGACTGAGCAAAACTCCGAAGGCAGCGTTTGTATAATCTCTACCATCCTTCTGGTGGTGCTGGTGAGCTGGCTGAGAGGGGTAAACAGAAGCTGTGACACAGAGGAGATACGAAAACTTGGAGCCCAAGTAAAATCAGGTGAAGCCAAAGTCACTGCTCCAAGCCAAGGAGTTGGGTTGGCTTCTCCAGCAGCACTGGCCATGCCCACCAGCACCTTCACCACCGTCAGTGCCTTGGGCACTGCTGGCTTCGGGGCTTGGAGGTGAAGGAAATGAAATGTGCTATATTCCTCTCTCTGGGGAACAATTTAATTTCAGAACACCCAGAAAAACTGACCCAGGGCCCATGATGGAAAGCCTGTGGTGAGGAAAAAGGGAGAGAGGAGCCGGAGGAGAGGTTGGGGCACCTCTGAAATCCACACCTGCTACAAGACCTGTTCACACGCCCTAGGCATTCAAGGCAGGATCAGTGCTTTTCCCAAACCAACCCTTCATCCCCTGAAATCCATCCCCTCCCCTCTGCTCTGTTCCCGTCCTGTGTCCATGTGCATCCACGTGCCCACAGCTCCAAGCTTAGGGGGGGTGACACTGTCCCCAGAGGGCACTGAGGAGGAGAGGGACACGCTGTGCACCGAAGAGGAGCTGAAGTCAAGGTGAACAGGTCCCAAAACGCGCAGCAGGGCACTGCTGCACCCGCGCTGGGTGTTGTTGTTGATCCTCCCCCTGACGAGCACTCACGGATGCAAATAAATTCTGACTTGGGCTCCCAAATTCCTGCTCTGCTGGCTGTGCTAAAAATATCCTAACGCAGTGCGTGCTGGCTTCAATCACCCTCATCGATCCGCGCTCCTGGGTCCGCTCCAGCCGCGCCGCGCCGCATCCCTCCCCTGCCTCCCCAGACCCCGCCTCGCCCAAAGCATCTGTGCCATGAGGCCACCTGCACCGCACTGTCCTCCACCCCTGCTGACCCCCTCGTCCTGCAGACGAGGTGATTTATCGCTGCACAGCCCGTCAGGCAGCCCGGCTGCAGCCGGCGCCCGGCCAGGGGCTGTGTCGCGGCTCCCCATCTCTGCGGAGCCAGAAAACACCGCCAGCAGTTTGGGGCTCTGGGGCAGCGGAGCTCTTGGCTCGTCCTGCCCTGGTTCAGGGAAGGACTGACCTCAAAAATGGGCAGTGGGGAACATTTGGAGGGCAGTTGGCTGAGGTTGCTGGGAGCGAGGGAACACAGAGGAGCTGGCGGGGCTGCGGGAGCCCAGGGCTCTGCTCTGCCTCTGGCTCTCCGGCAGCCCTGGGCATCACCCGGGTGTTGATGCATGGGCTGATCCACAAGCACCAATGGGGCTGGGACAGGGACGGCTCACTGGCAGCCCTAGGACAGGTGGCAGCACCCGGGAAGCACTGCAGGTCACTGGCTTGATGTGAGCAGAGCCAATGAAGCCTGGCTGTTGGCCGGTCAGGGCGATGCATGGGAGCACCTTCCCTTCTTAGGGCCCCCGTGCACCCCCACAGACCCCTCCCAAGGGATTTGCACCTGGTTTCATGGCAAACTCAGCTGAAGCCATCAGGAGGCTCAAATGCTGGGCAGGGAGGGAGGCCGTTCACACCTCCAATACCCAACAGCTCTGAAGAAGGAGGCAGCCCCCAGCTCCCCTGTAAGTGCTTTGCTGCATCAGGGGAGTACCTGGGCAGGCACTGCCACCACTGCCACACTGTGCTGCTTCACATTTCTGTCTGGGAACGTGGCCCTTCCCACAGGCCATGCTTTGGAACAGATGGCCACACCTGGTGTGCACACCAGGGCTGGCAGGTGCCCTCAGGAATCCTGGGCTTAAACGGTGCATGACTATATAAAGGGATGTTTCCATCCTAATTTACAGGTTTTTAAATAATTTCCAGGCTCAAGATGCCACACAGGCTTTGTAACACATGGCAGGGTCCTTTGCTGACTGGGCCAGAGTGAGGATTGAGCCATGGGTAATGTGGGCTGGGATTTACTCTCCAACGAGAAGCTGTCTTTGCTGGGGTGCTGGGGGAGGGATCAGAGGAAGGATTTTTAGTGCTGCCTTGGTTTTGCCCTTGAAGACAGGTTGTTGAGACAACAGCAGTTTTGTGGACACAGAAGGGGCATCAGCAGAATGCATTTCCACATGGCCCCAGGGCTATGACTGTACTGCAGGGAACTATTTTTTTTCCCCTGCCTCCCCTCCTCTTCACTCCAACATGCCTCTCCTGTGCCCTCTCCTTTCTGCTTGGTGGGGAGCCCTCTTCCTTTGGATGAGTTTGGGGCAGCAGGAGCAGCCTGGCTGGACAAAGTATCATTTCTCTTTGCAGAAGCAGCTTGGATGCTTTGGTGGTTGAACAGGAGACAAAACAACAAAAACACACAGCAGGTCACAGGTGATGAAATCCCTACTCTGTCCTCAGAAGGGTCTGTAAAGCAACTGCCTTGGAGGGATGGAAGATGGTGTGGACGGAACTCTCCAGGCCCTGTGCAGAGCCAGCCCTGGAGCTCATCCATGGAGTGATGGACCTGGAGACAATGGGATCTCTTCCCTTTTCTTGTCTGGCTTTTCTCACAGCTCATTTTATGGCATCTCCTGCCAAGGGAAGTGGACCATGACTGCCAGGACTGCACCTTGTTTTGGAGGGAGGGCAGGGGGCTAGAAGATGCTCAGCAGCCCAGGAGCCATCTGGAGACCTGTAGTGAGGCCCCACCAACAACACAGTACTGGCTGATGCCTCAGAGATACCTTGGAGATAGAGGGGCCTAGACTTTTTCTAATTCTCCTTTTTTCCAGTTGCAGACAGCTTGCATGTGGAAGTGTTTAATTTAGAAAGGCCAGCACTGCTGTATCACATTCCTGTGTCAGTCTCTGTTGGTTTATGACCAGTGAAATCCTGGTGTGAAAACAGAATCAGGCTTTGATTTCATCTGCCCCTGCTGTTTTACACCACTAACAGCTTTGCATTTCGATAGCAGCTTTTATTCTAGGAGCTAAATGGGCTTCACAGACAGCCAATTAATTCATTGAGCCTCCCCAGCCAGCCTGTGCCCTCAATGCCACAAGGAAGCACTTGCAGAGGAGCAAAATGAGTGGCCCCAGCTAAAGAGCTGAGCTGGCTGCTGCCTCCACAGCGAGGCCTCACACTGCACTGGCTGGGACATTGCTCCCAGCTCCATGGGTTTTGCTGATGCCATTTCCAAACTGGTGTGGGAATGGTCTCAACGCAGAGATCAGCTGAGGGAGTTCTTTGGGTATCTATCAGTGACTGTCAACACTGGAGCATCTGAGCCCAAATTAACTCATGAGCTGCCATCACTTTGGAGCACCCCAGCCTCTTGGTAAGGAACCCTGTGAGACCATGAAACAGTGTCAGGAGCCCCCACTACTGTTTCCATCATCCATCCTTGCTGACCAACTCTTATTTCTCCTGGATGGGACCTTAAGCAACCTGATTTAGTGGGTGGCATCCCATCCATGGCTGGGGACTTGGAACTAAATGTTGATGACTTTTTATTTTATAATCCTAGATGATTTTTAAGGTCCCTTCTAACCCAAACCATCCCTATGAGGAGGCACTCAGGGTTTGCAAGGAAAGGCTGTTTCAGCTGAAGGGTTTCCTTTGGTCCAGGTGCTAGAGCTGAGATCTGGGGAGGGACCTGCCATGACAGCATTAAACAAGAGAGGGGTGACCCCCAACTCCCCCCCTGGTCCTGTTTACTGTTGTTCACTTCCCCTGGGAAGCTGTGTGCTGTGGGCAGGATCTGGGGCACCTGGAGGAGGTGGAGGAATGTGCCTTTGCTCAGGCAGGCTGAATGCATTCCTGGAGAAATTACCTGCCTTTTATTATGAAATCCTGCTAATGGTTTGTTGTCTACACAAATAACCACGGGGAATGAACTCGTGCACTTCCCAGCCTGCTCTGTGTCTTCCTGGCTCAGCTCCTTTCTGAACAAACATAACCTTTCGCAGGAATACCTGTCAAAACTGCTCTGAAATATTGAAATAACAGGATGGGATAGGGTTTGCTCCTGGGCCCTAGTGCTCATCCATCAGGACTCGGGGTGTCCATCCAAAGCGACTTGTGAGCAGGATGCAAGGGAAAAATCTCTGGCAAGCAGCAGGGCCTCACAGGGCTGCATTTGGGGAGCTTAGCACCTCACCTCACTGTGCTGGCTCCCTGCATTCCCACACACTCACCTGGGAGCAGGGCAGCTCTCAGACCCTGATGAAGCCCTGCTTTTGGTTGGTCGTGGGGTGGGTGAGACATAGGGGACTCAGCTGGAGCTGATCAGGACAAAATAGTCTGGGAATGCCTGGGAATGCCTTCGGGGCCTCAACACCTCTGTTCTCATCTCATTTTAGAGATGGGGCAAGAAGCTGTGGAGTCCTGGAACAGTGTTGGACAGCAATGGTTGAGGGGCGTGTGGCTGCGTGGGTGGACCCACAGACACAGAGCCCTCACTTTCCCTTCCAGTCTCTGAGTGCCAAGGGCTGGTCAGGGGCTCCCCAGGGTATCTCAGGATGGGCAAGCTGCAAAGGCTGATTGCCTCTTACCTCAAATGCAAAACCACCCCTCCATTCTCTCCTTCTCTGCAGAGCAGCAGGAGGCTTTGTGCTCTAACCCATCACTGGCTCCCCGCCTTGACAGTGGGGGGACAATCCACCCCTCAGTGGCTGGTGCCAAGGGCCACCACTGCCCGGACACATCTGTTTAGGGGCAGAGACCAATACCCTTTGATTTGCAGGAGAAATCCCATTGCAAGGTGGCACCTGCTCAGCCAAGAGCCCTTCACTTCTCATCCCCTTCCCAGTTCCTGGTGGTGATGGTCTCCCACCTGGAATAAGGTGAGGGATTCTATTTTCCTGTGTAAGAGTCTTTTTTCTTCAATGCACTTGGAAGTGATGAGAACGTGGACAAAGACAATTGGTGGAAAAAATCAAAACAAAACACTTAGAAATCCAAACTCTCCCCCCTCCAAAAGATATCCCATCAACCAACCAACCAAGAAAAAAGTCCTTCAAATAAAACTCCATCTCTTTCTCTAAAATCCATGATTAAAACCTGGTACAAACAGGTGAATATAGATATATATATATATATATTTTTTTTTTTTTAGTAGATGTAGTATTTTTTTTCTCCTCTCTCTTTCTCATTATACAGCAAACATTGCAAATATAGAAATTTTCTCTGTACAATTAACGACTTCGGTTTACAATGCAATGTGTGGTAAAACCTCTTAGTGAGTGAAAATGTGAACGGGCCTTCAACCGGGTAAAAGTCTAAACTGGAAGACTCCGTCTGCAAAAACAGCCCAAAAGATGGAGCTCCTTCTGGTCTCTTTTTGGTTTTTGATGCTGTTTTTGTCGCTGTTGATTTTGGAAGGGAAGGAAGGAAGAACACAAACTGTTCACAAAGAATCCACAAAATCACGGAATAGGGACTCATGCAATGCAATATTGGAAAACGCCAGACCTCAGCTCTCTGCCCGCTCTTTCGTTTTCATTTTATATTCAATTTTTTCTTTTTTCTTATATTTTTTTAAAAAATCAAAATGAAACAAAACTCTTTTTTTCCCACGCCACAGTTTGTTTGTTTTGCAAAGTTTGTGTTCAAATTTGGTGCATGTCTCACCAACGTGAGGACATTTTAATATCTCACTTTATATATTATATAGAATATTTATAGATTTTTCATTATTTGCTCTCTCTTTTATTTTTTTATTGATTCTCTTTTTTTTTAAATTTTATTTTGTTTCAAAGACAGTCTGAATAAAAATAGCTGCTGCGGATTTCTTTTGGTCCATTTAGTGTGTTAAGTCACGAGTTGTGTGAGGACTCAGGACTTTTGCTGGGCAGAGACGCCCTTCCAGTAGTCTAAGATGTCGTGAAGATCCTCGTCTTTGGCAAACTGGACCTTTTTGCGTAGGGCATGGCCGGCTGCCATGTACTCCTCCTCGTCTTTGTGCCGCTTGCGGTTGAGTTTGAAGCGCTCCCAGATGCTGTGCGATGGTTTGCAGGTGTACTCTGGGCTGGAGGTGTAGCTCAGGTTGTGGTACTGAGGCGAGAGCTGGGAGTAGGCCAGGTCTCTGGGGCGAGGACGGGTCAGAGGCTCCAGGATGGAGGGCTTCCGCCCGCCCATGCTGTCGTGCTGCTCCCCTGGGTGCGAGCTGGGGTACGAGTGCCGGTGTTCGCTGTACTGGCGGATCTTCTCCGCCTCTGCCCGCAGGATGGCCGCGGCCGGTGTCACAGTGAGGATGGTGTCGGTGGTGGGGGATGTCTTCTCAATGTATTTGGCTTCGGATTTGTGGCCCGATCCCTCGGAGCGGTAGGACCTGGGGCTCCGTATGGAGCCACTGGAAGAGGTGCTGGAGCGCTTGGGGGCCGCCTCCATGCTGTGGTGTCGCTGGAGAGGGTGGTTGTAGCTTTCCTTGTAGACGGGGGAAAGGAATCCGTGCTTGCTGGGGATCTGCTCTGATAAGAGCACCAGCTGAGGCTCCACGGTGGAGACTGCCCCCGACTTCACCCCTTGGAAGGAGGTGGACTCGGATTTCAAGGCATCGATGCAGTTGTTGATGATCTGGTTCACCTTGTCCACCTCCTTGGCAATAGTGGAGATCTCGGCCACAGAGCCCTGGGTGTCTGGCGGCAGGGACAGCTCACAGTCTCGCCTCTCAGGCTGCTCACCCGTCCTCACCTCCATGTAGTTGCCCTTGGTGGCCTTGGGGGTCTCGCTGCTCTCAATCAGCTTGTACTGCTCGACCTCTCCAGCAGAAGGTAGGTAGGGGATGCGGGTCACTGTCTCCCCACCCAGTATCTGTCCCTGGGACAGCTGGGTGATGCTGGTGGTCTCCATTTCTGGCCCATACTTCAGCTCAATGATGGTCTTCTTCATGCTGCCGGCAGCCTTTTTGTGCTTCTCCTCCTGCTGGCGCCTCTTCCGGAGGCAGTAATACACCACGCCCAGGACAATCACCATGCCAAAGAGACAGCCCAGGATTGTCATGATATAATGGGTGGCAGTGGAAGGGGTGGGCACTGGCTCCTTGCGGTTGGGTCTGGTGGGGGTGATGGTGACACAGGTGTGGTTGTACTTGGAGTACTGGTGAACAGAGACTACACAGTAGGTGTAATCTCTTTGTGCTACTAGGTTGCTCACGGTGATGTTCTCCTCCTTCTTCCTGAGCTTGGTGATCATGGAGGAGAAGCCATTTTCAAACTGGGAGAGGATGTACATCTTGCTGAAGGGGTAGGGGATCTGCACGGTGAGGACGGCCGAGTTGTGGTTGAGGTGCTTCACCTGGATGTTGGGGCGCACCTCTGTCTCACCGATGGGCGTGAACAGGGAGAACTGCGGCGTCGTGCCGTCGCCAGAGGAGCACTCCTCCTCGGAGCAGGGGCTTTCGGAGGGCACCGTGGTCACCTGGTACCTGGGAGGGATAAAACGAGGGATCACAGTGTAGGAGCCACCAGTGCAAAGGGAAGAGAGCATGCTCAGAGCATTGCGGTAGCCAGTCCGGCCTTGGCCTAACAAGTAGTAGCCCATGTAGTCGGGTGGGGAGTCGCACTGCATCCGGTCGTAGGTGCGTGTCATGTTGGTGAAAGCCTCCAGCCATTGCAGGAAGCCAAGGAGCTCGCAGGAGCAGTAGAAAGGGTTACTGTAGAGTTCACAGACAGAGAGCTTGTTTAGGCCCCGAAAAGTGTTGCTGTCCAGTCTCTGGATCCTGTTCATGGACAGGTCAATGTTCACTATGTTGGGGCACTCCCAGAAGGCATTGGGGGTGACGGTCTCGATGAGGTTGGCCTGGAGATAGAGGTACTCCAGCTTCCCCAGGCCCCGGAGGATGCCCTCAGTGAGGTTCCTCAGTCGGTTGTAACCCAGCTGCAGCACCTGGAGGTTGAACTGTCCTGAAAAGGCACCGTCCTCGATGTAGGAGATCTCGTTCTTCGTCAGGTTGAGGTATGTCAGGTTGCCGAAGCGGCTGAGCGAGGCATACTGCACGCTCTTGATCTTGTTGTCGTTCAGCCGCAAGTCCACGATGGTGCTGTTGATCTGCTGGGGGATGGACTCGTAGGGGGGCTGGTTTTGGCTGCAGATGGCCAACCAGACGAAGCCCTTGTCCCCCTCGATGAGCCAGCAGTCCGCCCGCACCCCGCCGGCGTGCAGGAGAGACACGGCCGCCACGCACATGCAGAGGGCTGACGTCGCTGCCCACCGGCGACCTGCCATCTGGAAGGGCAGCACGGAGAAGGGGTTCCTGGTCTGCTGGAAGTGGGGAACAGGACAGGGGCCAGGAGGGTGTGGGCTAGTGCTCCTTCGGCAGCTTTGCTTGCCTCTCCCTTCTCCTCATGGCTCGGAGATGGGAGGGAAGCGTCCGTGGAGAAAGCGGAGCTCGGTGCCCACGATCACCAGGCCTCTGGCATCTCGAGGAGGGAGTCATGAAGCGCCTGTGCAGAGGAGTTGTTCAGGCTTAGAGACAAGCCTTCCTCTCATTTTTTATAGTACTTCTCCTCGTTCTCTTTTTGCTGCACATCGTGGCACTGGTCCCCATCTTCCTGTGCCTCCGTGCCTTCAGCTGTCCCTGCTCGGTCCCTCGGCTCACCTGCTCAAAACAAAACACAAGCACAAACTAAGCACAAAGGAAAGACAGTCAGCAGTCAGAGGTGTTGGAGATCCATCCAACGCCCTTCTTAGTTAGGCACTCGCCTTCTCATTCTGCCAACCACCTTTCAAGGAGCTTTTGGTTTATTTGGCTGCCACCAACACTATTCGGCAGCACGAGGGGAGGTGGCCACTGACCATTGAGGTCACCCTCTCAGGCCTTGTCCAGCATCACTTTTTTGGCAGTTGAGAGACCAACGCACATCCAGTGCACCGTTTGTCTGACCTATTTAGGTGTCTACCTGAGGAGGAGAGGAGTGATGCCCCAGAAGTGTCTGTTCCTCTCCGCTGAGAGCAGATGAAGTCTAGACAATTCACTCTGATGTAGATTTGATGCTGCAGCGTTTTGCTGAGGGGAATCCTGACTGTCTCGTGTGCTGGTGTGCGCAGCAGCAGTGCCCACACAAGGGGTGCTGGTCGAGGACACCGTGTCTCTCTGCTTGCACTGCCATGTGGCATCTGGGATACAGCCCAGCATCAAACCCTTGCCCTGCTTCTGGGAACCTGGGCAGTAGTTCCAGGGCACTCTTTGCAAAACCCACCGGTGTGATTGTGAACCACCCAGTGTCCTTGTCCCTGCTGGGGGCTTGTTGCCTTTCTCCAAGGCCTCTCCTTCCCAGGTGAAATGATGCAGAGGTCTGGAAAACCAGCAAACATTCAGTGGCATAACAAGAACATTTGCAGAGGATGGGACAAGACCTTCCCTCCCTGGCCAGAAACAGCTGCTGAAGACTAGGAAAGTCTTCACTAGACACAAACAGCCTCACTCCCCACAGAGAAACTAATTTCTGGTTTCCATTTTTTCCCCCTAAATTTTTGACTAAGCATATATTTCCATGGACAGATCTTCTGATTTTTTAGGGAAACAGGAAGGCAAAAGTGGAGAGGTGGGAAATGCATGAGCACCAGCATCTCCTGGATCATGCTTTTCCAAAAGACATTGAAAACATTATCTGTGGATATCTCTACTGCCAAACAGAACTCTGGGCTGGTAGGAGGGATGCAGTGAGATGTTGTGGCAGAGAAGGAGTTGCCCACAAGTGGAGAAAAATCATCACGGCCTATCTAGAAAAATCCTTCTTTGAACATTTTTTTGGGAATGGGAACACTGTCTCCCTTGTCTGAGGGCAGACTGGAGAAGCCAGGGAAGACACCACCAATACTTCTTGGAAATACAGCTGGTAAGAACTGGAGGTTTCTTGGGAAGTTGTGAAGGAGATAGGGCCACATCTTACATCCAAATTGTCTTTCGTTAAACCTGGAAAGTAGTATAAACCCGGAAAGTAGTATAAACCCACAAACAGTTTTCCAAACCATTTCACAGTACCTAGGCCGGACTGTTCTTGGTACTACATACCTGAAAATCATGTGGGGCTGATTGCCTAGAGGCAGATGCTATACTCTGACCCTTGTCCCAAAGAAACCAGGTTCTTTCCCAGCCACCACACCAGGCAGGGAAGGAGACCATATTTCACTGCAGAGATCCCTGTTCACCATTCAGTTTATACCTTGGTAAACGGGCCAGTAATAATAAGCAGTAAAACAGTTTATTTGGTTGGATTGTGAACAATGAGTCTGTTCCCTGGTGACAGTTAGGTTTCCATTACATGAATAACAAGACCTTCTCTCACATCAGCTCTTTGCATGTGAGACTTTCCAGCCACCTTGCCCTCTGTGTGCTGTCACTGCCCTGGGATGCTCTGCCGGTACCTGGAAGTCCATTTTAACCCAGCTGAGTCCTTGGAGCCAGTGAGGAAGGGAAGAGGGACTGTGCTCCCTGGGAGATTGCAGGTGAGTGCCCCTCCTTGCCACCCCCACAGCAAGACACAGGCTGCAGTGCCAGACTGAAACACGTCTGCTGCTACATCCCTCTGGTGTTAGACAACTCAATTAACCTCTCTGCACTCCAGCCTCCTCTCTGGTACCATGAGATAATGACAGAACTTCACGGGGTGGTGGCAGACTGAAGCAAAGTGCCCTGAGCTCCTCTTGTTGGGGTGAAAATCCCAGCACATGCATTGTGTTGCAGGTGGGGAGACTTTCTCTCTAGGTGTGCCAGCTCTCCTCTGTCACAGGGAGCAGCCTGGTGTCCAGCTCCTGCTGTATCCTGTGGGGATGTATATTGCCCCTAAGGGTGTGGGATGAGGGTGTTCCTGGCCTGCAGAGCCATAAGCAATGGCTTGCCCCAGCTGTCCCTTCGGGGTGGCACTTGACTCCAGCAGCTCCCTGTCCTCCTCCGTGGACTTGTGGATTCTTGCAGGCAAGGGAAGCCCTGCCAAACCAAGCACAGGCAGCAGGAAGGGATGCACTTGGCATATTCTCTTCAGCAAGCACTTATTCTGCCTCTTCTATCTCCCTTTGTGACCCAGCCACCCTGTCTGGGCAAACCTGTGTTTGGAAAGGCTCTGCAGAGCCAAACCAGCTTTTTCCTCACAGAAAAATGCTCTTGTCACTCCTCCCTGGGGAAAGGCTGAGGGCAGAGGGTGTTAGTGGAGTGGGACCATCCATGAGCAAAGAGCAGAGACAAACTCCCCACAGATCCTGCCAGGCTGATCCCCTACAGCCTTCCCCTGTAGCACCCTTGTGCTTCCCCTATCTAACTGGAGGTGTTGGGGATCTTTGAAGAAGAGCAGCAGTAAATGACTCAAAGTCATTTACTCAGTAAGGCTCCTCAGTAAGGCTCCCACTGTATGTTTTCTTTTCTTTCCCATACATTGCCTCAGCCAAGTCCTTCCCAACAACAGAATGGAGAAATGGCATTTTATCAGCAGCCCGAGTTTAATTTCAGCTCATTAAAGCACCCAATTTGCTGGTTTATTTGCTTTACAAAGTGTGAATAAAACGACAGCATTAAGGAGACGTGAGAGAGGAAAGAGGGGCTAATCTCCCTTTTTATTAGATCCTTGGGACATGACTGGTGAGTGGAGAAGTGGGTCTTGTTTCTTTGCACAAAAGGCGTAATTGTTCATCTTGTTGGCTGCTGAGAGCCTCCATCCCAGCCCGTGGTGGATGTGGGTTTGTGCCCAAGCAACACCAGCACCGAGCATCCTGCAAGGATCCAGTGGTTTTACTCTCCTGCCTGCCTGACTCATCTTTGCTCAGTTGTCCTGAGTTTATCCTCCTGGTAACACAATTGCACATCGCTTTTTCCAGTCCTCTGAACCCCCACAGAGCTGAGAAAACCTGGGAATAAACCAGCAAAACTCTCACATGAAAAACAACCAGGAAAGTGGCGATTTGGGGGTCTCTTTTGCTGTTGGAGAACGAAGCAAAAGGTAGGAATGAAGACAGTGTGGCTTAACAATAGAAGTGTTTTGGAATGATGGGTTTAATCTCAGTCGGAGATATCTTGAAGTGTGGCACCATGGTGACAATGACAACAGGCCACATCCACGACAAGGCCATGGTAGGCACTCAGGAAACACCATTCCTGCACAGTTACCTGGGCCCTGCAGACACTGCTGTAATTCCCTTTCCTTCTGCTCTCAGGAGGCAGAATGGTTTGGCCAGCTGACATGATGCTGGGTTTTTGTGGCTAACGAGCCAGCAAAGGGGCAATGACAGCTCCCTCACTCCTTGCTCCTCCTGCACATTGCCTCTGATATCCAGTATCTCTGCTGCAGCCCAGATCCATGCTTCTCCCTGCTAATCCTCAGCCCTGACTGTGAAATGCTCCCCTCCTACCCATCTCTACTTCTCCAGCCCTGGTGCCTATCAACAACCCAGCAGCAAAGAGGGATGGCTGGAATTTCCAGGCTGCAGCCTGCACTGGATGAGAAGCAGCATCCTTTATCCTGGCTGAAAACCCATAGCAAGGGAAAAAGGCAAAGCTGGAGCTTCCAAAACCAGTGCAAGCTGGCTGGGAAGTTTTTGCTTCCATTGCCCAACTAATGGCATCTTGGAAAATTAAACCACAGCAGCAGCTGCAAGGAAGCAAACAAAGCATCCATGGGGGCTGGGAAGGGAGCTGGCACTCAGTTCCTAATTCTGTTATTCTACTGAATGAGTTATTTCAAACTGTGGATTACATTTACTGAGGGAACGCAAGATTACGCATGTGTGTGCTGGTGTATACACACAGCAGTGCTCCTCTCCTGGGCATTTCTGCATCTCCATAACTTCGTTTTCCCTAGCTGCTCCATCTCCAGCTTCTCTTAGATCCCCTTTCACAGCCACTTGGGCTGCTCTATCAAAAAACTATCCCCACTACAAAGAGAGCCAGAGGAAAATGGGAGTGGTACATTACAAACACGAGTGTTTGGTCACCCAAACAGGAGGGGAGCGAAAATTTGCCTAACAAGAATCAGATTTTAAAGTAAACCTTGGTTCTTAATTATGTGTAAAATAATCTGGAGAGGCAGCTCCAAGATGGCAGATAAAATCTTTAATAGTGATGAAATCACCTGTAAATAGCTAATGTCTACCCTGTTTATATCAGCTGGGGTAAGGAGGCTTCCAGGCAGGTTTTTTCCTCATTCATACTCCTGGTCTTTGTTCCATGTCTCCTGCTGGGTGATGTTGGTCAGAATCACAACCTCCCTGGATAATAAAAATGCTCAGGCCTGTAAAATTCAAGTTCATTTTATATCCAGACATCCTCGTCCTAATATCCTTCACTGACAGGGTTTAGGCAGCATTTTGTGCATCCCAACCTTATTCCCAAACCCCTCATAATGCTACATAATAGAGTTCTCCAGTCAATTCTACTCTCTCTCCTGCTACTATTTATTATTTAAGAAAAACAGGCAAAAGAGAAGAGATTGATTTTCCACTGAGGTTTGAGGAGAGATTAAGAAGGAATGAAGCAGAGAGGTAAAGGGGAGGCTGAGAGACAAGTGCCCAGCATTGCATCCAGGATAGCTTTTACTGGGACTCTGGGAGGGCACAGACTGTATGACAAGTATCCAGGGGGGAGGGATGGCAAGGAGATAACTCTTCTGGGAGACACTGGGAGAAACAAAGAGAAATGACATGCTTGGTCTCTATACAGGGACATTAATATTATCAGTATGTCAACAGTCATGGGCTCTGTATGGTGCCGGGGCCAATCTCTCCTTGATTTATTCCCATTTTGAGCTAGATTGAAAAAGTTATTACCTTTACTGGAAGCTGATATTCAATCCCATTTAATTCAGCAGTAAACTTGGGTGCTGTAGTGTCTGAGGGGAGCCCTAGTTCAAAGCCACTGTGCCTCCAAAAGCCAGGATGAGGCCAGAGCTGCAGCCTGGGAATGGCCACAACAGACCTGTCTGCACAAAAGGTTTTAGAGCCTTTCTTTCTATGGCAAGATAAATTCTGGTTTAAAACGACAATATTTTTAAGACAAACTGTTGGGATTTCAGAAAATAAGACTATTCTGCTGTTACTCAGCTGCAGTCTGAAGTCATTTACATCTATCTCATGCTGCTTGGTTTCCAGGGTCTGTTGAGATGACAACCCTATCTCATGCTGCTGTGGGCTGCTGAGCAGAAGCCTCTGCTGATTTTAAGTAAATGCATAAATGATCTTCTGAGTGAGCAACCTCTTAAGCCCAGCTGGGGTACCTGTGCATTAAACCAGCCTTCCAAAACATCGGCACGAGGAGCAGTGGAACATCAGCTCCAGCCCCTGACAGTGCAGTCAAGCCCTCAAGGAGCTAAGAAATGTGATGAGAGGACAGAGTTAGGGGAAGGTGAAGAGGAAAAAGGTTTTAGGGGTGTCACCCTAGCTTTTTCAGCCTTCTAATGTTTACCTTTGAAAATTCTTTTTCTCATGCACTTTTCTATAAATAATAATAATAATAATAATAGATTTGTTTACATGTGGTTTTATCTTGTTTACATTCTTTCTTAGAAGAGTTTTTTGATAGACATCTGTCTTGACCAATGTGATTGGAAAGGTGTTAACTTTGCCTACCAATCACTGAGCTTTTTTGAAATACTATGTAAAAGAGTCAGAAATTTAAATAAATCCCTTTTAGTGCTTAGAAGCTCTCCGAGTCCACATCTCTTTATTTCGTGTCCTAGTGCGACATAGGGGATGTAGGGAAGTAAGAGCTCTGATCAGGTACGACTCTAGCAATAAGAAAGATGTGTTTCTATGGGAGAAAGCCTCTCTAATGCTTTCTTGGTGGGATTTTTCCTTAGAAATAATCACTCTGAATCACACTCAGCTTCATTATGGGATGGTTATGCTGATGGTAGGCTGGGGAAAAGCAGAGGTCTGGTGTGGAAGCAAGAGTCCCGCTTTCCCCTGTAAGTAGTGCTGAAGAGCAAAGGATGTTTTTCCAGCACAGATGCAAAGGAGGGAGCCAGCCCCATGCTGGGAAGAGGAGCTGCTGGTGTTCCTCAGCAGTGACAATCTGAGCTGAGCCTTGTCTCCCCTGCATTGTCATCCTCGCTCAGATCTTTGCTGCTGTTTGGAAAAGGGCTTTACTCCCTCCATTCATTAATTTATTTTTGCAGGAAGCCTGCACAACCCTTTGCCTCCCAGATGGGAACACTCAGTTTTACACGGGGGAAAATCTGGTGATGGATCTGTGAAATGGTGAGTTGTTAGAAATTATTTTTAGAGGTGCAAGTGTCTTTTTCACTCTGTTTTTTATGGTTGTATTTGCAGAAGAACACTTCCCCCTCTGTCCTGCCCTACCCCTGCGAAGGGATCTCTGGCCAGTGCAACACCACAGTTTCTAGGTAGGCTGTAATGCTGAGTGTTGAGAGATGGACCAGGAAACACACAGCTCATGAAGGACTTTGGTAATGATCTGTGATCTCTGGGTAGGCAGAACAGAATTCAGCTTTCCATCAGCATGTGTCATGCACACAGGAATCGTTATGTCTGTGCTGTAAACAAGTACCTCTGCTAACCTCTCACTGACTCGCTCACCGTGGGAGCCGGTCCTGCTTTTCTGGTTGGAGACTTTCAGATGTTTCTTCCAATCCAGGTTATCTTGAGATTTTAATGAAGTAGCTCTTGTCCTCTGGAGCTGGGGAGACCAGCTTAAGGCTGGACCCCCCAGCTATCCACTCTCTGAAGGGGGTTTCTCCCCAGATATTGCTGTATCTGGCAAGCCCCAGTGCCCTACAAGCCCAATTTTAGCTCAGTGCTGCAGGCTGGCTTCTTGTCATGGGCCAGGAGAAGGTTAATGATTATCTGGGCAGCCCTCCAAAACCAATCTAATGTTTATTCAGGACAACAGCATTGCAGAAGAATCCAAGCATGACCACCTTCCACGTACAGCTCACCCATCCTGGCCCTGCTCCTGCAGGTGGCTCTGCTGGAGCAGCTCATGTTTGTCCCCTCTTGGGGGAGACCCTTCCCTAGGTCAGCTCAGGTCCTCATCAACATTTCCAACCCTGCCCTCTTAATCCAAACAGATGCTGTGTTTCTACAGAAAAGCAGTTTACCAGGCTGTGGGTCTGTTGTTTCAGCAGTGGAAATACGCACTCACCTTTTTCTTTTATTTTTTTTTTTAATAGGACACTTCTAGTGGGTCAGATACATAGGCTACAAACAAATATCCATTTATTTGGATATTTGGGAGGTGGGTCAGTGGTCTCAGCCTGGTGGTGGTTCTGGTCTGGATGTTGCAGGTCTGTGCTCCAGCTGGGTCTGGGATGGAAGTGAGAGGATGAAGGGCTGGTGCAGATCAGCACATGAGGAGGCACAGGGATGTGAGACAGCAGTACCCTCTGGCAGAGGGCAGAGTCCACAAGATGGTAATGTGCATTTATTCACCTCAGCTGCTCTTTAATGGCTTAATTTCAGCCACGAATTAGAGCCTTTTCTTCCCACCAGCACAGCCCCTGAAGTTACTCCATCATGCCTTTGACACAACATGAAAGGATGTGCAACAGATTCATCCCAAGAACATCCTGCACCTGTAGGAAGGTGAGTATACTGCTTTCTTGGGGCTCCCCTTGGGCCCCTCAGGGCTCCATGAAGGGATTGGGTATAAGCTGTACAGCCTGAAGGCCTGAGATGTGCTGTGCTGGGGGAAAGAGTCTCTCCCAGCAGTAAGCACTCACAGACATATATGACCCAGGAGAGCTCTTGATGCCTCCCTCGGGCTGCAGGAAAAATTGTACCGATAGCAAAAAAGTGTTTTCTGAGGCAGGCCTGAGATGCTGGTACTGGCTTCACCATCAACAGTCCCAAAATAGCTGGTTCTCACTGCCTTCCCGGGCATGCTGAGAGCCATTGTGAGAACATCCATTTAGCAGTGTCTCTGGAGAACACTGGGAATGTGTTTCCTGCTACCTGAGATGGCCAGGGAGATGGCTGGGCAGCCAGATGGCCATATGTGCTTGGAGCTGCTATTAATGTCTCATTTGATTACGTTTACAGCATGATTAAAAGGCTCCTAGATTCCCGAGCAGGTATCTTTATTATGCTAAGTCTGAACAGAACAAAGATACTCCACTGTGGGCTTGGCTGGTTAAATATGGTGCCAGACAGTGTTTCTCTCACGACTACCTGATTTCCCACTGGAGTTGCCCAAGCACTGGTGGGAACAAGCAAAGCCCATCTTTGCCCACAGAGGATGCTCAGCTACTGGTATACTGGTATATACTATGCTGCCTTTCCTTTATGGTGCCAGCATGCCTAAAGCTCAACCAAACAACCTCCTACCTAAAAGTGTGTGGCCAGACGCAGAGAAACTTGAAAAAAATGGGTTGTGCACATGCTAGACTCCAAAAGAAACTGTTTTTGTCTGGGCACATGGTCAGTGCCAAACTGATGGTGGAAAAGCAGCAGCAGGAGCTGCTGGTACATTAGCGTGGGCTTGCACACACCAAGCCCTTCCTCAGCATCCTGTCTGCTCCTCAGCCAGATCTGTGGCCACTCTCTGGGCCTCTGTTTTTCTGCTTGTCCAAAAGATATGGAGAGTGGGAAGAAACTTTGGAGTCCAAGACAACAGAAGCAGGGAGCTATGCCAATGTTTGGATTGCCTGTCCTTTTCATAAACATTTCCTGTGGAGGTTACCCAAGCCGAAAAAGCAAGTGAACCCCAAACACCTACCCTCTTCAGAGGATTGGAGTTTATTGTTAATAATCTACTGCTAAAAGGGTAACATCTGTTTTGGACAAACTGTAATGAGATTTAAACCCCAGGTGGAGGGAGGACTTCACAGTAATAAATGACTTTCTGTATGTCTAAATAGTTTTAATTTTTTTTCTGGCAGAAATAGCTGCTTTTCACCTCAGGCTTCTTTTTGCCAGCTCTTTTTGTTTAATGATTGCTATTAATTTCCAGGGTGGCAGATGGATTCCAGGCTGGTGTAGTCTGAAATGAGGAAAAACAGCCCGTGAAGGTGTGAGCTTGCCGTGAATGCGTGCACAGGTCACACATGCTGGTGCGATGCCACGTGTGGGAGTTTGCTTCCCAGGGGAACAATTGTTTCTAGGTACCTGCTCCTCCCCACTGGGATGTTTTAGCATCTCTCAGTCATAAAGGAAGGTAAATTAACACTTCTGGTCACTGCTCGTAGCTCTGCCTGTTTAGACCTTCATTTAATAATGCTGCTGATTTCAGCAAGGGTTCGGGAGGAATTCAAACCAGCACCAAGTGCTTTGCTAAATCCAAGCTGAAGTGAGCTGGAGAGCAGCATGTGAAACATGGAAAGGAGCTCCCTGCCCATGGCTGGATGCTGCCAGGTGATAGGGATTCCTCCTTGGGCATGAAACAGACATTTTTCAGAGCTTTTCCTGTGTTATTTGGATTTTTTTTTTAATAGTGTGGCATGTCACAAACAGACAATCCTTCTCCATCCTCTGGCTGTGGCAGTAAATGTCTGCTGCTGAACCCAGCACACCCTGCCAAGCTCCTAGTATCCAAAGGAGGACTTTCTTTATCCTCTCTGCTACCACCTCCTCCTCAAGAAGCCTACAGAACTAATCCCAATTAGTGCTACAGTGTGCTGGGGTGCCCTCCTTTGTCTTCCCCTCCTGTGCAGCATCTCTGGACTTGGCTCAGGAGGCAGGACACATGGGTAGCCAGGTGAGAGCTGGATCTAGAAAGCAAGGCTGATGATGGACCACCACATGGCAGCACCCTGCGTACAGACAGCTGTCCTGAGACAAGAGTGTGGCAGAGGATATGGGAAGGAGGGAGGGGTTTATTTGCTTGGGCCTGGGTGAGCCCCTGGGGATGGAGGAAAGGGGGTAGAGATAGAAAGTGCAGCATCTCAGGTGATGCAGATAATCTCCTTTAATCTCCTGCTCAAAATAACCCAAAGTCAAGTAAAGGAGGGATTACAGGGCCTAAGCCACTGTTATTGCCAGGGTGGAACAGACTTAGGTTGCCTCTGAAGGGCTCCTGAGGAAGAAGAGGAGCTGCAGCAAATACCAGCCTGCTGGAAATGCCTCCTGGTGAGGGTGACTGGGGGGCTGGGGACCCTCCTGAGGTAGCCCAAGGGGAGTTGGAGCTGCAGGGACAGCAGCTGCTGGCAGACCTAGGAGCCTACACAGGGGCCTGGTCCCAGGGAGAGAGCGTCTTAGATGCCCACTTGTCACCTTGTCGTTGCTGATGAGTTTATTCTTAGTGCAGGATCCAAAGTGCTTTATAGCCATTAATTATCCTAATGGGGAAGCAGTGCCCGTGAAACCCATTTCACAGATGGGAAACAGAGCCCAGGAGGAGGTAAATGACCTATCAGGTGCTGGGGCAGGGCTAGAGTGAGATGGCCAGACCCTGTCCCCCCACATCCCTCATACTTTAAGGGGCTTTTCCCTGGATGTGTGTTCCCATCAGCTGTGAGGCTGAAGGCATCTCCTGCCCTTTGCCAAAAAGCCACGGCTCGGCTGCCGTGCTGCTGCCAGGGAAAACTGAGCTGCAGAGCCCTATTCATCAGCTCCTGGTGATGTCTCCGAGATAGCAGCAGCACAGGGATGTGTGAAGCAGGATTGCACTGGGGAGGGAGCAGAGCATGTTCATTTTAATGAGCCTGTCCCTGCCTAAAGGAGAGAGAAAGCGAGAGGCCAACCTGGTTTAATAAACTCCAGCATGCGGATTTAATCAGATGGATCATTGTTCCCCAGCACAGGGATGAATATATTAAAAAAATGATTCAAACTTTTCCCCTTTGTTTTTCATTTGTATTATGTGCTGTGGTGTGATAAAACATCCTGGGGCCAACTTGCAAGGCAATAAAAGAGACGGTGGAGGAGAGGAAGACATTGATCCATGCGAGCAAGCACAAGCACTGTGGGAAGGGAGGCTGCTGGCAGGCAGGGCTGGAAGAGAGGGGCTGCAGCATCCTCAGCCCCCACCAAAGCCCCAGGGAAGATGTGGTTATGGGGGCTGACCTGCTGTCAGCTCCTTTTCAGAGATCTGAGATGACTAATAGCAGTTTAAGTCCAGCGCTAAAAGCAGCCCTTGGTCAAGCATGAGACCTCCATCTCACTCCAGAAAGATCTGAGCACAAGAATATCCCCACACCCCTGCCCCAGAGGGAAAGAGGGACAATCCCCACCTTCCTACAGGGACACCAGCACGTGGATTGTGCTGGTGGTGTCTTTTGGAGTTAGGTGGCACTGGCCGTCCAGGGAATGGGGCAACAGGACAAACTTTCCTCAGGACTGTCCCCTTCTCCTTATCAGGAGTTGTTTCATCACTGCCTCCCCACTGCACCGTGTGCCAGGCAGGGAGGAGTGCGGATCTGGGTGCTGCCTAATGATTTACAGAACTAAATATCTGTGAGTGCAAAGCTGCAAACTGCACAGCAGGAAGGCAAGGGCTGTATTATGGGGTTTTGCTGCTGCTCCCTGTGTGAATGCCACACCCCTGTGCCCCTGACTGTCCCTGGGGACTGCAGGCATTGCTTGGAGGCATAGAAAGGTCTTGATCCAGCACAGCAAAGAGCAAACTGGGTCTGCAGGCAGCCCAGGTGGGATTGTGTCAGTGTGTGCCTCAGCAGCACCTGGCTCTGGGCTTGCAAGGCTCCTGCTATGTGGGTGGGAATAAAGCCAGCTTAGACAAAATAGTCTTTTGTACTAAATCCTGGACAGACTACCTGGAGCTGTGGACAAGGACAGACCTCAGGGGCCTCAGGATGCCTCCATGGAATTTACCTCCTTTGCCCTGCCCAAGCTCACTGTCCTTGGCTCAGGCTTAAATAACCCCCAGCCCTTGCTTTGCTCACCCTTCTCTGGCCCATCAGGCTGCTTGCCACCCTGAGACACAAAGAATTGGCTCTCCAAGGATGGGACAGGGCACTCAGCTGGGTTTTTAACCACTCCACCTAACACTAAGGCCAGAGCTGTCCACCTGGCAGCTAGACAGCTCCCTGGCAGGTGACAGATGGGCATTTGGCTGAAGGCAGCCCAGAGGTGTTTTTGTTGGGGGGCTACAGGTCCCCCTGCCATAGAGCAAAGCTGTACCTGACAGGTTTGACTGGCCCTAGTACAGGGATGGGGTTTGTGGTGAGAACCCAGGAATTATGTTTTACACTCTTCCTTCAGGATGGATGACCTCCACCAGCAGGTGCAGGGCCATGGTGGTGTTTAGTGGAGGGGAAAAAGGCATCTCCTTCCTTAGAAAAGATTGCTCTAAATTGTGCCACTGACCCATTCACTCAAGAGTCATTTATGGCCACTTGGTGTTAAGTATCACCAACTCTGGCTTCTAACACACTACCATGCTACTGCTTCATTACTTTATCCATTACTGTCCATAAACACTAATAAATAATCCTATTTTCATTCTCCCCATTGTTTAAGTGGTCATTAATTGTAGTTTATATGCTGTCTTTGTGTATTTGTGTACGATAGCTTCTTCATGATTCCTTGATTAACTGTGATTGATTGTGTATTTTAAAATCAATTAAAAGTTTCAACACTAAAAGGTAGAGTCTTTAGAAGTAATTCTCCAAGACATTGCCACTAATAATGGAGCTATTGTAGTGCTGGGATCCATTAGTGTGGCACGCTGTGATCTTTATTTTCCAGATTTATGCAAATAAGTAAGTGTGAGTGTGCACGTGGCTGTGTCTGGTGTGGGAGTTATATGGCAGGAAGAGGGTGTTGGGAAGAATCAGCTTCTCACAGGGTTGCTGGCTTTTGTGGGTGACCAGGCATCACCCACTCCCTTCCCTAAAACACTAATGCAAGGGCTGAGCCCAGGACCCCATCATTTCCTTGCACTGTCTATTAATTTTCTAATTGGAAAGAGGTACCAATACCCACAGCTGAAGGGGGCCACAAAGTGGGCTGTGTGTTCTTCTGCAAAGCTGATTTAGCGAATGCCCCTGCGCCTTGGTGGGGTGGAGGTGAGGGATGCATGGGAGGATAGGGATGGCTGTGAAGGCCTGTGTTTGTGGTGGTGCTGATATGATGCTGGTATGATGGGGGAGGAGGAAGGTGATCACCACCTGGGTGTCAGGACATGTGCTGGAGCACTAATCTCTGCTCTTTACAGCATCCTGCCTGGGATATCAATGCTTAGCTCCTCATATAGCTGTTGTGCTGGGAAAATGTGTGTGTCCAGCACCAGAGCTGGAGGAAATGGGCTTCACACCATGCTCCTGTGCTGCCCTGCCCTGTAAACCTGAATCCTAAGTGCTTATGCCTCTGTGCACTCTGTGACTCCAGGGCAGCTCTGCCCAAGCAGCTTCTCATGGCCCACGCAGAGAATCAGGGGTGGGGAAACCACGTAAGAGATTTTGTGCAGGTGCTCCGAGGTGGGGGAGCAGATCCCCAAGGAGCAGTGGGAAATCAGGCCCTTGTAATGGATCCCCTACTTGTCCCCCATCCTCCTGGATGTCTGCCTGCTGCCAGGAGCAGGGCCCTCCCGCCATCTGCCAGCTCAGGCAGAGGATTCCTGTGCACTAATCTGCTCACAGACATTTGCCACCCATCCCTCTCCCAGCTGCATGATGCAAAAAAAAGCCTCAGTGCCCCAGTACAGCTGCTGGGAGCACCTCTAGGGGAAATCACCAGTCCTTTTAAATGATGGGGGGACCATTTTGTGCAAGCCCTGGGATGGGATCACTCTGTTGTATTAACTGGCCTGCTTGCATTGATGTTAATGAAATAAAGAAATATAATGGTTCCAGACTTTTAAACTTCTTACAGCTCAATTTGCATAATGGCCACCGCTACCCTGAACAGGAACTGATCTGTCAAAAAATATTGTTCCAGTCCTCTATCATTCAGCTCAATGGGAGGTGCAGATTGGCCCACAGGAGCTGTTTTTGCTGATGGAGTGGAGTTTGCCAAGTGCCAACCACAAAAAGCTAATATTAGCACGCAATCCAATATTGTAAAAAAGAAATTGGTTAAAAGTTATAGATCAATAACTGTTAACGTGGCTCTATTTTTCAGACAGATCATGTTTGCTGCTGCCTGCTGCTGGGGAGGCAGGCTCCCTCCTGCTGGCTGAAGCAATTCCAGGGTTTCTCCTTGGAGGAACGTGGGGCTGCCAGTCCAGGCTCACCTGTCCTGAACAATCCTGGGAGCTTACTATACTGCATAGTGTTTCTTGTGAAAGTTTGGTCCCCTCTACCCTGGACTACGAAATGCTGGTCAGGGCTGGACCTTAGCCCTGTCTCCACCTTCTTGCACGGCCCTCCTCAGTGCCTCAGATCCCCTCTCCTTCATGTCCTACAGCAACCCCACTTGGTGCCTTAGATTGTTACTCCTCCATTACCTAGAGCCCTTCTCCTCCCTGCCCTAGATCATTGCTCCTTGGTTATCCACATCTCTGCTCTTTGATGCCCCAGATCTCTGCTCCTTGATTACCTACATCTCTGCTCCTCCATGCCCTAGATCTCTTCTCCTTGATTATCCCGATCTCTGCTCTTTGATGCCCTAGATTTCCTCTCATCAGTGCCCCAGATCTCTGCCTGCTGCCAAGACAGTGCCTCTCCAGCAGACTCCTGCAGTGTTTCCAGCTCTTCCAGAGCAACAGGACACTCCTACCCTGTGGGGAGAAGGGCGTTGGTCCTGGCATGTGTCTGTCCCCTCCCTAAAGGGAGGTGAGCATCCCTCCTCTCCACTGTGGGGATTTAAAACATGTTGCCCACGTGGCAGGGACTGTCTCTCCACACCAGAGTGTGTTTAGGGAGTGCAGACCCAAATCCTCAGCTACAGCGATGGGGACGGGAGTGTGCAGGAGCAGGGAACCAGCTGAGCATCACAAGCCAGAGTGACAATGGCCCTTTTGCCCCCACTGACCTTGGCCTTGCCTCTGACAGCTCATTACAGCCTGCCTTTGATCACTTGCCTCTCCCCTGCTCTTCACTTGGAGATGCTGGAGAGATTTCCAGACCAATATCATCAAAAAGGACATTTTTACTTCCAAAATATACAACTTAATTAGAACTGTGAAGGGAGAGAGCAGCCAGTCCATAAAACCACCCACTCTGCGACAATCTCTGTACCGATTCTCTGGGAACTGGGGACAAGACACACCTGGCTTTCAGTGGGAACAGGGTGGTTTCCCAAATGCGAGAAATACCGCTCAGGTCCTGGACAAAAAGGGGTTCTTCCATTGCAAGAGAAGGGTTTGGTGTGGAAATGCCCTCACCTGCAGTCAAACATGCTTTGCTGAATTGGGAGATTGGAGGCATGGACTGAATAGCTGCAGACAGCAAGAGAAATACCCTCATCTAAATCATCACCCTGCAAACACACCTCTTGGCTTAACGCTTGAACATCCACTGTCACCCACAGTCTTGCTAACACACTCACTGAACTGGGACCATTTCCAGCCTCCCGGGGCCATCTCCCTGCAGGCAGCAAGGCAGCCCCACCCCATGGCACATGGGAGGAGTGTTGTTTGCATCCAGCTGCCAGCTGTGGGCAGGACCTGCCTAAGGAACGAGGTCCAGCCCTTCCCGTCTGTGCAGCTGCCCCATGAAACAGCTGACACCTTACAAACTGACGGGGTTCATTTCCTGCCTCTGTGCACTTGCTTGAAGCACCAGCTCTGCCACTTCCAGCAATGTCCACATTAATTACTGTCATAACCCAAGTACCTTGGCACGCGCTCCCCGGCCTGCAACGTCTGTCCCAGCAGTGACCTGCAATTCCCTCCCCTCGGGACCCTGAGAGCATGACTGGGATTTCCAGCTGCTGCCTGCGGGAGAACAAAGCTGCTGCTGGGACAGCCCCCGGGGAGGAGGACAGGCAATCAGGCAGCTCTGCTGACAGGTTGGCTCTGGCCCAGGCTCACCTGCAGCACGGGGGGTTCTGTCCCCTCCTTCGCCCCTTGCCTCACTGAGCAGTAGCATCAGTGCTGCCCCATCTCTGGGACATGGGCTTTTCCACATGGCATAAACGATTTAAATATTCATTGGAGACTGACTCCGTGGCTGGGTGGTGGAAGTGTTTCTCCTGGGATCATGTGGAGTCCTTGCACTGAGTCCCTTTAGGTTTAAGCCCCAGGGACCAGCCTTCAGCTTTCCACTATGCAGTCCTTCTGAACAGAAACCTCCAGTTTCCAAGGAAAAAAGTCAAGTCATGGAAAAAGGCTCAACTCACTCTAAAAAAGCTCCTGAGGGATGGAGACAGGCTTTTCAATGCTCTGTTGGCTGCAGAAAATCTCGTGTTTTTTTGCATAAAATGCTGATTAACCACTGCTAAACACAAGCGTGTCTTAGACAGTAAAAGGACATGCACAAAAGAGATAAGACACTAGAAGTTATGAGATAATGGGAGTCAGCAACTGAAAGGATCATCAATAAAGCTTCTTCAGCATGGACAGGGCTACATCTAACCCAGGTACCACACAGCCTAGTCAAAAGTCTGACCAAAAGTGTGCTTTGAATGCATGAACACACCAAAATCAGGACCTACAAGAGACTGACAAACACAAGAGAACACAACATTCGTTCGAGATGCTTCATTCCTGCCTTTTGCCATTCACCCCAAAACCTCATGGGAAACACCAAGCCCACAAGCAATAGCTCCCCAGCAAAAGGTCTACAGTTTATCCCGAGTCACAAGCTGAACACAAAGTATTCATGTCGCATCAAGAGGCAGACAGAGCCCTGGGATATACGAGCTGCAGTGCGGCCTAGGAGTCTCACAAAATCATCTTTTTTATCTGTTCAGGGCTGGTGAGGTCTACACTGGAGTAGATTCTGGTATTGGCAGCTCATATCAGAAAGGAGGTGGCGCTGCTGTAGGCAGCACAGAGCAAACAGGATGATCAGAGGTCTGTGAGACATGACCTACAAAGAAAGATTGAAAGAACTGGGTTATTTTGCCTAAAAGAGATGATGGAAGAAGAGATGTGATAACAGTTTTCAAGTGCTTAGAAGGCTGCTTCTAAGGGGAAGAGAATAATCTGTTCTTTATGACCATGGTGGACAGGACAAGAAATAATCAGCTTAAATTACAGCAAGAGAAATCAGGTTAGACTTGGGGACAAAAAAGGCTCGAGGAGCAAGGCAGCGGTTACCTGGGAGGTGGAGGGGCTCTGTCACTGTAAACACAAATGCTGTTTGGGGACAGGCTGGCAAACATCCATTGGGAGGGGGGGACTCTCCTGGGGCAGAGCTGAACCCTCTCCATGCCCCTGTGGTGCCTTCAACAGGAGCCTGGAGCTCCTGGATTGTCCAAAGTGAGATCATCCTGCAGCAATCACTTCAGCTGGCTGGACAAATCCCAGACATTTTGGCTTGTGAGAAGATTCAAGATAGCAAAACTTGATCTGGTAGCAGACTGGGGGCACAAGTCAACATTTTGGGTTATTTTTCTTGCAGTAAAGAAATACTTCAAAATTGATTTTCCTTTTCCCTCTCATCTCTTTCAGCTACTCGATTGTAACACAGACGAAGCGAGGCATCCCAGCCATGCCACACAGTCAAGCTGAAATGACACCATCCAAATGAAACCTGTTTGATAATGTCCTTGCTGAAAACAACAGTGAAACCAATCTCTCTCCTCCAGACAACCGGGTGGGGTTGAATCACCGGTTCTGAGCACACAGACTTGCCTGGAGCTGTTTTTCAGCCAGCTCACAGGATTGTTGCTACCAGAGAGACAAAAAGAAAACAAAAACAGGGCCCCTTCCAAGCCAGCTGTGCCCGCACTGAGCAGCAGCCACTGTGCCAGTGGCCAGGATGGGGGATCCACCACGGTGTCCAAGAGCAGCTCCATCCACTTCCACCCAGGAGCACCTCCACTGTGCTGCTGAGCATGCACCTTGGGGCTACTGATTAAGAGATTCTGTGTTCTCCTGAGGAATTATTATTACCCCTGAGTTCCAAGAGCAATCCTTTATTTTAAAAACCTGCCTCCTAATTCATTTTATATTTACCCATAGAATCTTGGCCAGGGTTTCTGAGAGCTGCGGGCTTTTGGGAAGGCCAAGTTTTAAGTGGAGCTGACTCAGCAGAAGCTAACTTGATTGAAACAGTGCCTGCTTGAGTTTGTTCCATTCCTGGGCAGGACTGGAAACAAAGCAGCAGAAAATGGACTCTTCCCAGCTTTGTTTTCTCCACAGGCTCTTGGCTGTGTGCAGCAAATGTTGTTGCTGACCCACAGGGCTGGGACTGAAGTAGAGGAGAGCAGAAGAGAGCTGGCAGAATCCCTGCTGTATACCCCATAGTCTATTGATTTAAAGTGTAATACAGCTGAGATGAGAATCAAAAAAAAAAAAAAAGAAGAAAAAGGAAGAAATAATGAAAAAAATTAAAACCCTGTAAGCAATTAATTTTCAGCCTCACTGCCCAGCATCAGTCTCAAAGAGAGGACTGGGGATGCAGCTAATACTTAGACTATTAAAATATCTCTCCTGTTCCCCTCAGGATGCTCTGGTATAGGCAAGCCCTGCCATGGGGAACATGGTGCCAGTTCTTTTCCACACTACAAGAGCAGCAAACTGGAACTTGGATTCATTTTAACATAGCCCATGGACCCAAGCCTGCTTCTGCCTTCCTTTTCCCACGCTGTGAATCCTTAGTTGTGCCTGTGGCACAGTCTGACTTCTGGACACAATGGCAGCACACCTTGCTTGTTGATGTTGGGGGGCAGTGCTGTCCTGGCCTTTTTCTCAGGTTCTCCTCATTTGAGAACTGGAGCTGGAAAGAGAAGATGGGTTACAGAGGATGGCCAAGCTGCTATGCCAGTGTAGCACTGGGGACTGCAACTGGATCCTGTTCCAGGTGAACCAAGATTCCTTCAAGGAAAGGCTCATTTTAGGCTCAAGGGAAAAATAAAGAAGTTCTGAAAGTCGACCATCTTCTCACACCTTGGAGAGTGCCTGCTTCTGATTGTCCTGGCTGTTATGAGGTGCCTGAGCGACAGCCAGGCTATGAAATACAGCCAAGGGTTTTTGAATTGACAGCTCGTTCCGTGTACAAGCAAAGCCTGAAAGACAGTCCAGAGCTGCTTAGCAAGAGCAGGCTAATAGCTAAGTACACAGCAGAGACCTAATGAGAACACCAGTATCTCCTAACTCCAGCTTCATTCAGAAAGCCAAGAATATGGAAGTTGTCACTTAGTGTCCAATGACCATAACGAATGTGCCAGTGGAGGTGCCCAGAAAGAATAATACCATAAATTGGCAAGGTGGCAGCTGCATTCATCAGCTCAAACAAGAGCTGGTCATCCATAAAATCCAGCAGGATCAAAGACCAGTTCTTCAACTCCAATGTTATTTCCACCTTTCGAGTGTGGGTGGAAATATGCTTGAAATTTGCCAGCAGCCCCGACAGATGTGTCACTTCTGCTGAGAGCCAATGCTGGATGGTGATCCAGGCTATGAAATGCTATTCATTTATTACAGCAAATGCTGAGATTCACCAGGGGATTCAAAACTCAACCCCCAAGTCCTCAGGAGAAGGCAGCGAGCGCGTGCCCGGGACATGCATCAGCAGCGGTGATCAGTGGCCTGCTGAAGCTGAGCCCCCAACACCTGGGCTGGAGGTGGGGAGCAGCCTGCCCTGGGCAGCGATTTGGAGACACCTCCAAATTTCAGCACGAGCTGAAAAGTGCCTGCTGAGCTTGTGCTGCAGGGACAACACACAGCACCCTGCTGTCCCCTCCCTGGTGACAACGTTTGTCTCCAACCCGCAACGCGAGCACAAAGCCGCAAGGCAGCCTGCCAGCTGACGCCCTTCCCCTGGGAGCTGGGAAGGAGGGTGAGAAACGTGCTGCAAGTCCCCAGTAACTCATGCCCACCCCTGTCTGCTCCCCCTGAGCTGCCTGTCACCGCGATGGGGTTCGCCACCACCGTGACAAGCCCAGGGGAGTGAGCGCGGTGTTATCTGCACCGCTGTGTTTGCCAGGCAGTGCTTTGTGCAGGGAGATAACTTCCCTCCAGGATCCAGGACCACATCCTGCCTTCCCCTGGGCAAAGGGACTCCTGCTGTCACTTTTGATATCCTTCCCCGGAGGGAATTGCTGGGTGCAGGGGGTGGTTGGCTCGCCCCAGGGTGGGTCACAATGCTGGGAGTGGGGGCAAACACAAGGGGGATGCCCAGAAGAATTGGGGTGCAAACACTGCCCAAAATGCTGGTGGGAAGGCCAAATCCCTGGTAAGGGATTTGAGTCCCTGGACCAGAGTCCCTGGTAAGGACTTCCTGGGTTTTTTCCCTTTGAAGGGGAATACAGGTGATTTGAAGCCCCTGGGCCACCGAGAGTTGTGCAGTGTTATCCGTGCAACAGCTAATGAAGATCACTCAACACATAAAGATTTTAAGTCAAAGGTTTGATGTTAATTATGGACCAAAACATTTAATAGCCCGTTTCACTTCCACCGGGCATTTTTTTAATTAAAAAATGATATATTGCACAAAAGGGGGGGAAAAAAGGAGAGAAATAATTGAAGATTGTTTTATTCCAGAACAACCTGAGGCAGGGAAGGCAGTAAAGAGATGACGTGTTGGGGAGTGTGATGGCAGCACCACAAGCCATGAACTGGAGGTGGGGGAAGCTGGGGGGGGAGCAGTCTTATCACACTGGGAGGTGCCAGGGAAGGGGAGAACAGCCAGAGGCAGGTAGATGGAAATCCACATCAATCTTTTGGCCACCACATTGGCCTGCCCTTACCTGTTGAATCTTTAGTTTGTGCTGCAGAGGACTTGGTTTCAAATCCCTCTTTCTGAGTCTCTGTCACCTGTCTCTCAAGAAAAACAGCTAAACCCTCAGGGTGGAAATTAGTCTGGAATAGGTCAGGGATGAAGAAAATCTGACATGTCTGGCTCTGACGTTACTCTGGTTTTCATTCAATATTTAAAGATGGGTTTGATCAGGGCTTGGCCTGAGATGCATTCAAATAGGCTGTGCAAAGGAAAGGCCTTCAGCAGAGCAAACCAACACTTCCCCTGCCTTGGGCAGTGCCCATCAGCTGGTGGTGCACAGGGAAGGGGGCAGCAGGAGGGAGCAGCTCCAGGTGGGAGGCTGGCATTGGACTAACTCAAGGAAGGAGGAAGAGAAGTGGGATGGAAATGTGGCCTGGGGCTGACTCGGAAAACTTAGTGTGATTGCTTACAACTAGAAGTAGCAGGAGTATGACACCAAAGTCCCTGGCCATGGATGGCCTCAAGTCCTCCTGTGTCTCCAGCTCTGAGCCTTGCTGTTGTTCTCTTCCTTCAGCTCTACAAGGGGAATAATATTATTCCCTCCTCACAGGGTTTTGAGATGCTCAGTTACTATGGTGATGGGGCCATAAAAGTACCAAAGATAGCAAGAACAATAATATCAGACATGGTAGGAGCCAAATAATTGCATTTAGGGCACGCACACAACACAAAAGAGAGAGCCACCTCCATTCACCACGGCTCTCAAACCCCGAAGACAAAACTTTTGTTGTACCAATGGGCTCTCAGCCTGCTTAAAGGGCTAATTCCCAATCCCTGCAATATCCACTCAATGCTAGGAGTGGTCACCAATGACTGCAGCTCCAGAGCTGGTCCTGCCTCTCCACAACTCCAGCCAGGAAGAGGCTGGACGGCCTTTGCCAGTGGAGAAATCAGATGTTCCTCGCATCACCTCTGTGACACAAAGTCCCCACAGGTGTTTGGCCACTGCACTGTGTGACCAGCTAAGCATTCTTTGCTCAGAGTGGCGAGTGTTCCCAGCACCATGCCACTGACAGCTTGTTCCTTTGTCTCTGCTGAGCACAGCGCCTGCCTCATTATTTTTTTTTTTTAATTTATGGGGCTTTAATTGAAAAAATTGTGTAACATCTGTGGCTGCTTCATAACACCTGTGCACGACAAGGCTGATTTTCAGCAGTGATTGTCACAGCATTCTCATCTGGGCAATGCTGAGTCAGTGCTGTGTGGCCTCCTCTGGACTGCTCCGGCAAGAACAATCCTTGGAGGGTGCGTAATTAACATGTGATGGACAACAAGGTGCTGAGGAAAAAATATGAAAGACATCCCTTTTAAAAGGAGAAAGCTTGGGATGAGCAGGTGGTGAGTTTGCAATGGTTCACCTGAAAAAATGCTGCTGGCACTCGGAGAGCTGGGCTGCCAACCCAGCTCTGGTGTTATGGTAAGACGAGGTGGCAGAGGGGATTTGGCCTTTCCACCAGCATTTTGGGCAGTGTTTGCACCCCAATTCTTCTGGGCATCCCCCTTGTGTTTGCCCCCAGCTCTAGCCCAGGAGCTGGCTGCTCCCTCAGAGGGGCATGGGCAAGGCTGGTCCTCCTCTTGCAGCAGCCCTTTACAGCAGCCCTTTACAGCAGTGACCTCCTGCTCTGGGATTTGCTGAGCCTGAGGGGGCTGTTGGCAGCAGGAACACAAACTGCCCTTCTGCCATTTACACAGCTGAAGTGGGGACCTGCCCTGCTCATTCCTGCTCTGACAAACATTTGCACATCTGCAGCATCCCAGATGTGGCTGGGAAATGTCACCACCCGTGCTGTGGCAAGAGGCACGAGGAGCTGCTGCAGCCCTGGCCTTGCCAGCTGTGGACAGTGAACCCAGAAGGCAGCAGACACCCCCAGATGGCTGAAAGCCCAGAATCCTTCTCCTTCGTTGTTAGGTCTGGAGGCCCAGGTAGTTTTTATCGCCAGTAAAAGGATCCTGAAGCTCACTGCTGGTGTTGCGACCCAAATCCTCACGATTTTGACAGCCTTAAGTGCTGCCTATCAAAAGCTGCCTCCTTGCAACATCTCCCAGGGCTTGCTGTGCAGGTGCTGGCTGTAACAGTTTGGCTGCTCAGGAAGCACAGAGCAGCCTGGGAGGCTTACAGGTGCCTCTTACATTTCTACATGCTCATGACAAAGCTGCTTGGTAGCATGAGTGAGCAAGGAGCAGCAGGGACACAGCTCCGGCTGTGCACAGGCTGAGGTTTCTTCCTTGCAGGAGCCTCCCTGTACAAAGCTGGAGGAGGTTTTATCCACGACTCACAGCTCTGGGAAGCTCAGGCTGCCCTGAAATCCCTCTTCCCACTGTGACTTGGTAAATAAATAAAACCCTGTTCCCTGCTGAGCTCAGTAATGGCAACAGGGCTGCCAGGGCAGCAGACAACCAGGGCTGGCAGGTAGAAAGCAGGGGCCAGCTCAGCGGTTTGGGCAGGGAATAAAGGAGCAGCAGTGCCAACATTTCCGTGTCCTGCCCTTTGTCACTGCAGCTTGGCAAGACCCTTGTGTAACACGGGCTTTTTGAGCAGATTCCCCCTTGCACATCCTGGGAGCAGCCTGTGCTGCTCTCCCCTTCAGCACAGCATCAGCACCATGCCCCCTCCTCCCTCATGTGTTCAGGCTAAGAATTCCCCTCATCTCTCAGAGCACATTAAAAAAATCAATGTAATTACACAGCAAACATTAATTATGATCAGAAAATGCAGCTGAGAGGGATTGATCTGGAGGAGGGTGGCAGCTAGCCACCAAATTACTAAACACCAAATCAGTGGGGTTGGTCCAGACAGCAAAGCATCCTCAGTGACACGTGGGTGACCACCTCAGTCTCTGGTTTCTTTTATTGGCTCTTCCAGTTTGTGGTGTAAGGCAAACTGAGAAGTGGATAAATGTAATGTGTTTGTAGATATATCTAGGTACCCCTGGTGTGGCTGCTAAGAGGACATGAGGCAAAAGAAAGCAAATTGCTTGTCTCAACCTGGTAATCCCAAGGACATGGCTAATCCTGCTTGGGGTAAAACTTCATCCCTGCTGTGGAGGTGACCTCCATGCAGATGCTTCCTCAGTTGGTTGTTGAAGCTCTCCTGGGGACAGGACTCCCACACACCCCTTTTACAGCCTGCACAGGCTGTCAGCCAGCCTTGTCCTTAGGATGCTTTTCCTGAGCATCTAACCCAAGACCTCTTGGCTGCACTTTAAGCCTATTACAGCTTGTCCAACCCTTGACCAATTGATCAGCATCATTTTTATAACTGCCTTTTTCCACACTGATGAATGTGACACATCCTACCTCCAGTTGTCTCAGTCCTGGAGCACAAACCAACTCTCTCAGTCCACCTTCCCCAGGGCATGTTTTCAAAACTCTGTGAACTCACTCCATTTGTCTGAATCTTTCTTAGAGTTGTGATGCCAAAGCCTGGAGATATATGTCTCCAGCTGATGCACCACTAGCACTAAATAGAGCCAAATAAATTACCTCACTGCCTTCTATCTGAAACTATTAACACATCTGTGGGCAAGATGTGCCTTTGCTCTCCCTTTCTCAAGCACCAGGTTATTGTCTGCTGCTCAGTTTGTGGGCTACTCCATTGCTTGAGCCACTCTCCTGCTGGCTTACCAGTCCTCCCCCATCTTATATCTGCGATTTTGATATTGCCTTCCTAAGTGCAACACTTTGCACTTGACTTTATTGAATTTCAGTGTATTGATTTCAGGCCATTTCTCCAATTTATCAAGATCATTTTGCTCTGAGGAATCTGGCAGCAGCTTGTCTTATATCTGCTCTGTTGACAAAAGGTCTTTAGACCTCAGGGCTATCAAGCCAGAGCTTTGCATTAGTCCTGAAAATAGTCAGGAAGAACCACATGGGAGGCATGGGGACAGTGGCAGGTGGAAGTGACAGACTGGCTCACACAGAAACAGCCCCACGCTGCCATCTCAGCCAGGCAAGGAGCAGAAGCAAGAGGAGGAGACAGAAGGAGCAAGATGGAAATGCTAATGGGTCCCCAAGGGTGAGAGCAGGGATACCTGCTGAGAGATGCTGGGACCCTGCTGCAGCCCTGGGGACAGCCCTGGAGCAGGAGGAAGGAGGGGAGATGAGCACTGGGGTTTAATGGTCCCTCTTTCCTTTCAGGTCAGCGTGTGATGAGCTGCCCTGTTCCCACCTGAGGGCTCGCCAGCAGACTGGGAGAAGCCCTGCAGCATCAGGCACTAATGGCACTATTTGGGGACAGAAAAACAGGAGTAAGATAGAGAGAGAAGTCCACCCTGGTGTGCACAAACCAGGTCAGATGGTTTTATTGTTGCTATTATTATTATTATTATTGTTATTATTATTATTATTACTCTGAGGTTGGAGTGCTCCACTCTTTAGGGCAGAGGAAGAGTCTTGGGAAGCTGCTGCTTGTCCTGGGCTGGAAGGAGCAGCTCCCAACCTTTCTGCTTGGGCACACTGCAGGAGCACAAGGCTATGGACAAACATTATGGATATACAACAGGATCCACCTTCCCACCACACTCTCCTCCCTCTGCTTCTCCCACCAGCTTGCCAACAGCCCCTTCCTCTGCCTCCTCCTCCTGCCCCTCAGGAGGGCTACAGTTCAGTCAACAATTACCCACATACTGGGAGGAATTTCCTAGAAAACTTCGCAGAAAAGCACCTCCTGCAGAGCTGCTTCCTCCTAAGTTCCCATTCTCCTGTGGAGGGCAGGTGAGACAGCTGCTGGCACAGCGGGAAGGCTGGGAAAGCATCGGGAGAGAGCTGCCAACAACCCTGGGGAGGGGGCAAAGCAGAGGCGTAATGGAGGGGCTGGAACAGCTTGGGAGAGGGCAGTGCAAATGGTTTCCTTGGGAAAAGGCTGGCAAGCCTCGACTGGAAAAAGGATAGCGAGGAAAAGATAGCAGAGCTCCTCTGGGTGCAGAGGTCACGAGGAGAGAAGAAGAGCAAGGTTTGGGTGAGCTCACAGGAGCTCACCTTGGCTCTTGCCATGGTAATGATGCAGACACAGACATGTGATAAGCCCTACTCTGCACACACTTTAAAATCTAAGTAGCTTATGAATAAGTAATAATCCCTTATTCCCAGAGCCATAATCTATATTTAATTAAGAAAATAACTAAACGGTGGCACTAAAAGGGGCTGTGTGGGGAAATGGAGAGAGGAACACTGTCACATAAGCTGCACTAAGGAAGGGAACAAACAGCAGCCTCAGCACGGCAAAGGCAGCAGAGCCGTGGCCTCCAGCTTGGCTGCAAACACAAGGTAACCTGGCCTACAGAACAAAATCTGCCTCAAGAGGCTTCTTGGGTCAACAGGCGAGCTGCAGTTGGCCATGAGGGACTCAGTCATTCACCTGCACGTGTGCAATTTCCTGCTGGACTGTGCATGGAGAGCAAGGCACAGAGGAGCCAAGGCAGCCCCCACGTCCTGCATGGGAGCATTCAACAAACACCTTCAACACTGCCACAACAGAACTGCCTTACAGCGTTTCTGTGCTCAGTGTCCAATGTCTCCTCATGCCTGGCACTGGCAAATCCAAGCCAGCCCTACAGCTAAGCAGCACACAGGGCTGGCAAGCTGTTAGCCTGGAAGGGGCCATGCCAGCCCAATGCTGGGCCAATGCCCAAAGCACGTCGAGATGTTCATATAATGTCTGCAGGAGCTTGTCAGCCCAGGCCAGATCCAGTGCTCTGCTGGATCCCTTAATGCACCCCTGGGACCACCATCCTTCTCAGTATCACCCCAGCACCCATGGGCATTGGCTGCTTTGCATTTGCCAGCTTGGAGCCAGTGCCAGGCCAGGACTGGAGCTTGGCTTTTGCCCTGTCTCTGTGCTGTGGATGGTGCTGATGTGAGTGCTGATCACCCCCTGCTCTGGGCAAGAGAGAAAAAGCTGGACAGCACTGTGGCCATACATAGTCCAAATACTCAGCACCTGTGTCCAGAGCCCTTCCAACCCTACCAAAAACACATCCCAGGTACATCCCCAGACCCTTCCCTCCTGGCACCTTTCACCAGTTTTCCCAAGCATCGCTGCAGCCTTGCCCTGTTAACTATGTTTTACTTATCATTCCACCCATGGGGACTGCAGGTGACAGATACCCCTCTGCTTCCTTGGATTGTAGTAGTGGAAATGACAGCACGTTTTAAGGGCTGGATTAAAGAGAAGGAAAAAAATCTCAGTCCACATACTATACATTATAAATAGACCGTCTGGTTTTTAAATTGAAAAACAGCAATAATCACTGCTAAGAGCCTGCTGAACAAAACCAGCCTTATTACCACTGGGACAAATTCATATTTACCAAAAGAACACAAGTATTTTTTAAGCTGCTCTTGAGCTCCCTAAGTTGCTAATGTCTTGCTGCTTCCCCTGACGGAGGTCCCTGGGAGTGGTGACACAGAGCCACAGCAGGGACGCGTGGGCAGTGCAAAGTGGGGGCAATGCTTTCAGCTGTGGGCAAGAGACAGGAAGGTGATTTGGAGCAGGCTCAGCTATGCCAGGCTGCAAAGAGAGATGCCATCAGGTTTTTTTTTTTTTAGCTGCAGTCTTTTCCTCTAACTGCTGTTTTAGGGTAGGGAGACGGGAGGTCTGGAGAAACGTGGGTGGAGAAACCTGGCTACGCCTGGGTGGAGATGAGGGGCAGGCATGGGACAGGCTGTACTTCAAGGGGCACAGCCATTCAGGCAAGCCATTCCTTTAAGGCACAGAGAAAAGCACAGCTTTTAGAGGACATGGTGTGCACAGAGCCCACCAGCACACGGAGTGCAGCTGTCCCTGTGAAGGCACTGCTGGGAAGTGAGGGAATGGTCCAGGGGGGTAGGCAGGTGTATGAGCTGCAGGCACTTCTTGGATTTGGATTATTGAGGGGGATAACAGAGATAACTACCTCACTTTCCCATCACAGCTGTCACATTGCTGATAGAAAGGTCAGGACACAGACAATAAATGCACTGAGGGAAGTGCAGGGATGGGATCCCCAAATCTGCCTGTCCTCCACTTCTTTACCAGGACAAGTGACCAGGGCAGGGAGATGGGCCTGCAGAAACTGCCATGGGGAGCAGGGTGCATCTGAGTGGGATGAAGGGCATTGCTGCCAAGCCTCAGGGCTGTCCTGAAGGTGCAGAGCAGGCTGAGCTCATACAGCACAGACATGGAAAAGGAAAATTAAAGCAGTCCCATGCCAAGGTCCAGAGACCTTCCTTTCCTCTCTTCCCAGGCCATACTACAGTGAGATCACTAGAAGCTGGTTGCTAAATCTGATCTGTCCTGTACTTTGGGAACAGCAAGGTGCCACAGAAGTCATCAACAAGCTGCAAAGGTGGCTGCCAACCCAGAGCCAGGGGCATGGCTTGAGCAGGTGGAGGACTGGAGCTGGTGGAGGTAACACTCTTTCATCTGGGTTTTAGTCCCTGAATCAGAGGGCTGGACAGCATTGGCCACCACTGATATGGAACCAGCATCTGAATGACTGCAGAAGAAACTCACCCTCACTGGAGCCTTGCCTGGGCACTGTGTCAGGCACAGCTGCCAGCGGGCTCATGCAGTTGGCCTGTCCTGTGTAATGATCAGCACAAGTGATGTTGGACTGACAGCGTTCCACAGCCCTGGCCAAAGCAGCAGTTCCCCTGAGCAGAGCTCTGGAGCAGCCATACCCTGGGAGATGGGGCTAAGTGGGTCTTCTCTCTGCTGGAGCCTGACTGTGGCCACTGGTGAGGGAGCCCAGACTTGTAAGGCTGATCTCCCATGTGATGCCAACTGCTCCACGTTGCAAGTTGTCTCTGAGTGCAGCATGGAGGTTCAAATGTTACAGAGAAATAAGAAAGGTGTAGCCTTGGAAGGTGGAGGAGAAAGGAAAGGAACAATTTAATAATGAATATATTACGTAGACATGTCATGCCTCTTGCCTGCTGGCATGGATTAATATCCATAAATCAAAGAGGAAGGAACTGTTTTTAATGCTGGAGATGGATGCTGGTCCTCAGAAAATTGCTAAGGGGGCATTGATGAGGAGAGACATCTGGGAATGGCTCCAGGTGCATTGGCTGCATGCACAGGAAATGCTGCAGTACTGCTGTCAGCTAAAAATTATTCCTGTGCTGTGGACACGTGTGGTCCATGAGGACAATAGCTTGGGAACCACGGGTCCCCATGGGGAGGTGTTGGTCAAAGTTAGGGGGAAGGTGGACAGTCCCTTGGCTCTCTGCTCCACAAGGCAGCTCCCTCCCTTCTCTTGCATACCAGGAGCATTGGCCCCATCCTCTGACTTTGCTCAGCAAGAAGGTCCACACAGTCTAAATGATGGGACAGTCTCAGCCTGTGGAAGCCAGGAGCCAAAACTGAAGTGAGACTTGCCATTACATCCATCCTGCCTCTGCTGGGCATGTAGTCACCAGAGACAGGAGTCTTGACAGTGTCACCTGCCAGCCACCACCACTGCCATGACACAGAGGACGGCGAGCAGCACCTCTTCCTGCTGTTCCATGAAGCTTTGGATCAAGCAGAGATAAGGATCACCCTTTGGGCCTAGAAGGAGCCCTGTGTTGTGAAAGAAGGAGCTCTGAGGTGACATGGAAGGGACAGAGGGCAGAGGCTCCAAGCATGGAGCATCTCTCTGCAATGTTTCTGGAGCCCACCCTGAGGGTGGCTGGTGTGTGTCTGGGCAAGATGCAATTACTCTGCTGAACAAGCACAAGCCCTAATGCATTTATCAGGGATGACCTCCTTGGGATCTTTCAGCAGCACAAGGCCCCTCCTAGGACTTCAGAGGGGTGTTAAACCCAGGGGCAATGGCACAGTGGGACCTTTCACATCCCCAGGAGGGCTCTGTGTGCTGGGGCTGCTATGGGGAAAAGGGGGGGGTCTCTTCTGCTGTCAGTGTTTTTTCCTAAGGGGAACGCATTGAGCACCAGGATTTCATTAATCACATTTTATGTGCATTTTAAAACCCCCTGAAATCTTCACTTTTTAAGAGCACCTGCTCCTCTCCCACCCGCCCTGTAATCTCACACCTGCTCTCTCTCTGCCCTTGCTGGGACCACCTCCTTCCACCTGCACTGCCCCACTTCAGGTGTCAGATTTGCAGCCCAGTGGCGCACCCGGGGGCAAAGGCTGGATTCACAGAATGAATTTGCAGAGCCAGGGAGCCAGCCAGGGCTGGGTGAGCAGGAACAGGCTCTCCAGGAGAGAGAGAGAGACCCACGGCCACGTGCATGTGGAGAGGTGAGAAACCTGCCAGGGAGAAGCCTGGGAGCAAAGGATGCTAAGAAAGCATATGCTCACAGTATGAATGGATTAGAGGGGGAAAGGGGAGAGGAAACAAGGCAGGAAGGAGGTGAGAGAGGGCAGGTCATGACAGAGAGGGGCACAGAGCAGTGGAAGGGAAGCTCACCAGCCAGGCAAAGCTCTGCACAGCACAGCTGCCACTTTTCAGGTTGCTCTGCAAGGGAAAGGTGTGATATGGGAGAAAGCTTGGTCCTAGGACAGGGGGAATCTGCCACCACAGAGGGGTAGAGCAGAATGGGGGGTAGGTAAGTTGCTGGCTTGGAGGATCTTGAGGGCTGCTGGGACTGAGATATAGAGAGGGAAAGAGGGATGGAGGATTTGGAGATGCCTCAGCATTTCAGGGCTTATTTAAAATGAACACTCAGCTCCTTCAAGGTTCACCTCATGTGGCGAAGCAGCCCCAACTTCTGACAGCAGAGAAGAAGCAGCTGCTGTCCCAGGGTCCCGGCAGAGGGATGGAAACCCCAAGCATGAGATCCAGAGAGCTGCTACAAGCAAATCCATGTGGCAACATCAGAAAGCCGTGCTGGGGCCGAGCTCACAGGCAGACAAGCTTAGCCCTCAGAGAGCAGGGAATTGCTGTCTGTCTGTGTCTCCCTCTGTTTTCCCAGATTTTATTGTGTTTTGTTTAATTGAATCACACACACACATGCACATAAAGCCCCAGCTCGTGGTGTAAAGTCTGTAAGGAAATGAGCAGCAAATTAACGTTCCGGGAGGAGCGATGCTGAGCAAACACATGACACTCGCAGGAGCTGCGAGCAGGAGCCAGGCAGCAGGAGGAGACAGGAGAAACTGGCAGAGAGGACAGAGGGAGATGCAAAAAGGATTTTCCTAGGGGAAATGGAGCCCAAAGAAACCAGAACAAGGGAAGGAAGGAAACCTGAGAGGAGATGGGAGAGGACAGCACAGATGATGCCAGGGGTTCCTGTGGTCACTGTGCCCAAACTCTCACTGATCCCTGTGTGGAGCAGTTCACAGCACAGAGAGAGAAAGCTCACACAGCTTGTGGCCAGGGGATTGCTGTGCTCAAGGGATATGGCTCAAACTCCATCACTGCCAGGGGTCTCCTGCCCAAATATGACCAAAACATTCCTCTGGACCAAGTATCCAAGTCCACCAGGGCCACTGTCATGACCAGCTGAGCCTCTCTCCTCTGGCGTGGCAATCACATCCCTCCCTCAGCTCTCAGCTCAGCCAGGACCCCCACTGGCCTTCCTCTTGTCCCTTCTGGTGTACCTGCAGCTCCATACAAGATGCTCATGAAAATACTGGATACTGAGGAATGATGGACATGTGGGGTGAGACCATGATATGCTGGGGCATGTGCTCCAGCACTTCCCAGGCTCCTCATCCCACAGAGCTGCACCCCAATGGCACCATCCAAACCCTGGATGAGCACTGCAACCCTCAGCAGCTTGTGACCACAGTGCAGAGGGCAGGGACTCAGAGGAGAATGAGCATCTCCAGGACAGAGGGTTGTCTGAGCAGACAGGCAGCTCCCTTGCCCCTCCTCACCTCCCAGCTCACCCCTGCTCACAAGGGGCTGGGAGGCAGCGCAGCACTGATCAGCCACTCCACAAGATGAGGTGCTCTTCAGTACTGGAGAAGTGCAGGGTTAAAGGATTCTGATTATCCTGCCCAGGCTCGCTGTGACAGGCCTCACATGTGTTCAGTCACATCCAGATATGAAGCCACTCTGGAAACCAAGACATTTATTCAAAAGAGCAGCAGCACTGCACACACATCTGCCTGTGTAAAGGAGAACTTCAAAAGGGCTGACAGTCACAGAGCCCAGCAGTAACCTTTGGCTAATTAGCTGTCTTGATTTCCTTGCAGTTTATTTTTATACTTCTTGGGCTCTGAAATGCATTTACTGTAATGTCAGAAAGGCCATGGTAAATACAAAGCTTTCTAGCAATAAGTATATCCACCCCACTGAGCTTTTGGGATTGACAGCTCCGGCTTGGCGTGGGCCAGGTGGAGTGACAATGCTTTGCTGAAGTTTTTGCCTTGCACAGGATTTACTGAGACTGTGCTGGTGGAAATGATAAAGACACCTGGGGCAAAGCAGGTATGGGCATGGAGCACAGAGCACAGAGCAGAGGGCACCTGTAATGGTGCTTTCCAGAGGTCAAATCACAAATGAGCAGAAAAGACAGAGGGGTGAGGAAGTCTGCAGGATGCAAAGCCGTGAGGCAGCTCACCAAGGAGAGGTGAGGTCGACAAAAGCAGGCAGCCAGAAAGGTGGGAGTTATGCTGAACCTGTAGAGAGGAGCAGGTGGGACTCCATTTTAAGCATTAAGGAAATCATCAATGGGAGCTGCACTGCTCAGAGAGCCTGTCAAAGCCACAGAGCCTTCCTGCTCCTGGACAGAGGAGAAAAAAGCCTGGAAAGATGCTTTGGTTAGATTTCAGTCAACAAGGGACCTTCAAGTCCCATTGGGGTGGAAGATAACAGTGCCTGTTGAAGGAGGTCACTCTGCTCCCCACCCCAGCTGTGCTTGAAGTAAGTCTGCTCCACGTGTCACTGCACAGTGCCACAGACACCCTGTGACCCTTGTCAGAGGGCTTGTGACTCTCACTGAGACCTGGCACCCCAGGGCTTCCCTAACAAAGTCAACCCCTCCATCCCAGCAGCTCCTGCACTCCACAGACTCTGCACATCAGCGCTGCTGAATTCCACTTGGCCAGGGTGTTGGGGCTAAGGTGAGGGTGTGCACAGCCTGAGATACTCCTGCTTCTCTCTGCAGGGACATGCACCCACTCTTGCAGGGCATCTCCTCCTGCAGGTCCTGCCCTGGGGCTGGGCACAGATGTGGCACCAGGCTGAGCTGCACTGGGAGGAAACACGAAGGGTACACAAACAGCTTCGTTATCTCTGCACTGTGATCTCCAGCACAAACCACCCAACACGTGGCTCTCCCTGGGCTGTGCACAGAGAAGATCAGTGGAAAGAAAACAGAGAAGAGACCAGTGCATTAATGATGAGAAATGAAGTGACACTCCTCTGTCCCCAGATCTAGCCAGGAGAGTTCTGAGTCCCTGCAGATGGGTGGCAGGCACCCAGGACTTCAAACAGCCTCCCCCTCCAGCTGCTGCTCCTCCTGCCTGGCTGGGTGTCAGTCTCAGGACTGCCCTGTGTACCAGCTGGGAGAACTCAGTGCCAATTAAAAACCAGGCTCTTGTATCCTTTGAACTGCAGAGAAACAAAACCCATGAATTCAAACTTTGCCTTTTTCTTCCCCAAATGATGTCAGGAATTGAGGAGACAAAACAGTGCTGACTGCAATTGCTGTTGAAAGCTGCTGGCTGTTTCAGTGTCCTTCTTGAACTCCACCAGTGCAGCTGTGCTGGAGTTGGTAACTGCAAATCTTTCATTTTAAGGGTCAAATCCTTATAGACTCAGGGAAGTTACCAGGAAGTTTACCTTTGACTCAGCTATGTAAAATCAACAAGAAATTCCCAGCTGATCATAGTGATACACGCTTCCATCTCCAATCCCCAGCATCTCTTCCTACAAGTCAAACTCAAATTTTCATTTTTAAACCCATTCTTACACTTGGAGGTTGTGCTGCCTGATCAGAACCAAAACGTCTCAGATGGCTGGGCTGGATTTTGGGACTGACTTCATCCATCACCCAAATCTGAATCTCCTCACCTCTGCTGAGGTTCAAGTGTTTCGGGACTGAGCTCTCTGCTGAGATAATGCATCTGCAAGGCACAGCATGGCTCTGTTCAGGCCTTTGGTGTGCAGCTGGCTGGGCCCTGACTGCTCCTGAAAATCCCTTTGGCCTCACCCGAGCACCTCAAAAGCCCTTTGTACCAACAACCTGCACCTGGGTTGCTTTAAATGATGAATACCACGGGGGCAGTTTCAAAGCATCTTAAACATCATCAGGTTTGTGAGCAGAGCCAGGCACTCTCGTACCCACAGTCCTAAAACTGCCCACAGGGTGATGGTGAGCAGCAAGCCCTGAAGGTTTCAGTGACAGGGAAGGAGTTGTTACATTGCTCAGGCAGAACAGGAGAGACATGCAGTACCAAGCCCTCGGCCCTATCAGCCCTTTTACTGCCCATTTACCTCGGACAGATGTGTGTGATGCCTGTGTAATGCCAGCCCTCTGGCATGGCCAGAGCCAGGGCATGGTGCAGGAATCTTTTAAAGGAGTTGGTACCATTCAGGCAGGAAGGGTCCTGAGCTCGTAGGTCATGTATCTATACCTGCAGATACATTATTAATGCCCTCCACATGACAGCTGCTGGCTGTATCTACAGACTCTCTCCACTGATGCCTCTCTCTGAGTCATGGCTGTGTAAAGCTCCTTGACAGACCTGGAGGATGAGAGATGTGGTAAAATCCCAAACATGAGTATTGCATCAAAGGTTCTGTGGTTATCAGAGCACAAATAACATCTCCCTCACAATTTCAGGGGCGGGAGTAGTGCAAGGGGTGTCTAATCCCCTTCCTGGAGCACAGGGCCCATACCCAGGGGCCCAGTGTGTCAGGGACAGTCTGAGATGCTCCACGGTGGTGCAGTGAGGTGGTCTGTCCATGCTGCTGGCAGAGGAGCTGGGGAAATCAGCAAGGAGCTGGTGGGTGGACTTGAGTGGGATTTCTCCTGCATGGAGAGCTCAGCAGTCCTCCACGCATGCCTGGCTGTGTCAGTCACTCTTGGTTTAGCTGACACGCAGGAGAGCCTCATGTGAGACTTCCAGGGGATGCTGCACACTAATGTGGGGGATTGCCCCATGTGCCTTCACAGATGGGCAGAACCTGAAGCACTATGCAGTGCAAAATGAAGAGGGATGGCTGGGACAGCCTCCCAGTCTTTCTTTTTTCATTGCCATCTTTCCTCTTCTCCGCAGGCCTTTCACCTGCTCTGAAGCTGCTGTTGCCTCAGCCACCCAAGATCAGTGAAGGATACATGAGCATCCTGATGGGCACAACAGCCACTTCCAACAGCAAGTACTCTGCACTGCCATGGGCATTCATTTACAGACAATCCTTGAGGCTGGGCAGGTCTTCCACCCGTATTTGGCTGGACGTCTGCTCTGAGGGACAGCTGTGGCCCCGAGGAATCAGCACTGGGCTCCAAGGCAGGGGGACCTGCATGGGGAAAAGCCCCCACTCTGAGAATAGACAAGAAGCAAGACTTCAGGGAGGATCACTGTTTCCATGGTGGGTTTACTAGCAAAGAGAACTCTGCTCCTTCTAACTCCATCTCTCTGCTGAGTCAGTGGCTCCTCCACCACATACTACATTTTATTCTGTAAGTGCAAAGCAATTTCCATTGTGGGTAAGGGACGGTGAAGCACAGAGAAAGAGGAGCATAATATCTCATCTTTCTTAAATCCCCACCATCCCAAAGGATCCTGGTGCCATTTGCTTTACTTTCTATATGCATGCACAGTTAATTAGCATTACCACAGAACTGCAGGTATTCTCGGATTTAGTATAGGGAATATCTTGTAATAGAAGGGTAAGCAAATTGTTTCTGCTGTTTCCATTACAGCCAACTTTGATTATCCAGGGTAATGGGATAACAGGGACAAAGCAAAAACATGAATAACATGAGACCTATGCAAATTAGGCTGGGAAAAAAAAAAAGTGATGCTGAGAGTAATGGAGGAAAGAAAGGTCAGTGATACTGATTAAGGAACATGGAGAACCCCGTGTTAGCATTGCCTTAAGCTGACAAATCCATACACAATGGCACCTGGGCACGGTAGTTATGGAGCAAATCTATAGGATCTGTCACTGTGAGAGGGAAGCAGAGCCATCCCCTGCACAGCAAAGCCAAGCTGCAGCAGAGGGAGGCGAATTGCATTAATGCCGAGCATTTCAAAGCCTCTGTGTGAGGGATTTGTCATTAAAATGAAGAAGATTTGGGCACTCAACCCACCTCCTCCCTACACGAGCAGGAAGAAGCCCAATTTAAAGGTCAGCATCTTAATGGTTTTCGCTGTGTATATAGCAGGATAATTCCTCTCCAAACAGAAATCCAGCACCTCCTTGGTGAGCCACAGCCACTGTCTGAAGGAGCACAAGAGCATCCATAGCTGGACTACAGGAATACAGACAGGTATAGCTTCTGTGTTTAAAGGGTCTGGGAAGAGGCTCCAACTTCATCTCCTTGCAATGCAGCCCAAGATGAGGAAAAGGAACAGCATTGGAGTTCCTCTGTAGTCCCTCATTTCAGCAAAGACCGGATTCACTCCACTCTGTCAAAGGGGATGTTCAAATCCTTGGCACCAATATCGTGGAGGCAGCTCTGCAAAATCTCTGGTGGTGGGTGGATAAAAAGGGCACCAGTGGAGATGAGACAGAAAGAAGAGAGGGAGGAATCTTAGAGGAAGAAGAATCTTCTTAATAGGTTTTATTGATTTAACCCAAGAGAGAACAGTGGGGGGAAATATATGCCATTTAAATGTAAACCAGCAATAAAAATAATCATTAGAGTCATAATCTCAATCTGTTAGCATTTTATGTAGAAAAGATCTTAGTGGGAAATATTTTCTGCGTAAACTATTTGCATTTACTTAGTATGAAGGAGCTCTTAAATATAACTCAATCATTATCGTGGACTTTTTTGCAGGGATTGTTATCAGTACTCAGTTCTTGCAAGTGCCTGATGATTTCACAGCCCCTGCAGAGCCTGACTTGGAGAAGCTTCTGGCCCACCCCAGTTGGGATCTCCTGTCCATATCCCTGTGGATGTTCCTGTTTCCATACTGGAAACACCTGTGGATTTCAATGGCAGCTAAAAATCATCAGTCTCCACCCAAATGGTGGTGTGACTTTGTGACTGGCCATCACTTGCTCAGTTCTTGTAAGCTTTAACTGAAGAAAAGTAACTTCAGAGCGTGTTTCCAGGCCCTGCATATTCCAGAAGAAGTGAGAACCACCTGACCATCCCTTTTAGCTTTCCCTCTTATAAAAGAAGAGGAAGATGAGGGGTTTTCTCTTTGTGGAGGAGCTGCAGGGCTGGCAGTGAAGATGCACGGCAGGAAGCCCTTCCTGATGCAGGAGGGGAGATTGGATGTGTCCACCTGTATGTGAGAAGGAGCTTTTCTGGTCAGTGTCCTGTCCCCAAGATCAGTCCCTCTGGGGACACAGTGCTGCCCACGTGCAGGTGCTCAGGGGAGGTCACCATCCCTGTGATTCCCATGCCATGTGCATCTCAGCCAAAAGAAAGGGATAAATAGAAAGGGATAAATACCCTCTTCTGCCTGGGGACACCTTTTAATCTTCTTGCTAGATTTTCATACCCTGGTCCAGACTCCCAGCTGGGCCAGGCATGATCTCATTTAGCATCAGAGGCGGCTAAACCAAGGCTGCTATTTTATGCCATGCACTGGTAAGGGCTGGGGATGCTCTCGCTGATGGCATTGGGAGTTCTCACCACTCTGCAGCAGCCATACCTAACCCCAGAGGGCAGAACATCCCATGGAGGTAGACACCTGGACCAGCATTCCCAGTGCTGGGAAGCTCATCAGCCCCTTGCAGAGCTGCTGGTGGCAGGACATTTGTGGGCAGCAGGTGCCAGAGCAGCAGCTCTCCAGGGGCCAGGCAACAGCCAGGGTTCCACAACAGCAGCTGCCACTGGCAGAAGCCACTGCAGCTCCTGGAGTGGGTCTGGCCCCGTGTCCACAGCCTGGGGAGCTGATCTGGCCCTGTGCCCACAGCCTGGGGAGCTGATCTGGCCCCAATGCCCTGCCCATCACCAGATCTCCAAATTCTCGTTGCCCTCACGCTGTGTGGGTAATTCAGGCTCGCAAGGGGGTTATTAAAATCCATTCAAAGCTAATGTCAGCCAGTTCGGTGTTAATGTCAGCGGCTGAGAGGCACAGCAGGAGTGGGTGGAGAAGGACTTTGATTTCCCCACTCTAATTTCCAAGCGAGGTGGGCTTGGCAGGCAGGGATGGGCATGGGGGGGTGGTGGCAGGTGGAGGGTGCAGTGCCACACGTCCCACAGCAGACAGGTGGGACTTGCAGTTTAATCCTGGCAGCCAAACATTTCACTCCACGTTTTTCTTGACAGCATCTCTCCCTGGCTGGACATTTCAGAGGCATGTTATCTGCCAGGATCCCAGCAGGTGAGTCTGCCTGAGCAATCAGCTCTGCACAGAGGCTGGGAAGGGGCTGTTGGTGTTGCTCCATGTGGGACTCCATCAGGTATTTCAGGTGGATTGGGCATCACACCCAGGCACTTCCCATCCGGTGCATTTGGAGATTCAAACCACACGCCCCAACTTCTGCACTGACTCGCAGCCCATCAAACCTGCTGGGGTTGAAAGCAGGGGCTGGAGTTTGCTCACACCGGTCAGGTGAGCCCAAGCCATCCCCTGGATTTTGAAAAAATCCGGGTAATTTCAGGATGTGGCTAGCATCATGCAGGCTAAGATAAGAGTAATCGGAGCTCCGGGCCGTAAGCCGATTCCTTGCATATGACAGGAAGGAATTAGCCCCGTCTCTCCGCCCCGTGCCTCCCGGCAGCGTTTGTACACATGGGCACACACCTGGCAGGGGGCTGAGCCACCGGGACACGTGTGTCCCGATGCTTGCCAGGGACAGAGTGACAAGGACCCTGCGCAGGCAGCGCACAAGTGCCACGGGGAGAGGAAGGGGCACGGACAGAAGAGGAAATCTACTCCAACCATCACTCACAGGGCAGATATTGCCCCACCCCCGCACCCCCCACCACCTCCTTGCACTGGCACAGCAGTGCTGGGAACCCCCAGGTCTCCTTCCCAGGAGGTCCTGCCCTGGTTCTCCCCCGGTTTCAGCCTCTGTCTGCAGCGGGGATTCCTCCACGTTGGCTGAGAAATGCATTGCAGTCTCTTAATAGCTCATGCTGTCTGGAAGCTTTTCCTCGTGTGTAAATACAATGTGTATAACAGTGGCCTCGTTTCGCACTATAGGAGTGCATCAGACGCAGCTAGAGGTACTGAGGATGGCTTAAATGATCCAAATTTAACATTTGGTTATGTAGGCTGAATATTTCAGTGAGTTTTTAGGTTAGAAGGCCCTGTAAATGGAGCCTGACCTCCTAGACAGTGAATCTTACCCAGGGATTTAAATCAAGTCTGACCATTAAACTTCATCCTTCTGACAGACAAAAATTAGTCTGGTTCATAAGCAAGGGGAATAGCTGCTGAAGGCAGACTGGTCACAAGCCACAAGATCAAAGAGTTGAACAACATCTCTGAAGGGCAGCAGGTCCTGCCTGATGATACAGCCACAAACAAGGTTATTTTGTTTTAGCTTGTCTGATTTGTGAAATGAGGGTAACAAGCAGTTCTGAGGTCAAATCCAGTGTTCAGAAGCAATATTTGGTGCTGCTGTCTTCACCTAGAAAATAGCTGTTATTCAAAAATCAATGGTATTAGAGAAAAGTGAAACTCTAGTGGTTGCCAGCAATCACCCAGATGGGCCAATGACGTGGTTTGGGGTGGCAGGACAATCGAGATGTGTGGCACCAGCAGACCCAAGTCCCACCCAGTGTCCCTGGGGAGAGGGGCCAGGGGGGTGGGAAGGAGTTGCATCTCCCTGCAGCTGGCATCCCGTGCCACGTGGCAGGTTACCAAGCAGCTGAGAGCGGGAGATGATTTCTTTTGCCAGTTTTCTAGTTTATCTAATGAGCAAGAAAATAAATCAAGCTGACAGACACCCAGGTGGTTTTGAGCCTCAGCTCCTCACAGTCCCCTTGTTCTCCCAGCCCATTTTCTAACAGGGTTACAACCCGAGGACACAGCACTAACTCCTGCTATAATCTTTTCTTTACCAACGTCACTTAGCAGATGGAGTCATTTAGATGTGCTCACGTTTAAATGAGTGGCTTGCCCTGAAAGGGACAGAGCTGGGTCTGCTGGCAAGGTTTTCGGGATCGTTAGCCTAGAAAATGCTTAGCAGGGGAAGCAGTTGGCAGGCAGATTTCACGGACATGGCACCGCTGTCCTCTGCCAGCAAAATTACAAGGCTGAAATCCTGGAGCTGGATGGGGCCAAACTGTTCACAGCAAACAATTTAATTGATGAATGAAGTGAATTGCCCAGGAGACGGGTTTTAGACATCTGCTCACTGCATGAAGCTGCTTGGAGAAGGGTTTGCACAGTCAGGTGTCGCCTGGGATGGGCTGGCTGGGGCTCCCCATGGTGGGAACCTTCACCAGTGCCCCCTGGGCACCTCCTCCCTGGCAGAGCAACTCAGTGTCATGAGCCTGGCTACCTCCAGGCTTGCCAATCCAAGCTACTTACAGTTGTTACTGCTCCTAAGCCTTCATGGCTGGACCAGTGATGGGGCCACACAGAAGATCTCAGCACTCTGTGCTGGAAACGGAGCCAGCACAATGAGAGGGAGAACAGCACCAATCTAAACAGCAAAAGCTACTTTTCAACTCCTGCAAGAAATTCCATAGCAGTCTCAAGAGGTCTCTCCTCTCTAGCTCCCTGACTTCCTGCACAAGGCTTACCTCCATAAGCTCCTTTCATTTGGTCTAATAAAGTAAATTAGTTTCCAGTTCTTCCAAGGAGAATAGGCAAAAAATGTACATTGAGATGAATGCTTACAACCCCTGAAAATACCTCTTGCTTGTGAAAAGGCTTCTGAGGAATGAATAGAAGGGACAATGATTACCAAAAAAGGAGGAAATATTGTTCATGCTGCCTGAGCAGCATTTGACCCAGCCCTTGCGAAGGCTGGGGAGAAAAAGGAGGAAGAAGGCAGGGAGCTGAGATACTAATGGCAATCATTGCTCTGTTGGGAGCAATATCTCACAGTGTCCATGGAGATCAATCACAGATTATTCAGCCACATAGTTCTCAAAACAAACTCTAATTCTGCTCCTTTGTGGCAGGCATGAAGCTTTCTCTGCAAGGCCCATTTTACATCTTAGGTAACTCAGTGCTGGATGGTCTAACACTCCATTGTGAAATCCCTGCAGGAGCCTTTGATGCCAGCATCTTCCAGACGAGATGCAGAGCTTATCAGCTCAAATAACACAACTGTCTTTTATCCTTTGTGTCCCAAGCCTGCTGTTTTGGCACTTATATTTGTAATTCATTGCCTGGCTCTGGGTCTGGATCCATCTGGACAGGCAAACTGTCTATCTGTCTGCATTGCTGAGATATTTGTGTCTGCCCCAAGGGACCTGAGCACCTAAGCTCTGCTTATCTTCATTGATGCTTAGGTTCCTAATTGGTTAAAAGTCACTTTGGAAAGGTGGTCTTAAGGGCTGTAGGCTTGTAGATGCTTTCAAAATGACTTCCCCCAGGCCAGGCTGTCCATCTTTCCCTGGGACTGCATCCCTGGTCTGGTCTGGCTTCCAGAGATGCCCGTGCCCCTCCAGCTCTGCTGTCCCTTCCTGCCAGATCAGTGCCAGCCCACAGACCTGCCTGCCTTTCACCAGCACTACATTTTCTTCAAAAAACGACAAATGAGGTGGAAGAAGAAAAGGTGAAAACATGATAATAGCTGTGGGAAAAGGCCGCCGCTAAAGATTTGACAATGCTAGAAATAGAGGCTCAGAGAAAAGTTTTTCTCCAAAAATTATTCTTTTCAATCTCAACAGCACACTGAAGAGAAGTTAAGGCACACTTTTTAGCACCTTTTGTACTCAAATTCGAAATTCACCTGTCTAACCAAGCAATAACAGAAATAATCTTTTTTTATCCAGCTGCACATTTTGCTACAGAAATTTGTTTCCATTAAGCTATTCCCCTTTGTCCTCTTAGAAAGCATATTTTAAATAATAACAGTGTAAAAAAAAATTACATACTACCCAAAAAACTCAACCCTGTCAACCGTGCACTTTTATACAAAAGTTATCTCCTTCTTACAATGGATTGATGAAAACCCTTTTCATAACGTCAAGGTGGAGATGAGGAAGAGGGAGAAAATTTCCAAGTGCCCAGCACAGCTAGTCATTTGAACACAGAACATGGGGCAAAATCTGGTCTTAGAAAACTGAGCTACAGCTCCAACATGAACCCGATGTTCTTTTTCTGCTTTGTAAAACAGAATTTTGTAGAAGTTGGGATGAAGGCATGCACTGCACTTCTCATCTGTAGGGGAGAAATAATGTGCTTTTTCTTCATTCCCTAAATCTCAAAAGAAGAATGGGGATTCAATCTTTAAAAAAATAAAAAATTAAATATGCAACCATGATAACTTCCACTGCTGCCACGCTCTCAGGAGTGCAGCAGGCGCAGCTCAGCCGCTCAGGGATTCCCTGGAAGGTCAGCACTCGCAGAAGAGTCCCACCAGGAACCACCCCACGATCAGCAACGTGAGAAACACAACCCTAGCTCGCTGTCCGTGTCTGCATCACACTCTCTGCTACTGGGAATGAATGCCATGAGGCTCCCCTTCACCAGCCACTCCTGGGGAGGATTTCCCAGCACTGCAGCCCTCTCCTTAAAGTCTTGCACCATCCCTGCTGGCTCTCTCCCACAGGCAGCTGTCCCACACCAGCTCCTCCTCTCACTCCAGAGATGCCATGGACAAGGCCACCCCTCACCTCTGAGCCTGTGTGTCACTGCTGGCTCCAGCCACAGTCCTGCACGTCTCCTAGTTGTTGTCCTCAGGGGCTGGGAGGCACACTGGACACGGCATTCGGGATCCCACGGGGTGGTCACCAAGCCCAGTATTTAAACTGCAAGGATAAAAGAGAAATCATAAGAGGGAGTTTCAACAAAGAGCATAAAAGATTGATTGATGGCTTGATTAATACCAAGCCATCCCAGGGGCAGACCAGCTGCTTAAGCCATGGATCAAACACAGAGACACAGGGACCAGAGGTGAAGGGGAAGAAGACCACAGAGAGGTCCAAATGAGAACAGCTGCTCAATAGAGTAACTAAAAGGGAAAAGAAATCCACTTGCCAGTGGATTTGGGACTGGGAGAAATGCTGGAAGGGGATCTGGGACTGAAGTAAAAAGAATGGGAGAAATGCCAGACAAGGATGGAAAAAGATGCAAGGAAGATGGATAGCTCTGGGCATGCCCAGGGCAGATGGTACAAAACATCAATGCAGAGCTCCTGGAGGAGTGAGGAGCCACTGCCACCACCAGCACCAGCCACCCAGCATGTGCAGGTTTTAGTAAGTTTAATGACCCTTGTTACACCTGAAGATTGGTCCCATAAATGTCCTTCTAAATCTTAAGTGTGATTTTATTGCTCTCAGTGGTCAGTTCCCACACTTCCATTGTTTTTCTATGACTTTTGGATGCCTGGCTGGCCAGGGCTCTCTCTGCTTCCCACTGCTGTCAGTTCCTGCTCACCTGTGATGCCAAACAACCAGTACAGCAAGACGAAGTGACACTGAGTGTAACAGTACTCATCTTTGTGATATTCAATGTCTTGTTTTATCATCATCTACACAGTAACAATAATAGCAATATTAGTGACAACCATTTTGCTACTCCTCCTGTTAGTAATATTCAGGCATGACCTAAGAGGTATTTCAGAAAGACAACACAAATCCGGTGCAAGATCCAGGAGAATGGGGCAGTTAATTAAATGTCAGAGTGATGGACAGAGCTGGGACAAGCCTGGAACAATATCAGAGAGCTGGACAACCTCTGTCAAGCACAGGGAGATGGATGGATCTGGGACACGACCCAGACCTCTCCCCCAGCAGACACAGAACGCTCCTGCCCACACACATCTTTAAACACAACATTGCTCCCTCGCTGTCACTGCTTCATTGACTTATGCAGGTGAGGAAATTTGCTGGGGGAAGCTGTCTTCCATGCCATGTCACTGATCACAGCCTGATCTAGTGACATTTTTATGCCTCCAAATGGTGCAAAGGAAATAAAGAGCCCCATTGAAAATGACAGTCTTAGAAGCGTGTTTTACCAGCATATGTGTGAAGTCACAGCAGGTAGGGGTTTATTTTGCAAAAGATTTCTTCTCCTTTTTCCAAACTAGACATTCATAAGAGAGGCAGGTGGTGGCCAGGGAATATGGAGAGAGAATGGCAGCCGGAGGGTGTTCCAAAACTCCAAGAATATTAGAGAAAAAAAGGAAGCCAGGGACAGACACCAGGCAATCTGTAAGTCATCAGGAAGAGTGCAGACCATAATAGACTAATCAATCAGGCAGACAAGGGTGAAGTGTCACAGGGAGGCAATAGGTAGTTGGAGGTCAGTTATGAAATATAATCTCTAAATTGGAAGGAGAAGGGCAGTAGCACAAGACAGGTGTTTGAATGCAGGTAGGTGAACGTTGGATTGGTGATTTCCAGGAGAGTGAATGTTGGATGGGAATATTATGGGGGTAAGGAAAAATAACCTGGTATTTTAGAGACAGGCACATATTCTGTGAAGTGAAAGGCTGAGCTGGCAAGACTTTAAAGTGTTGTTCCATTTCAGAAAATGCTGCTGGAAGACAGACGGTGGGGCTCCCTGGTGCTTGCTCCTCTGAGTTTCCAGACAAAGTTTGTCAGGTTAGAAGCAAAACAAAACAAAAAACAAAACAAAACAAAAGCAGTGCTTTTCCTAAGAGTAAGTCCTGCAAATAACAGCTGGGATCTGAAAGCCAAGCCAGACCCTTTCTAGCTGGTGCCTACTCATCAGCATGCGTAATCTCTAATCTAGTTAGCTGAGATGCAGGGAAGTTGCACACTGCCACGCATGAGGAGATGGGGATTCTGCAGGTGAATTTAATTACTCCTTCCACAGAGAAAGTGGGAGTCAATAAGGCACCACTCACCCTCTATTAGCTATCTGGGCTGCACAGGCCCAACAAGAAACCAGGCAGCATCATTTACTGCTCTTTCTGAGCTAAGCAGGAATAGCCCCGTTACACCCAAAGAAAAGCTTGACTTAACAGGAAGTAATTTCTACCAACACTTTTCTGACCTTAACTGCATATTACAAAGATGTCACACAGTCCTTCTAAGAACAGTTAGACCCAAGCAATTAGAGCTGAATGAACAATTCCTAATGAATAATCGTTCAGCAAACTTCACCTCATTTTATGCTCACGAAACATTCTCACACAGACTGCAAAGTCCTCACATTTCTTTGTCAATGGATATAACTTGCTGATTTTTTCCACTGAGCAAATAGCAATGTAACAGCTCATTGAAAAATCTACATTCAAGCACAGGCTGGGTGGATGGGTTATGCCAGACACGTGGTGCTGTTCCTCCAGTTCTTCCATTGGGTGAGGGATGGGAGCGGCTCCAAGAAATGAGAATCAGGACTGTTACCTCTCTTGTTTGAAATTCCTTTTTGCCAAATCTGTCACTGCTGGAGCACACTGACTGGACTGAGCCATGGATATGGGCAATGTGAGAAGGGAGCCAGCTGTGGTTCCTCTGTCACTGATGGAGAGGGCCAGGTATTGTCAAAGCCACAGGAGAGGTCAACACCAAAGACACACTGGAGAACCTGAAGACCTTAAGACGATGACCCTGACTCCCTTAAACCTTTAAAACCACCTGCTTAACTCTCCATGCCCAGTGCTGGCCAGGGCTGTGGAGAAAGAGACAAAGGTAGCAGCCCAGGAGGTGGAAGCACTGCTGTGGCTGGACCAAGGGTAGCAGCCAACCTGCTGGTGGCTGAAGAAGCTGAGAACAACATGTGCTGTAACACCCAGGGGGATAAGGGAGTGTGGGGCAATAAATCAGGCTCTCAAAGCAAAGCATAATAGGAGAACAATGGGACAGACATTAGACCAAAGGAGCAAACTCCAGAGAGACAGGAGCAATTTTTTTTCCTTCTCCTCCCTTGTTGCTAAGGATTTCTTCTTCCCATTTAATACCATCCTCATTGTTTTTAAGTGAACAGCAAAGCCGGTGGGTTCCACGTGGCATTAGCAATGTGTTTGTGAAAGGGAAAACGACTGGCTCCTAGCAGGATTTGATAAAAGCCTCTCCAAGTTCTGAGTGATTTACAGCTGGAGAAAACAAACACGGACTGATACAAATGCAGAGAGAGGCAGAGCCGGCACCAACATCCAGGTACACTCAATTACCAATTCATCAGCCCAAGTGAACTTGAAGGGCTTTTCAAACTCTACATGGCTCTAAATTAAAGGAAATATTTAGATGGATAGTGTTCTGCAGTGGGGGAGAAGAAGACTAATTTGTTGATCTTCAACTCAAGAGCTCTGGCCTTTCACGAGCAAAGGGCCACAGGAAAGGGGTGCAGGTGGCAGCTCCCACTCCCCACATGGGACCAGGGCATGGACCAAACATCAGGATGATGTTCACACGCTGTTGCAAAGCTGTCAGCATACAGCTCTCTCTCTCCTCACCGTGCCAGACCCCAAACAGACTTTTTTCCCCCGTCTCTACTAAAAACTTGGCTCTTGCCTGCCCTGGAGGTAATCATGGCAAAGCTGTGAAAATAACCATTTTTTTTGGTTCATTGGCTGAACTTTTAAAAAAAATAAAAAATAAAAAAGGTGACACAGTGCACAGTGACCCCAAGTTTGAATCGTCCAGGCTCTCCACAGCAAAACACATATAAATATATATATATATATATATATATGTAAAAGATATGTATCTATGGTCAAACAATGGTTTAATTCAATCTGAAACTAACCCATGGGGAATGTCATTTTTCCCTCCATTCCCTGCCCAGAAACCCATTTTTTCACAAGAAGAGATGATTTACAGCTCCACGCTCCAGCAGCACTGACACAGCCACAGTGTTTGATATCTTCCCCTGTTCCATGAAGCTCTTCCATGCTGGGGCACCGGGCCCTTCAGTGCTATTCTGATACAAACTCTGAGGCAGCTGGGGGTAGGAACAGAGGGAGTCTGGCTGCTGAGAGACTGCAGGGAACTCTTTGTTAGTTGTTCATGCAGAAACTGTTTTGATTTCAGTGTCTAATTGATGTCTTGGGGAAATCTTTGCAAAAGACAAAGCATCCTCTCCAGACCCCACCTGTATGTGCACAGTTGAGGGGCCCCATGCTGCCAGTGCTGCCAGAGCCCCAAGGCTGTGGGGCTGTCCCTGTTCCCCTGCTCCATGTCCTCATTCCACAGGTTTGGGGAGCTGAACCAGCATGGGAGCCCTGGGGCAGCTGGAAGGGTGGGTGCTGAACTCCACTGCTGCTCAAATTTTTGGCAGAGAGGAGACTTTGGAGAGTTCTGTGCCATGATGCCTGTTCATCAGCAAGGAGAGCTGTGTCAGCCTCCAGTCTCCCTCAGGAGTAGGGACTGCCTGCATCCCTCTGGAAGCTGCCAGCATCATCCCTCCTCCTGCCAGAAGCAGCATCAAGCCCTGAATTTTCCACTGGATATCAGCCCTCCTCTTTCCTCTGGCCTCCTCCAAAGACAGCAGCCATCGCTCACACATGCAGCTCCAAGGCTGGCTCTGAACTATTTAAAAGCACAGCAGGTATTTTAATTATTCACATCAAGCGCGCCTCGCTTGCTAACGACTCTCTGAAGCTGTCATAGCTGCATGGGGTGGAGCAGAGCCCTGCCAGCAGCTTCCCATGGCCTGGCCTTGGAGCAAAGCCTGGCTCTGAAAAACAACCACGGTCCAGTGCTGTCACTGAGGGCAGAGGTGGCACAGGGACACTCGGGTGAGGAGCACCCTGGCAGTTCTGTCCAGTCCCATGGGCACTTGCCCACCCAGCCCATTGTCCAACCTCCTGCCTGGCACCTTGTATCCTCCAGGCCAGGGGTATCAGCCAAATGCTTTGCGATTAACTGCGAGCTGCTGTGCCCCAAAATGACAGATTAGCTCTTGTTGTATTTTAAGGGCACTGGAATTACCAAAATGCAAGGAAACAGAGGGGTACTTATACAGCACAGCTGGGCGGCTTCAGATGAAGGCACTGGAGGGGATGACACACTTCCTTGCTGCCTTGAGCTGTTCCCAGGGTTTGATGTAAGGAGCTGCTTTGGAAAACAACCCCTTGCCACCCTGCAGCAATGTATTTATTTGCTTCTTCCTTCCCAGTACCATCAAAAATATTTGCTGCAATAGCATCACTCTTCTTAGAGACATTAGGAAAAGGTTCTTTACCCAGAGGGTGTTTGGGCACTGGAACAGGCTCCCCAGGGAACTGGCTGCAGCACCAAGCCTACTAGAGTTCAAGAAAAGTTTGGATGACTCTCAGGTGCCTGGTGTGATTCTTGTGTGCTTCTTGGGGCTGGTTGTCTTGTGCAGGGCCAGGACATGGACTCAATGACCCTTCTGGACCCCCTCCAACTCAGGATATTCTATGATTCTGTGATTCTGACCCACATCCCTCCTTGGCAGAAGAAGCTCAGCTCTCTCAAGGTGAAATATGTGCAGAAAGGATGGTGTCCCACGCTCATGGCTGGGAGCAAGATAGCTTGTGTTGAAGGGAGCCAGGTTCACCCCAGGCTCACAGAGGCTTTTCTCAGCTCCAGAGTGCAGCTGAGGGGCAGAGACAGGCATCCCACCTGCAGAAGCATCAGGGCTGTGGGTTCCTTCATTTTTACCCCACTGAGTCTCAGTTGAAGGTGAGATTCCTTTAGGGACCTCAGGATTTCTATCTGACGTTGATCAGTTTTCTTGGGGATTCCTCTCAGTTATTTCTGGTAATTAAGCAGCCTTTCTTCCCTGCCTTTCCTCACCATTACCTCCAGGTAAATTTGGAGGATTTCCAAGAATATTCAGGACCTGCTTTCCCCCACTTCAAGATGAGCAAGAGCCTCATCATGGTAACTCTGAGCTCCAGGGCTCTTCTCTAGCAGCAACTTCTTGTGGGCAAAGCCTGAGAGCAGAGAGCCCCCCACAAAAGCACATCCCCTGGCTGAAGAGCCAGGCTCTTCAAGCCTCCTGGACCACCAGAGCCAGCCCCTCTCTTTTTAACCTGGATGTTTTTTAACGCTAATTTCCACCACACGCCCAATTCGAAGCTCTAATAATGAACAACTGCTTTCTTCCTTTCCTTCTGATTTCATATTCATGAGTCAGGGTTTCCTGGCACTAAACGTAAATGCTAAACGGAAATCGCTGCACAGTGACACGTCTGTGTAGCTTCACTGTCCATTTATTTGCCTTTTCAAAGAGCTGCTGTGTTAAGCAAACATCCCTGCCTGGATCCTATCTGGAGGAGTTTGTCTGGTACAGCATGGTGCCTGCCGGGGTGGGAGAAGCACGGTGTGATGGTGTCTCGCAGCTCTGTTTTTGCTCCAGGGTACTTCTTGTACAATAGTTTGAGCTCGGTGAATATCTCAACCTTTTCTGGAATATTTTGCTCGAATCTTGGCAGGATGTGTTCAGCTCTGACACAGCGAGGGATGAAGCAGGGAACTCCCTGAGAGAAACACATCTGTTGTGTCATCTTGGACTCCACTGAGGGCTCCTGCAGGCAGCAGTGGGCAGATGTCTTGGCAGGGGAAGCAAAGAGGCACCTGTAACATCACTGGGCAAATTATTTTTTCTGGCAAGTAGAGAATTCACGTACACATGCAAACAACAACAAAAAACAAAACAAAACCAATAAACAAACAAAACAAAACAAACAAAACAAAACCCCCAAACATTTCCGGCTTCGTCGAAACTTCCTGCCATCTTCCAAAAGAGAGAGACAAAAGACATCTTGAAAGAAGGAATGTTTTCCATTAACCATATTGGTCAATATGTTTTCCAAGTATTTTCCTTGGAAACTTTCTATGGAAGTGAAGACTGCACTTCCATGTTGAATTGAACTTTTAAAACAGCAAGGGCAAAAAATAATCTAAAAGTGAAAGTCAAAGGAATGAAATCTTCACGTATTTCAAGGTGAGCTGAGATGTTCTTCTCTGCAGAGATGTCAAAGCTGTGTAGTTTCCAAACCTTTTAACCTGTCTGGGATGGAAGCTTTAGGATCACTGATTGGCACCCTGAAGTCTCCTTTCCACGAGTTCACCCTGTCCATGCAGTAACACATCTGCCCACCTCTGCCAGGGAGCCCTTTGTCCCCTTGGAGAGACATCATCATCCTCACCAGTCTGCTCTGCAATCAATGGGAACAGGAGCCACTGTCCTGGAAGCAAGGACAGCCACGTAGGGCTGGAGCTGGGCTCCCTGGTCTCTTCATGGAACACCAGCTGAAGGTGTCTTTGCTCTCAGTGGTGGGCTGGAAAGGGGAGCAGCCAATATCCAAGAACCCTGGATTGCTCTGCCAGCTTTGCTCCTGCACGGGTCACTTCCATGGGGCAGGGTGGGCAGTGAGGAACTGCAGTGGTGGACTGGGAACTGGCAACTCCAGCTCTTTGGTTGGCCAGTGCTGGAGGCTTTCCTTCCTCTCAGCTGCCTCCACTGGTGTTTCCTTCTCCAGGGCTCTGCGGATGCTCCTTTTGATCGTGGTGCTCTGTTGCCTTCTGCAGTCATTCATTGCCTTTCTCTGTCTGCCTTTCCCCAAACACTTGAAAAAATGAGCTTATAGGAAGGCAAGAGAGAAGATGAGAGATGAGATTTCAGACCACGAGAAATGAAGTCACAAATGAGAATGTCTGCAAGCACCATCTGAAGAGCTGTGCTCCTGCTCATGGAGAACATCATGTGTGGCATGTGTTCAATCAAAGTAATCAATGGGGACCACATTTTGAATATTATCTACGTGCAACAGACTCCTTGGGAGGAAATTATGCAGCAATATTTAATGGTGGCAATGGTTCAGCAAGTAAAATAAAGAAATTTTCCTCAAAACACCATCAACTTCTCGTGGATAACTCCCAGATGGGACTGAGGGTAAAAAACCCTTTCATTAAAAAGCTATTCAGTTATGGTAAAACTGCCATATGTGGCTCACTGAGATTCTGATTGTCAGTGACTTCAGCTTGAAAGCTGCTGTGAAATCAGAAAACTACTTCCCATTTGAACAGGGGGGTGGAAATCAGTCCTTGGGGACCTGAAAGCACAGCTCGAGCTCACGCAGCTGAAGGTGTCTTAGAGCTGGATGTCTAGGTTAAGGTAATTGTCTAGACTTCTTTTATCATCAGTGAACAGAGAGACGTGCACCAACCCCCAGAGAGTGATTCATTTTTCCTGTCTTAAGCATCTATTTTTGGATGGGATGAATTACACTCTGGAGATGTTCAACTTTCTCCACTGACTGTGGAGTCTGGATGATGAACTTGGCCTCGACACTTCACCTTTCTAGTGCCGAAACAGGGAGTGCTCCACCAGAAAAGACAACTCAAGTTGTGCCAGTAATGGTGGTAGGTTGGGAGCACTTGGCCAACACCTACAGTGAACAGACACAAGAGAAGCAGTTCCCTCAGGAGACAGGAGATGGAGGAGGGGAAATCATCATAAGCACACCCTGGAGTGATCTCAGTATTTAAAATAAAGACCTGAGGACATGCTGGTGCCTGATTATCTCATCTAGTTCTTTTATGTCATGCAAAAGGTACAGATTACATCCAATTGCTTTCTAAGTGTGACCTGAGAGTTGTAATTTTGCAGTCCTAGGAGGAAAGCAGGGACTGGTCTCTCAACTGTCTGCAGCCTTCCTAAAAGACCAAGCCTTTTACTGATCTTGGGTTTTCCTGAGATTAGCAATTCCAAACTTCTACAAACCACCAATTTATCTCTGAGCCACCACCTGTATTCTTCTACCCATCTTTCCAGTCTTGAACAGCCATGTCTTGCAATTTTAAGGGTTTGGTTACAACCTTGGGAGCTATTTTGCAGACAGAAGGTCTCATGTCTCTGTTTTGACATAGTCCACAGTCAATGCTAATAAAACACACTGCAAAAATAATCCTACTGTGTTCTAGGAGGCTTCTGGCTATGTGTCTTCCATAAATAAATGAGATTATTACCTCCCATTACTTCAATGGGAGCCAGTTTTAGTCCTCTCAGAAGACCAAGTTCTTATGCCAACTCAGGTTTTAGATCTTAGAGCCATCTAAGCCACCTCTTAGAGCCATCTTTGCAAAGCCTCTCCAGATTCCACTCCTACTATATAACATGGGACAGGTTACTTGTGCAAAACCCAGGATTTGGGAACTCTACAGGAAAACCAGACATTACCATTTCAAAGATCAACATGAGAAAATCAAATAGGGAGCTAAATGGCAGGAGAAGTCACCAGAGGAAGGCCAGGCTGCCATCCATACACAGCCTTCCAAAGGAAATGTTTGCAACTGGTTCTGAGCGGGGCACACTAATTGCAAGAAGTATGTCAGGACCCTTCTCCAAAGCCAACAAATGTGGAGGAAGAGTGGGGATAAAATTAATGAGAAGAGTTGCGAGTGCTAATTCACCAGGAGAGAGATTTGTGCTCTTTCCTGGGGTGTGCTACTGCCAGGAACAGGATGCAGCTAATGACAGAAAGCCCATGGCTGGAAGCCAAAGGGTTCCTTGAGGGCCAGGGAAATGCCTTGGAGACTTCAGCTCCCTACACCAATTGGCTTACACCTGTCGAAAAAAAATTCCCAGTATTTTTTCCTGACTCTTCTGGAAAATCAAGATGGATCATCCATATTTAACAGGCTATTTGCAGTGCTCTTGGGAACGTGTTCAAGACAAGGCAGAGCAAGACCTTGGGTTCACGGTGTGATACCAAAAGTAACACAGACATGTGAAGGGAGCATCCATCTATCCAGAAACATGGAACACACAGGATTCCTAGAGCCTAAGGGATATAAATTACCCTCCTGTGAATTGAACAGATTCACTTAACAATATGACAGTCCAGCAGGACAGATACCCATGTGTGGTTTCTCCTTTTCAACTTGTTTTCTCTTTTCCTTCCTGCTTCAACCACTGAGATTCCTGGGACAAATTTCTACTATCTCTGCCTCAATTTTCCTCTATTTAAAAAGAGATTAATGTGACAGGGAAGTGTTGGAGATCTCTTAAGGAAAGCCACTGCATGAGAGATTTTTCTATTTTAAATTGTGAAAAGTGCTAGCCAAATGCTAGTTCTTAAATGCAGCTGGTGAATATATAAGGAAAATTGATTTTCGCAGAAGACTACATCTTTTAAGTGAAAAGTCAATAATCATCTTCCATACCAGCATTTAAATATCTGAGCAAAAACACTCAAATAATGATATCTTTTGGGTTCAGATTGTTCACTGGAAAGAAGGGAACACACAGTATTAGTCTCAATACTATGTTGACAGAGAACACAAATGTCAGTTTGACCATCTCAGAAAAGATATTTTAAAAGATATGAAATTAAATGACTCAGGATTACTCATGATGGAATTTTACATTAAGCAGTGAAAACTCTCATTTCATGACAATTTTTGGGATTGCTAGCAATGTAAAGAAAATGCATTTATGAAAAAGCTGCCTCCCTTGATAAAGAAACGCAGGGACAACAAGCTCCAAAGATGAACACTGTAACCCAAAAGTGGGACAGAATGATGAAGAGTCTAACAGAAATCTCAACACATAATCAAGGGAAAAGGCAAAATCACAAATAAAAGTGGCCAAAGGAGACTTCCATGAAAGGGGCAGCAAGATAAAAGGGTTTGCCTTGCCTTATTACAAGGGAGTTTATATAAAGTACAAAAATATGGAAATTTTTCAGAACAAATGCAACATTATTTTAATAAGAAGATGTAGCTCAGTTTGGAAAAAAAGGCAAAGACAAAAAAAAGCCCAACACTACAGTATCATACCAATGGTCAAAGGGTTAATAACCATGTAATTCCTGGCAAAGGAATTAAATGTAACCAGCAGGCTCTACAGCCAGGCAGCCCTGGTCAGGGGTTAGTTCACTTTCCCAGCAGAAAGTTGCATTTCAACAAAGCTGAAATTTCTCATGACATGAATTAGTTCTGGCAAAATCACATTTTAAAAGAATCAGGAATGTTTTGAAAAATCAAACATTCCATTTGCAAGACTTCACGAGAATTTTTCATTTTTATTTTTATCACATAATAAACTGACTACACATTCATATCTAAATGACATTAAAATTAACCTGAAGTAAATTTTAGTAATAACAATATTCTATTCAGAATGCAACCAAGTGTCAAAATCTTGTATTCTCCTGCAAGGTACAAATTTTCCTATTATCTCATTGCTAAATTTTCAGCCTTTCCAGCTATTTATTCCAGAACCTGTAATATAACATAAGAAAAAGGCAGATTCTTGAAACCCTTAGGTATGATGCTGTTATTCCAATGTGAAACAAAAGGAAATCTATGTGCAAACATATCTGCAGCCCACAGCATCAGACCAAAATATGAGCATCAGGACTCTAAGTCTGCTAAACACCCTTGGAGTGCAGTGAACTGCATTCACTCAGCTTAGGTGAAGAAATAGGAATTTAAAAATACTTTTGGGTACAGGAACAGCACCTGACTTTGCAGAGTGGCCATTCTTTGTGAACCTTCCTCTTTTTCACCTCGGTTGGGTTTATATTTAGAAATGCTATAAATATCGTCTGTTTAATCAAACGAAAAAAAATATTTTGACAGATCATTCACTCATTTATTCTCCCCAAAAGAAAGGCTGCCGATAAGACTGTCTGTTTTCACCGCATCTGTTCACTTGGCAGGAAAAAATAATTTCAATGGAAACATTGCAAAAACCTACCCTTTCTACCCAGATGCTCTATTTCCATACTTCTGATGCCATCCTGCCTGCAACCACTTCTTTAGATTTACATGAATTAACCAGTGTAGGACAGATACCAGACTACAAAGTGCTCACAAAGTAACGATCGCTTTTGATGATGACTTTGGAAGTTCAATGGAAAAGCTGTAATCGCTTGTCCATGTACAAAAATAAACATTATGGGATGGGTTTAGTACACCTGGAAGTTTCATCCCATACGGCGCTTTTACATAAGTTTCAGAATGAGGCTGCAATGTAGAACAAAGTACACAAGTTCCAACTAGGCAGCATTTGTATGAACTTCCTCCTTCATCATTTCCCCTCATTCTTAGGGTTACTTCTGCAGTTATCCAACATTTCTTTGGCACTTAAAAAAAAAAGTGCAACCACAGCTATACAGGCCTTTTTTAACAATAAAACCTATTGAGTCAAAAATCAACCTTTTTTAGAGAAAACTAATATTAAGCTTCAAGTTAAAGTACTAACCAGAAGCACAACAGGTGTTTGTGAAATAAATTAGGAATAATTTTTATCTAATCTAAACTGGAGACTCTTTCAAACTCTTTAGGTCTCTCCACGACCAAGCTAAAGGAGTCAACCAATGAGAAAAATCTGCAGTATAAATCTGCAGCCCTGTTCTGGCTCACCAGAGTACTGATACAAAGTTTGTACAAGGCATAGAGCATGGGGAAATTAACCCTCTTGATCTCAGGGAACTGGCAAAAGAGACAACAAAATGCAATTTTTCATAATTATGATCCTTCTATTTTCTCCTAAAGCACAGTACTAGGAGCACAGCCTTGAAGATTACACAAAGCACTTAGTGTTTGTAAGATAATAATGATTATATGGTGCAGCCAGGGAGTAGGATTTCATCTATTAAAAGAGAGGTTCTAACTCTGCAGAAATTTGATGGTAAATTCAGTCTTCTGGAGCACAGTGGCAGGCAGGAGAGCAAAAAAAAATATTTGTCACAGTTTCTAGACGGTTTACAGCATTAAGTTCTAACTGCTGTCAAAATTTTTACAGACATCAAGGAACAGATTGTAAAAGACAAAAAAAAAATCAGAAAAATGATGAAAATGAACTACAGTGAAAGGGTTCTTTTTGCCAATACCCCTTATCATGCAACTGTGCACTAGCAGTCATATTGTACTAAACCATGTGACCAGGAGAATCCTGCAGCCTTAGACAAAAACTCTTGGTAAAATCCTTGCAAGGTCTGAATTAAAAAACAAGCCTTCAAGATAAAAGCAATTGCTTTCCAAATGGCCAGGCAAAAATGGATTGATATAACATGATCAAGTAGCTATTGCATGTAATTTGATGGCAAGTCTGTATAAAACTTAATATAGCCTCTACTGTGCCTCTTCCAGATTATGCTCTTGATGTAACTGGCTTGTGAGTAGTGCTGGAGAAACTGCAGTGGGGAAAGGCACTTCCAACATGTAATTTGGTTTTGTCCTAAAATACAGACATATTGTCAGGAAATAGTAACTGTTACCAAAAATACTGCTGGAATGAAAAATACTGTGTTTTTTCCAGTGGAAATAATCTTAGGAGAAGAAAATACCAAAATAGCCCACACTAAAACACGAAGTCCCTGCAAGAAGAACGTGCCCTGATTCAGCAAAACAGGTAAGAGGGATGTGTTCATGCCAAGGGAGTTCTGCCCAGTGGAAAACATTTCTGTATGACAATTTTAAATATGTTTATGTCCCCTTGAAGTCAGCTGGATGCATAATGCTCCACTAAATTGGGTGGCAGTAGGGAACCTTCCCCTTCCCATGGCAGTTTGAGAGCTATGGCATCAAGTATTGGGAAAGCAAAGACCTGAGGACTTAGTCCATGTGGAAAAAAACACCAAAGTGAAGAGCTGTAAAGCTCTGCAACACCTTTTCCCCACATAATTTACAGCAAGAGAGGAGCAAAGGAATACATAATTTAAGATGGATCTGTTCACTTGCAGATATTGATAACCCAGGGAATGTCTTGGGTTTTTGCCTTGTCCTGGTGCCAGCAGAGGTGACCAGAACCTCTTCGGACCCTCCTAGACATGGAAAACTGAAGTGTGAGGACAGAATTTAAGGAATCAGCTCTACTCCAACTCATGATCACGTGTAGCCTTGACACAGTTTGGAGGTTGGTGTCACAAAACCAGACTTGTGCCACACTTTGTATCGTTGAGATCTGAACTTCCACCGATGGCCTCAGCGTGAGGCGTGAAGCGCCTCTCCTGCCTCAAGGCTGCAGTTTGTGACCCTTCACCAAACAAAAGCAAAACTGCTCTCACTTCAAGTCTTGAAAGACAGGTCCTTAAATATTTACCTCAGAATCTGGATTTTCATTTTTGGCTCTTTGATCTTTTCTTTTTTTGTTGTTTTTTTGTTCGTTTGTTTTTCCTCTTTACTCATTCTGGAGTATTTAGTGTCATCCCACAGCTCCTGAGTGGATGTGTCAAGAATAAAATAACAACAAGGGGTGGGATTTTCCAAAGCACTCAGCATCGGCCTGACTCTATTCTCTTTGAAGTCAGCAGGAGTTTTATTACCAACTTCAATGGGAGCAGTTAAGCCAATGCTACACATTGTGAACGTGCATATTCATGAAGCAAGCAGGATTTGCTAATGGAACATGGATTCAAACGGCTGATAAGATTTTAAGTGAAAAAACTACTGGAAAAAAACCACAAACCCAACTAGTTCCATGAGCACCAGAACTATGAAATCCTGCTTTCTTTGAGCTTGATTGACTTGGGCACAGAGAAGGGGCATGTGCTGATTGAAGTCCTTCCTGTGGGTGGGGTGCTGAGATTTGTGCTCTCTCCCAAATGGATTCACTGGCATCAAATAAAGGCTCAGCACAACATGGCAGCTTTTTCCTCAGTAGAAGTAGGGCATCTCTCTTCTACCTCTGCCTGTCTGCTCAAACCTTGAGGGAACTTGCTATTTTTGAGACTGCTACCCTCTATCAAATTCGGCTGGAGTTGGATAATGCACTTAAAAGTTGTGAGGCATATACACACAGGTATAAACACACTCCATGTGAGCATGAAATCCACGTTTTTGCAGCATCTGCAGGAAGGCAGATGTTAGGACTGCTCAGAATCAAGTTTTGAGGCAATGAAAAGGATGGGTTCAGAGCAATTGGGCAGCAAATAGCCTCAGATGGATGAACCACAACCCTCTGAGAATCTCAGCTATGGAGAAGGTGCTAAGGAAAGGGCAATCCTTGAGGAAAGAAGACAACAATATGGTCCTTCAGAGGAATTAGAAAAATGGTTGCTGAGATAAAAGTATGTTCCAGATAAGAAACTGACATATATACATGTGACAAATTGCTCAAAGTGCTCAAAATGTCTAAAAAAATACCGGACTTGAAAGGGTGCAGGATTTTTGAGCAACGGAGGCACTGCACTTCTGGAAAGCCAGGGCATTTCCATTCTGGAAAGCCAAAGCATCTTTGGCTGCACAAAGAAAATGAAAGGAAGCGGCAACACTGACTGGTCCCTTTGGCATCTGGGCTAAAGCAGCCCATGAGGAAGACAGAGAGAGTTGGATACAGTCCCCAAACTCCTTTCATACGGGAATCCAGACTCCCAGGAACAAAGCCTGGCAATGGATGGACCTTCCCTTCCAAGAGCAGCCCGTTGCCAGCCCAGGTGCTCACATGCACTGTCACTGCCTTTGGCACCAGGGATGTCCAAAGAAGAGGATCAATTCTCTCTCCACCCCATAATTTCCACACCGCTGACAACTCAGAAAACAATTCAAGAGGGAATTCAAAGGATCTGTTGAAATTTCAACGAGGAAATCTGAGCGAGTGAGCATATGTAAATAGAAAGAATGAGTAGCACATAATTACATCAAATTGTTACTTAGCAAGGGAAGTAAATAACCCAAAATATGCAGAGCAAAAAAAGGCAATGAATTAGAACTAATTACTTAAGGCTAATTAAAATAAGAATGGCTTGAATTGAAATATGTTAATAGCATTGAACCTGCCTTCTACCAGGGAATTTCAATAAAAGTGATAATGTCACTTCAACCTTCACCTGACAGGGGGAAGAAGGTTGGGATTTGGAGCTCATGGCTGCTTGGGTGTACTGACCACAGCAATGCATTATTTATGATGGAATGGACTGGATTTTTCTGGCAGGTACAGATTTCCTGGTTATGGGTAGAAAGAGGTTTTCTTGGATAATGGATGTGAAGTGGAGAAAATACTGTGACAGGCAAGAGCTAAATCCCTCGAAGACGAATAGATCCTGAGGTACCTCTCCATGCTGGGAAATGCTACAGTTGAAGAGAGAAAAAGAGAAAGGCATGGAAATAATGAGATCACAAAGAAGGAAAGAGAAAGAGGGAACAAGAGAGACTGAGGGAGCGAGGAATGAAATAGATAGGGAAAGCTTAGAGCCATGACAAATCATCACCAGCTTCAATTACACGAGCCTGCTGGGCTATGAAATCTGCCAAAGGTCACTGGATTCCTGTCTTTGCAACTAAAAACCAAGTGGCTTTGCTGGTTCCACCCCATGGCCAGACTGTCTGGTGGGAGTGCCTAGGGACCAGTGGCCTTGCTGGTGGCTGAAGGTACCTGCACAGGCTGCAGGGCACTAACAAGCTGGTCCAGAGAGCAAGGACAGCCCCAGTTAGGAGATGAACGTGTCAGAGCCATGCACCAAGCCCCAGCACTTTGCCAGCACGCCAAAATGCTCCTGTGCCAGCAACTCAAGCCCTGCCAGAGAGAAGGGGGAAACCTGAAGCAGCAGCAAAGCCTGGCTCAGCATCTTCTTGCCATGCCACAGAGCCCAGCTTGTGCTCCACTGACACCCAGACTTATGCCCCAACACACCCTCAGCCACTGATCCCAGCAGACGTGGATCCCTGCTGGGCACAGACACAGCTGGTTCAGTGGCAGCATCTACACATGGAGAAATCCTGATCTTCTGCCACAAGGAGAGAGTGCCCTGGCTGTGCACCATGCTCTGGGGCTCACCCCTTGGTGCTGAGCTGGGCATAAAGCTCTCCCTGCCCTTCCAGGAGCCAAGCTGCTATTTGTGTTTACTGCCTCATTCTTTCCAGTCCCTCTGGTTCACACTGGAGGTGAAAACCTCTTAACCCTCTCACAGCCCTGGGATTCCCATAAAAACCATGAGCACCTCACCCCAAGCATTCTGCATGAAGAGGGATCACACAGGGATGAAGGGTGGGATATGGCAATGCAGCCTTCCCACTTTCACTCCATCTCCTGGGCTGGCTTTTGAGCCAGCTGAAGGAAAAGCTGGTGCCAGGCTTGCTGCCAGCTGATGAATCCAACTGGATTCATCCTGGATCTGTGCATCTGAGAAAGCTCTAAAGCCAAAGCACAGCTGGGTTCTGCCCAGCAGGTATGGGATGCTGTGAAATATCAGAGAGGTGCTGCAGCTCCAGAGGCACTGCTCAGCCTTCCCAGCACGGACCAGCTGCTGAGACCGGACTGCAAAGCCAGTCAGGAGCAACAGCACAGACTGACTCTGAGGCAATGGTAACAAGCCTTGGATTGATTGCCTGAACTATAGGCTGTGAGCTGCTGATGACCTCCTCAGAGCTCCATTTGTACCGAATGGCAGCCAGGATGGGAGATGGGGGGACACACCCTTGGGAAATGTCACTGTACTGACTACCAGGACTCTCCTTTGAGCAACGCTGGTGGCTGTAACGTTATTCCTATTTCTCCAGTCTCCTTCAGAAGGAAAAACATTGCTTAGAAAAGCAGAGTTCAGACTTGCTGCTCCTCCTGTGCATGGAGGAGCAGTGGCAGGCCAGAACAGGTTCCTGTGAGCCTGCTGCCAAAATCCTGCCATCGCTGTCACTGCCCTGCCTGACCCTCTGCCTTGCAGGGAGGGAAGCCCTGTCACTGGTGAGGATGCTGCCTCGGCAGACACAAGCAGTCGACTGAAAGACATTTCCTCTTTGCTTCTCTGCTCGGTGTAATGAATCCTGCCTCCCACTCAGATCTGCTAAGTAAGAGGAGTTACTGTGAGTAATCCCCACTTCGGCGTCTTCGGCTGTAATCGCAGAGAAATCACATTAGCTTTTTTTTCTAGGACAAGGAGAAATTCATCAAATTGCAATCCGGGGAGAGCACACACAAGAGAGAGAGAAAGCCAACAACACACACGTACCCTGCAAAAAAAATCCCAAAGTTGACATTTACATTTCAAACACTTATAACAGCTAAACAAATAACAGTAATTATACTATTTGCATACTTTGTTAAATAATTGTTTGTTAGGTAAAGGCAGCCTGTGTGTGTGTGTCTGTGTGTGTGTGCAAGGAGCAGATGCCTGAAATCCCGGGAAGCAGAACAGCTGCTGCTTCCCTTCCCAGGTGACCTGTTTGCTTTACAAAATGGTGACAAGCGACCCAAAGCACTGGCCAGGGGGGCTAGATGTACTGATATTTGGAGCACAGAGGCATGGGGCAGGAAGACCTCAGGGGAGGAGGATGAGGAGCATGAGCTGTAATCCTGCTGCTCAGCACCCACATCACCCTCCTGGGCACATGGACAAGCTGAGTGCTCCGGACATGAGCACCAGCACTTGACCAGGTGAAGCTCCAATGCTCTGAGCACGAATTGAGGATTGCAGAAACACTGCCAAGAAGGAGAGCTGTGGAAGAAAGCAGGGAAAGGCCCAAAAGCTGGACAGAGGGAGGCTCCCCACCTTGCTGAGCACCCCTCTGATGATGACACCTGACTCAGAGTGCACAAACCGTCTCCTGGCTGGCGATTTCCCTCTGCTCCTGCAAAAGCATCTCAGCTTTCAACCCTTTCTGCTCAGCTCCTCGAGCAGACAGCTAATTGAAGGGCTTTTCTTTCATTTCTAGTACAGAAAACACACTAAATGCCTTTTAATCTGCCCAGCTTTCCCCATGATTGGCTCTGTCTATCCGCTCACCACTCCTATCCTGTAAGTTGTTTTTTTGGTTTTTTTTAATAGACTTGAATGATGCAAACTGGTGGAGAGAGTAGAAGCCTTCTGCCTCTCCTCACATGGTCAGAAAAGGTGGAGCAGAGCCAGAGCCACTGCATCTTTTCACACCTGGATGGAACCAGGTCAGGCAGCTAATGCATTTCTCAGGCTCAGTGGCTACTTGTTGGAGACACACAAATGCTGCTCGGCTGCTTGAGTGCTGGAGGCTGGGAGAAAAAATTCCAGCAAGAGACATATGTGTCAGAAGGCTGAGAGGGATGTGGTGCCAGGAAAGAGAAAAGTGATGCACACACAGGGAGCTCAGCTCTGTGCAACAGGAAGAGATGCAGATTGAATAAAAGGCTCCATGACTTTGAAACTGCCCCTCATAGCATCAGGAAACAGTGGAGGGTTCATTAATCACAAGAACGAGTGCTCGTGCCCTGTTCATGGGTGAAATCCCAGCTCCAGAGCTTAAAACTTTCCCTTAGTCTGGGAGTAAACCCCTGCTCACTCTGACCCCTCACCCAGGCAGTTTGTCCCCCCAGGCAACAGCAGGAAAGTCACAGTCCCAAGGAGGAGCCCAGGCATCCACTGGCTCTGATCTGTGAAGCTCAGATTTTTAAGTGTACAACTAAGGGCATCCCATGGGGCTGGAGAAGAGAAATGCTCCAAAATAACCATTCTCCCCTCAGAACATTTTCACTGGAAACGTTTATATTTACCCTTCAGAAAAAAAACTTTCTCCTGATTTTTTTCTTTAAGTTGAAAGAACATTTTCCAGTTCAATTCTTGTTCTTTCAAGTAGAAATGTTCAGTTTTCTTTAATGACTCCTTTCTCCCCCACTACTCTGCTTTTTACTTGGAGTTTAAAAAAATAGAAGATGAGGAAAGGAAAACTAACAAAACCAGAATGAAAATTTTTACATGCGTTTCAAATAACTTGAAAAAAAAATTTTAAGCTTTATGAGTGATTTTGAAGGATGCAAGAGATTTAAGCAAACTTTCTTATGTAGGTCAAAAAAACTTCTTCCCGGGATTAAAAAAAAAGCCTAAACAAAAACCCTTAGTGTGGGTGAAACAATGTGGGCCAGCTCTATAAAAAAGCTTTGCCACAACTGCCTGTGCAAAAACATCACAGAATTATAAAACCATAGAAGAGTTTGGGTTGGAAGGGACCTTAAAGGTCACCTAGTCCAAACCCCCTGTCATGGGCAGGGACACCTTCCCCCATCCCAGGTTGCTCGATGCCCCATCCAACCTGGCCTTGGACACTTCCAACAATGGGGCAGCCACAGCTTCTCTGGGCAACCTGTGCCAGTGTTTCACCACCCTCATTCTAAAAAACCTCCCTTGATCTAATCCAAATTGACCCTCTTTTAGTTTAAAACCATCACCCCTTCTTCTCTCACTATTGTCCCTGCTAAAACATTTGTTTGCTGTGCCACAGTGTGCAGCATAAGGGGCACGTGTCAGCCAGGGCAGAGCAGGGAGCCTTGGGAAGTATACTTGGTTTAGGACAGAACGGCAAAAAAACAGAGAGAAAAGAAGTGTGATTCCTGCCTCCCTTTAAATAATAATTACAAAAAGAGCTCATGGAAACGGACACATTTTCCTTCAAAAGATAGTTAACACTTCATTTTGCTTCATCCTTTTTTGAATACTTCTTACAAAACACAAAGGCTTTAAACAAAAGGTCATTAAGAGATAAAGAACTGAAGCTCTTCTTGCAAGAATGAAAGGAGAAGGCATCTTGACATTTTTAATGGGTTTTTTTTCCCCCTCTTTTCCAAACTGAAAATTAATCAACATTGATTTGATTTCACACACGTAAGCCTGTTTTGTGGAAGTGGCATTTGCTGACAGAGAGCTGTTTCGATAAGAAAATTCCAGCCAGAGGAGCACACAATATGCTGCACACCATTAGGGTACACAAGCTGCAAGGACACTGGTCTCCCAGGGTTCATAATAAATCCTATCCTTTTTCTGGGTCAAGAAACTCGTAGCTGTCTGGAGGTTATGCTAACACGCAGGGGTTTGGGGACTGATGTTGAGATCTGAGGAATTCCTGTTGCCTGGAATAGAAACAATGAAATTGTTCCAAGGCACCATTTATTCCCAGGTGCCTGCAAGCTGTCATTTCTGGGGAAGATGAACAATTTGAGAAGATCTAATGTCTTCAGAAATAATTCAGGAAGACAGAATTCATTCAGGTCCCCAGGTCAGTAATGAATGGGACTCGTGTTGAGTCAGAGGAGGACAGAGGGGATCTGACCAGCAGCTCTCGAAAACCAGGTGAGCTTGTGCAGCCATGCAAGGTGCACTGACAAAGGCTTTGAGCAGCTGGGACTGGAGGCCACACGTGCTCCAGAGGGGCTGGGTGGGAGCAGTGAGGACCAAAGGATGCAGCAGCCCTGGGGCTGGCAGGTCCAGGCCAGCAGTGGGAGGCTGTTTGGCCAGCATATCAAAGACCAACACAGTCTTGAGCCTTGTGCTACTCCAGCACCCCAATTCCCCCCAGTAAATGCCTGCTTTATCTTGCCTCCTTTCACCTGTCAGTCAGTTCTAGTCCAAGGACCAGACAGGAATTCTCTAACTGGGGACAAACAAGCAATGCTGTCAACAGCGGGGTATCACCCCTTAGGTACTTGAGAAAGAGCTGTGAGACACCCTGAATGTGCCACAGCCTCTGCCTGCAATGAAGGGTCAGAGGTGGGACGAGGAAGGAACAGCATGGAAAAAATCACAGGATCATCAAGGTTGGAAAAGACCACCACGACCACTAGACCCTATCACAAAGAGCTACCCACTTCCCCATAGGACACATTAAGCCTGGGTACCAGAACCAGTCCTGCTTCCCTGCAGCACTGCCCTGCATCCTGTCCTGGCTGGCATTCACTTTCCTGCTGGCATTCCACTCCTTTGGAATGCTGTGGGTCTCCATATCTATGTCAGGGAGCAGAGAAAATGGCAAGGGAAAAGCAAACAAAGTGAATGAGAAAAGCATAACAAACCCAGCAGAAAAATCTTCCCACGCCACCCCGTGCTTTCAAGTAAATGAGGCTAATTAACTAATTGCCTAAATTATTAGGGCTATTTTTACCCTTGTATGAAGGCTTGGTGTTATTGCCAATTTCTTAAGACTCAGCACTGAACTCTCAACTTAGCAGGAAGTTAATGAAGCAAAGCCCCTGGAGAGGGGACCCTCAGGGCAGAGCAGCTGCCAGGCCAGGGCCGGGTCAGGGCTCAGGTGGGCACCTCTGCAGCAGGACAGCATCTGCAGCAAAACCACCCCCTCTGGGTGATGCTGTTTAACACAGAAGTTCAGAGCTGTTTGCTGAAATCTCCTCAGCACCTGAATCTGCCCCCAGTAAAGGATTTCTCTCCATCAGCTTCCCACTGCAGCCAAGATGATAGAGGCTGATTTGAAAGAAGGGTTTCACACCTGGGCAATAGAAGGGTGTGCTAGTTTGAAAGCAAANGCCAGTCCTGGCTCCATGGAAAAGAATCAGGTCTCCTGGCCAGACCCAGAGTAACCTTGCACAACTGGACCACCCTCCACAAAAGGAAAGGGCTGATCCACCTGCTGTAACCTCGACTGACCACACTCACTGCCCCAAAGATGCAGCCTCCAGGCAAGAATTCAGTGTGGCAGGAGCTCCCTCCTCCTGCTTTGAGAAAAAGCTGTTTTCTTGGGGTTTGAGAGATTTTCTCCACAAAGAAATCTAGATGTTTTCTCCTCTTCAGCTAAATGCCAACGTCTGAGCTCCCTGGTGGCAATCTCAGTTAACTCCATTACAATCCCCCAGTCATTCTGGCTGAAGAGCTCATCCCCTCAGGAGCCAGAAGACTGATAGCTCTCCTTTCCTGTAACAAATCTCACCTATCAGCTCTAATGAGGTGACATTTCAAGCCTGTCTCTTCTCTCAGCACAGAAGTACACAACAGTTTGGGGTGGCAAGTCTCTTCCAGGCATCTCACTGAGGCGAAGGGCCGGTGACAGTCTGCTGTCCTTTGGATGCAGGAGTGAGCTCCCTCCTGAGTTATCCCCAAGATCCCCTTCAATGCTGGACCAGCGTGGCTGAGTCCTGGAGACCTCCAAGGATGGAGATCTCACGGCCTTTTCTGGCCATCTGTTGTGGAGCTGTGCCACACTCTTCGTGCACATCTCCTTCCACATGCCCAGCTTGGGTCTCCCAAGCTGTCTGTGTGCCCTCTGCTCCCCTGTGAGGCTGCCTGCTGCTCTTGGGAAGAGCTTGGCTCTATCACCTCTCTAAACTCTGTCCAAGCAGCTGTAGTTATTTAATGCTGCTTTTCCAACCTGGATCTTGCTGTCTGGCAGGATGAGGAGTCTTTGGATGCCCTGAGATGTTGGTCTGACAGTGCTGGTGAAGGGAACCAGCAGTTCACACCAAACCATATCAAGTAAGCCACAGACTTCCTTGGGTCAGCTCCAGCCAGGCACTTGTGGCTCCAAACAGGGCTCCTGGGCCCCTCTCAGCTGTTTTGGTGAGGCTCAGTAAGATGAGGAAGGGGGACCAGATGGCAACCACTGCTCTGCTCAGCAATGCGTGAAGGGCATCTCACAACTCTGTTATCCAGGAAATATGACTCACCAAACCTTTTGGTATCTGTCTTTCTTCCTGCAGACCCTCTCCCCAAACACTGGTCACCTTGCTTGCTGAAAACGCCATTTGGCTTGGAGCTAGCCAGCTTTTGCTATTGAAAAATACCATGTTTGACTAGTCCACAGCAGAACCTCTGTTAGATCAGGTTCTTTTATCTCAGAAAAGATGAATACTTTCTCCTGTCTTGTCAGGGAAGCACAGAGAGCCATTGTTCCAAAGTTTTGTAAATATAAAACAGAGATTATGGTCCCTGGGGTGACTTGGCAGGAAACTTCACCATTTTCAAGGGCCTTCCTGCGTGTGAAATGGAAAGAGCAATGCTGCCCTGTAGCTCCCTGTTTGCAATGTACTTAGAAATTCTTGAATATCTGGCACAAGACATGCTGTATTATCTCCTACCTCATCTCCTGTGTATAAAGCTGGCAGCCTGGTCAGAGGAATTATTCCAGATTTGTGCTGTCCAGAAAACAGCCTGACAGGAAGATTTGCAAGTCACGTCTCCCTGCTCAGTGCCATCTCCTGCCCCATTGCCCAGGAACCCACTAGAGATGATGAAATTTGGGCTCTCCACTCTGGGAGAGGGTTGGCAGCCCCAAACCAGGAACTGGCAGGCAGTTCCCTCTGCCTGCTGCCAGCTCCAAGGGCTGCTCACTGCCTGTTCCCATCACTCTCAATGTTCCCACCAAGACACCACCACCTCAGCCACTACTGCAGAGAAACCAAATGCTGCCCTTTCCACCCACACTTAGGGACCAGCAGGGAAACTGGATGACACTGGGGTGCCCAAGAGAGGTCAGTCGTGCTGCAATATTTACAATACAGGAGAATACCCTGGTTTCTTCATTACCCCCAAGCCCATATAGCAGCAGAGATGGAGAGGATGCTTGGACACAGCTATTTCCCTACTGCTCTAGGGCAGGTCCTGCTGGAGGTGTTGGGGCAAAAGGAGCAAAAGTCTGGTTTCAGTTTACCAAGTGCCTCTCCCCAGCACATTTGCAAGTCAGATTAAATTTCCCAGGTTTGCCTTCTGCATATTTTATCCACTAACATATTTGCATAGATTTAAATACAATAAAAAGCTGCAGACACCATCAAAAGAGGCTAGAGAGGAAAGGGTAGAAGAAGCTTGTCCTTTCTCTCTAGGCTTGTGGAAGATTCTGTTCTCAGAGGTTGGAGAAGGGGCATTGCCAGGCTGGAGCTGTGCCAGTCCCTCACCTGGGCAAGCACTGCTTGGAGAGTCAGGCAGGAGCCACAGGAGACTTCAACAGGTGGGTTCAGGGCAGGGATTGGCACTGGTGGTGCTGGGACAGAGAATTCAGTCACCTCAACCCATGCCACTATCACCTGAGAGAGCAAGATGTCAGCTCGGAGTTTGCTACATGGCATCTCTCCAGAAAATGGAAAAATCCCTTGGATACTGCAAAGGTTTCATGGGAATGCCCCACTGCTGCCTTCCCCTGGTCTCTGCACAGGTACAGGTAAGGCACAGTTTAAACACACACTGGACAAAGAGAAGCACCATGTTAGATGATTAAATCCCCCATGTACCTGCAGGAAGTGGAGAATAGATCCTGCTCACCAGAGCTGTGAAACATACTCACCTGTTGCAGGAATTAATCCTTTTTTTTTTTTTTTACTACCAGAGAGTGACAGAGCTGTGCACACAGAAATCCTGTCTGAAATGAATCCCTGATAAAGAGGAAGCCAAGTTAAAAGGTGAGTTTTACTACCTGCCAAGGCTTTGGGTTTTTAAAGGGTCTCTTGTGGAATTACTGTATTAGCAGGCTATTACAGGTATAGATATCAAACTGCTATGCACAGCAAGAAAAATCATGGAAGTTTTGAGATGGGAAGGAAACACACAGAAAAAATGAGGCAGAAGAGGGCAAAAGGGGGAGAGAGGAGAAGCAGTGATGTGCAGAGGGGAGGGAAGCCGGTAAATGATGGAGGAGATAGTGGAAAGGGGGTGAAGAAGAGAGCAATGAGCAGCAGTGTTGGAAGAATAGAGAAAGATAAAAAGAGGAGGAGGAAGGAAAAAAGAGATAAATGAGGGCAAAGACCAACTCATCATTTTGCAATTCCACCCCGGTGGAGAGGAAAATTGATGTCTGGAGCTTTTTTTATGGCCAACCTCCTGGGCATGGGACAAAAGACAAGTTATTACCCAACCCCAGGTCAGGTCTGTAGCCTGCCAGCTGCCTAGACACATTCAGAGAGCCCAGGAGAGCTGTAAATCAAGGGGGCCAAAGAGATCAAGGGAGGCTGGGACCAGGCACAGCAGTGAGCTCAGCAGAGGCAATATAACCACAGGAGAGGAGCGAGCCCAGGAGCAACCTGGGCAGACCAGGAGTGCCCAGCTCAGAGGGCTTTGCTCATCTCTCCTTCATGGCATTCCTAAGGACAGCGCTCCCCTGGAGATGCAAGTCCCCCTGCATTTCCTCCTGATTTCTCTTCCTATTGATTTCCAAGCCCTGAATACCATTTATTTTTGCTTGCTTGATTCACTCATTCATTGAATAAAGGCTTCATCACTATTATTATTATTATCCCCATCACTGGGCTCCTCATCACACATTATATTATTTGCATTGCAGAGCTGGAAGATTTCAGGTTGAGGCAGGAAATTTGTGTGAGTTGTTATTACTGCAATCAGATGAAGTGAGAATTGGATCGGCGGAGGCTGCCAGAGCACAGCTCTCCCAGCAGGACACCAAGGCTCTGCCCAATCAGGGGAAGCTGCTGTCTCAATGTGCAGGTCCCACCAGCAATTTTGGACTTGCCTTTGGTGTCCCACCTCTCCCTCCCATCCCACCTCCCAGCCCCACCAGCTGCCGACAGAGAACGGGAAACGCATCGGTACAGGAGGGCGAGGAATCAGAGAGGACTTGGCGAGATTGCACATTTTCTGCCTTGCTGATGGTATTTATTAGACAACAGAAAATAGCTATTTTACCATCTGCCTCGTAAAAAAAAAAAAAAAAAGAAAAAAATCCTCATTAAATTAATGGATTGTGCAGCTGCTGAACAGAGTGTTCCTCTTGCGGCCGCCTCCCCATTAGCCCAGCACTTGCTGGAGCAGGGAGTTGGGCTGCCAAAATGAGCTGTGGTTAACTCCTGTGGCTTGTGTGGTGGGAGAGGATGGACAGACGGACAGCCCTCAGCTCCTCCCAGCCCCGAGGTCATGCCAGGGGAACTACAAATGCCCTGTTGCTGCAGACAAGGTGTAAGCACTGCCTTGCTCACCATGTTATGGTGCAGAGGGTCCATCCCCCTTCCTGCACACATCCCTGCTGGGCCTCAGCCTGTGAAGGGAGCCAGAGGGGTCTGCTCAGCAGGCTGAAAGTGCCTCTTCTTGCCCAAGCAGAGCATGATCCAAACTCCAGCTTGAGGAGGTCAGTGTCGCCCAATGTCATTTGTTGAGCATGGCAGAGTTTGCAGGCAAGTGAAGTCCCAATTTCCTGGCCTCTGCCACCTCAACATGACCTAGTCCATCCATCCCAATCACCCATCTCTCCATCTCTACATCTCAGGGTTCCACCGAGCTGATGTTTGCCCTGAGGTGTTCAGCTGGGATCGCCAAACCAAGGAAGCCTCAACCCTGGCTGAATGCACAGGCCCAGAGGAGTTCCTGCACATAAACCTTTGTTTTGGCTGAGGAAAGACCAAAAATAATGAACGCAGTCCTTTCCCAATCGCAGCTAGACAGGTGCACCATAAACCCAAGGTCCTGAATGATTTTCATGATGCTGATGGAGAGAGAACAGCAGCCAGTCTTACCCGTTCATTTCTACTGAACAGCACTGAAGGGGTTTATGTGAACCTTTTCTTCTGATACTTGGTGGAGCCTGAGCAGTGTTTGATGGTGAATGATGCCATATTACATGGGGCTTTGAGGAGCAGATCCACCAGTTTGCACTGCCAAATTCTCCAGGAGGTACCAGATACCAAAGCATGCTGCCTTGGCTCACTGCCTCACCACTTCACCACGAGCAGCTCCTGAAGAGTTTTATCTACAACTGCTTTGGGCCCAGCAGTTCTTCTCCTAAGGAAATAAAGTCCTTTGTTAGTTGCCTCAGCACTCCCGATGTTTCAGGATCGCTGCAGCATAATCCACATTTAATCCTCAATTGTGTTTTCTGCTGCTAACCCCTCTGTTGATGCCAGGGAGCTCCCAGTGCCTGCACTGCTCCTCTGAAGCTGCGATTCCTTCCCTGCTGCCCTCTCCTCCTCTTTCTAGGAGGCTTTTCTATACAGATGTTTCACCTAGGTGAGTTTTTACTTGTCCTTCACAGGGAATTTGTTCCCTTCAACTTGCTCCTTCAGCATTTATGAAGCAACTGAGGGAAAGCTGACCTTGGGAGACAGGTCCAGGTGCAAAGAGCTGCCCCCGTTGTGTCTGTGGTGGGAGCAGGAGATGGGTCCCTGGATTTTAGCACACAAAAAGGGAAGTTACAGGACTATACCATGTCGAATCACCTCACGCCAGAATAAATCCTGACATAATAGGCCCTAATACCACCAAAGAAACTATTACAGTCAGTTACAAAATAATCCACATTGAATCGGTGAAAATACCTCTCCCCAGTGGAATGACATGGCTCTAGAGGATCAGTTCCACTCAAAGATGATCATTTCATGTTTACCCAACAGATGAGAGCAGCTCCAAAAGTCAAATGTTTGTTGCCAAAAAGGCTCTGCCTAAGTGAGATTTTGCCACCCTTCATCAAAGAGTTGCCTTTAAAAGCAATGAGCATGTACAAAAGGGAAGACCATGAAAGGCAGAGATCAAATCGAAGTCCAGAAGGCTGCTCTGACCCTCTCTTACACCACTGCCTTCAGTCCTATCAATCCAATCAATTTGCAGCAGCAAGGGCAGAACAACACTAACCTGATTGCTTCTTTAGCAGATATTTTTGGGTTTTCAGAGGCTAATGGCAAAATTTCTCCTATCCTTTGCCTGTGTTGCTGGTGGTCTCAGGGATTTTAAGGCAGAACCCTGTCTGATTTTCTTGCTGATTTTATCTACAGCATCACTTGGTTGTGTTTTCAGGGCTGTAGGTGTCCTGGGACGTATGGATCTGGCCAGTGGTGTGAACATGCTGCCTTTGGCAGTCCTGGCAGTGCTACCCTCTCAGAGGAACCTGTGACACAGGACCACCAGGTTGCCGAGCTTCCTGCTGGAGAGGCTCACAGGTTGGTTTAGAAAGCAGGTTAGCCAGAAAGATGTGGCAGAGTAGCAAAAAAAAAAAACAGGGGCTGTCATTTTTTCCTTGGAAAAACATTTGCTTTCTTAGGGAAAAAAAATCTAATTTCATGGAAACAAACAAACAAACATACACCCCCAAGTTCCTTTAATTAAAACTCGAAGCCTGTCACAGGGAATTTTGATTAAAATGTTGACATTTTGCAAAGTTGCCCTTGGACAAATCATGAGCACTGAAAGCTCTGAGACAGGGACACTGTGGAAAGTGACTCTGCGCATGCCAGAGCGTTTGGGAAGGACATTCATCTTCCTGCAGTCAGGTGTGTTGGTAATTCCGTGCTGTTTCTCATGTGTTTGTCCTTCCCATATCCACGTGCAATCTGCATTGCATGGGGGCTGTGGCAGGACTGTGAGAAGGCCACGAGAAGGTCGTGTGGTTGCACACAGGGAAGATGCAGCGTGCCCCTGGCAGGGTTGCGCACGCACGGCTCTGCGGGCTCCAGGTGCTGCTTGGAAAGGAGGGATTTGTACCTGTGTGCCTCCTGCTGCTGGCACAGACGTGGAGCTGCATCACTTCACAGAGCCCAGCACACATTTTTACAGTGGCCCAGGGTCAGGGATGCTGGCTGGGACAGCGAGAGGTGAAGCACAGCGCCGAGATTTCGGGTTATTCATTTGTTCCGTGGGAATTTGTGGAGCCGCAGGTCTCCAGGACACCTCCAGTGCTCAGGGCCTCACACAGCAGGATGCTTCCACCTCGTGAGTCAGAAATGCTGGTGCTGAGGCTCTCTCCTGCTTAGGAACACTCTGATACATCACCGCTGGCTCAGGTCTCAGCTGCAGACAGCAGCCATTCCGTGGGCCCTGCTCATGCACACACGGACCCACAGCCACCTCAATCACCCACGGAGGAAAACCAGAGGAGACAGACAAGGAGGAAGGACCTCATCCTCTAGGTCTGCCCTGGGCTGATCTGCATGTGAGGAGCCGCTGCTTTTGAATACCACAAGTCTCATCTCAGTATCTTTTCCCCGTTGCTCCATCCCCCTGCTTCTCCCGTGCTTATGGGAGCACTCAGTTCACGCTAACAGATCTGAGCGTCCCCGGATGATTAAAGGAAGCGCTGCCTTTTAAATCGCTCTGATTGGAGTTGACGGCTGTGTGGAATTGGACACTTGGCTCTAATGATGTGTGAAAATCTCCCTGCTGTGACCCGTCGTTCCAGCTGTGGAAAATAAGGAGAAAGGCGGAGGAGGGGCATAAAAAAAATCCCTTCAGTGGGAGTCCCAGATCAGACAGAGGTTTGTCACTCAGGACAGTCCCTCTGGGGCTCTGCTCAGTGCCTCCATGTGGCTGGGAGAGGTGGCCCTGCTTCACAGAACTGATGGGGATGTGTGTAAATGTGGCACCGGTGGCAGCAGATGACCTGGGGACCTGGTCTAGTGCAGGTCAGCATGAGCAAAGCATCTGAGCCACACTGGAAGCTCACTGCCAGGCAAGGAACGCCTGCCAGTTTCATGGGTGGACTCCATCCTGGCTCTGGCTGGTCCCACCAATATTCCAATGCTGGTGTTGGGGGTGTATTATTGGAGACTGAGGTGCTGCTGGTGTGTGCAGGCTGCCATGGCACAGGCGTGCTGCTGGAGCATTGCTCTGGGCTGTGACTCCTCTGGATGAGACTGTGGTGAGCTGGATCCAGCCTCAGGGGCAAGCAGGCACAACCAGCCTGCAGCACAGCACGGTGCCTTCAGTCCAATCCCACAAGCTTGGTAAGAATCACCTCAGCGAGCAAACCACGCTGTCCCTGATGCACAGGGGACACCAGCTGACACCTCCTGAGCTTGCTCTCCATCACTGCTGCTGCCAGGGGACCAGCCAGCAGATCTCTGCATGAAGGCAATGTCAGCCTAGCCCGTTCAATGCCTTCTGTCCTCAACACCTTCCCCTGTTATTAAATTCCTGATGGCATCTGAATTCAAAGCAAATGTGGCCATACACAGTCTAATCCTTCCTCTCCAAACAAATTGGCTTCTTAGAGGCTCTCCTCGCTGAGATTGACTGTTCTGTGGCAGAGGGGAATGTCCAACTGGGCTCTGAAACAAAGCATGAGTTTCCTCAGGCTCAGATGGGGCTAAACAGAGGCACGGGGGGAGGCTGGGCACCGGCCGGAGATGTCCTGCAGTGAGTGACCCTCAATGTGACATTGATGGCTCTTAATTCCTAAGCCTGCTTTGGAAGGATTTCAGTAGATCCAATTTAATCACTGCAGCCTCTTCATCTCCCCCCGTCTCAGCTCAGCGTAATGTCATGCATTCTCCTCCACCGGTTTTCTCCAAGTCACCCTCCTCTGCCTCCGGGGATCCCCAGCATGAGGCCACCAAGCCCTTCACCTGCTGCACAGTGCAGGGCTGCCAAAGCCAGAGTTGCCCTTGGCCTGTTTACTACCACACAGCTCCAACAGCTTTTGCTTAATTTCCTGTGTCCGTGGGAGGACTGGCTGTCGCGCTAACGAGGGGCACGGCTCCCTGCAGGTGCACCCACCACCTCCCCACAGTTGGGCTGCGCCGTGCATAGCATTAAACATTTAAGCGCCTGTCAAAATGTTGTAACTATTTTTTTTTGTCTTGTTCCATTAGCTCCATTTCCAAAGGCCACCACCGGAACTACTGAACATTTATTTCTATTGAATCCAGCTTAGAAGTTATGATCTGAGGAAGCAGGAGACAGGACAGTATGTTCTGCGGCACCGGCTTTTCCCCACCACCGCTCAGCTGAGACACGCTGCCCTTTGAAATATCATTTTCATTCCTACCTTAGAAAAACTAAAATAAAGAGATTGACTCTTCCATCTGCTTGATTTGCTTCTGCTGATTAAATAAGGTACATAAATATCAGTCAGGTGGCTGCCCTGTGTAAGTTTTGCGGCTGTGTGTTTAAACACCCTGCACAGTTTGTGGTACCGGCCGTGGGAGCTGAATTTCCTCCCCAGGTGCAAAATGAAGTGTGGTTATTACATGATTTTCCTGTTGCTAGAGAGACACACACATGAATTTTCCTCCCTCACTGCCTGTGCACGAACAATGTCTTACTATGCAAATACTATGAGTATTAGACAAAAAGCACAGAAGAAAGGCAGTGGAGCCGGCAGTTTAGATGGAGTAATGCATGGGCAGGGGGGTGCTGTAGGGATCGATGGTCTCCAGGTTTGCTTTATGTTCCCTTTATCAGCAAGAATTACAGAGCAAGAGGGAGTTGCATGGGGTTGGAGACATCTGCAGTCCCCAGGGACATTGCAGAGATGCCCAACACATCAGCCCTTGGCCACAGAATCCTGAGCACAGAATCCTTGGGCTGAGCTCCCCCAAGCAAACCCCAAGTTTGCATGAGGGCTTTGCTGCAGGACATGGGGACAGGACTGCTGGTGGCAGCCCCGCAGTCAACAGCCTCTCCTCCTTCAGGGTAAAAAAAAAGGGAAATCTAAAGCCTTGTTAAAGACTTCCCCGCGTTTTAGTTCCTCGCTATTTAAAGACATGTGAGAGCCCAAGAGTTCCAGCCCGGCTGCCTGTGCCTGGATGCTTTGCAAAGTTGTAATCCCCGCTAGTGACATCACAGGCCGTTGCCATGGGGATGTCACAAACTCAGGGCTGTGACTTCATCGCAGCAGAGATGGGCAGCAAGGGAGGCAGTGCTTCCCAGCCACCAGTGCCTCTGGTAATTAGAAAACTGGCGTGGCAAATGAGGATGAAACACACAGGATAGGGACATAAAACCATTTTGCAAGTATCATCTATTGGAAAGCAGTCCCTTGTGAGAAAGGGACTCCTTAATGTATCCTGCGCTCTTAAATAACCCGCAAAAGGCAGGGAATAAAATAGAAATTATAGTGATTTGTTTTATTGGGCATTTCATTGAGTAATTAAGAGGATAATTATGAGAAGGAACATTAAAAGGCATTACTCTCAGCCTTCATCCTGCTTTAGAGGAGCATCCTCATATTGAATGTGCAGCATCGTCCGACATTGTCCTGTGCCAAAGTGGGTTTCCCTGCAGGGAGGAAGGCATGCATGGATGTGGGGAGGGGTGGAAAACATCTCCCCCATGGCCTGACAGGATGCCAGAGTTCTCCCAGAAATGCAGGATGGGAACAGGAGGTTGCAGGGAGCAAACCCCACCTTCATGGTGTCTCCTGGCCCATGGTGTCAGGCCCTTGTGCATCGTGTGTCATGCAGGGGAGGCCAAAGGAAAAAATGGGGAGAGATCAGTGTGGTGCGAAGTACTGATGGAGCACCACAGCCAAGGCAGAAGTGGCAGAAAGCTGGAAATCCAGCTGAAAGCTCAGCACAATGGCCACCCTGCACCTGGAGGGCAGCTCTCACCCACCCCCCTTCTAACACCTATCCCCCTTTTTGCCTCCTCACCTTTGGAAAATACATACAGAACTACCTGTTTAACTAATCCAGATCCAGACAGGACCCAGCACCACTCCAAGAGTCCTCAGCAGTCGCAACTCAATCTAAGCTGCCTCTCTAAGACTGCCAGTATTTCCCACAGATGAAGAAGCCTTGGTGCTGGCCAACACATCCATGAAACACATTAGTGAAACAAAGACCTACTCAAGTCCTGAAATCCGCACCTCCTTTCTGATCCCCGCACATCCCACTTCACCCCTTTTACCCACTGGCACAGACACACTCCAACAGAAATGTCAGGACATCAAGTCCCACCACAGGCTTCCTCTGGAGCCCATGTCACATTCTGGGGACCCCAATGCTCACAATACTGCCACCTTCTAAGAGGCTCCACGTGAAAGCCAGCCCCAGCGACAGCAATTTGTCCACTTCAAGTCCCCAGTGGTCACTGCAGGGAGCAAACGTGGCAACAAGGGAAATGCAAACAGGAGTGATGGACACGACAAAGAGAAAGAGCTTTACTAGAAGCAACGACTCCCATTGGACAGTCATCTATAAACACTGAGATGACAGATGAGCTAATTCCCATTACTTCCTCAAACCACTTGCACAGGTGGCAAAAGAAGCAACCAACCCACCCAGATATATGAGAAACCCCAACCTGCAACATGACAGTGCTGACCAGTTGCCAAGATTTAAGCAACCCTTAGGTCCTTGTTTGCTACAAAACATATATTTAAGACAGCATGCTGGAGAAGGCTGGCATGTTTTAAACTGGCCTCTGTGGCTGGAAACCCCTTTTTTCTCCCTAGGGAGATGGATGTGACAGCTATAATCCAGTTGCTATGCTGGATTTCAGGGACAGTGGCTTGTCCATGTTGAGCCCAAAGCATCAGACAACTGTCAGAAAAATCCACGTTCAGGAAGTCACCAACCCTCCCTTTTCTTGTCCTGGGAACCACAACTCCCCTCCGTACTCCCCTGCTCAGGGGCAGCAATTTCCATCCTCTCCAAAAGAGAGTAAAACCGGCTTTTTGGCTTCTGGCTGGCCCTTCCAGGCACGAGAGCAGCTTGCTGGGAGACTCGAGTGCTCAGCACAGCCCTAAAACAAGGCTCCTGTTTGAAGTGCATGGATTGAGGCTGGATTAAGAAAACCCAGGAGGAGTGCTTAGCTCTGCTCCTGCTCTAAAAAGGCTGTTCAGCAGCCGCAGCCAACGCAGATTCATCCTGCCCAGCCCTTCGTGTGATCGCTTCGAAGTGCCGGGGAAGCGGCGATTTCGTATGCGCGGTTCGACGTGATCCGGGAGCAGGGAATGGCAGGGAATGTGCTCAGCTTCCCAACGCTGCAGGAGCACCCAGAGGGGAGCTGATCCTCCCTGAGCCGGGAGCAGGGAATAGCAGGGCCCGTGCTCTGCTTGCCGATGCTGCGGGAGCACCCAGAGCGGAGCTGCTCCTCCTGGGACGCTGCGGGAGCACCCAGAGCAGAGCTGATCTGGTTCTCAGCAAGAGGAGCAGGATCAAAAACCTCCACAGGGGCAGGGAAAGAACAACAGCAAACGCAGGACAAAACACCACCGTTAACCCCCAGCAGAGCCTAAAGAGCCTTGCACTGCTCGAGTGCAGAGCAGGTCCCAGGCAGACACTTATCTGTGGCTTGAGACAAGTTGAGAGAATCCCTTCTGAAGTTTTCCTCTTGCAAACACCTTATTTCCCCCCTCTAATCAATGCAACGAGCAAGCTTAGTGCCACACAAATAGGGAACAGAGGATGAAACAATTTTCCAGCCCATACCTGAAGGTGCATCCTTCTTTTCTCACCAAGCAGCAGGGAGGACGTCGCTGTCTCTCGGTAATTTTCCAACATCCTGTGTTGCAGGTAGATTTATGCACTGATCATAGTTGAAGCTGTTAATAAAAAAGTGCAAAGAAAACGGATTTTACTGTGAAGTGTAGGGCTGCTTTTCTCACAGCTTTGCATTATCATGACTTCCTCCTTTTTTAATCTTTTTTTCTATGATTGACCATGTTTGGGGTTCAAAGCTTTAAAAATAAATCGCGGATCGTCTTTCATCTACTATGCATGAGAGAGTCAGAATCATTACATGGTTTAAATGGATATTTTGGGAGCAACTCTGGACCAAGCAGTTCCTGCTTTAACTGGGAGCCAGAGGGATGAAGCTAATTTGCAAATAATGTTACATGCTGGTTTTGCTTGAACTCAGGGAAAAGCTGCAGTGGCTACTTGTCATTCTTGGTGAGAAATTGAACAAAATGGAAATCAGTTCACTAGTTAAAAAAGAAATATATATATACATATAAAAAAATCTGCAGCAGACCAATTTCTCCCGCATCAGGGGAACATCCCAGGACTGCAATTAAGCTGTGGCTCAGCACGAACCCTACTGCTGCCTGAGCACTGAGGACAAACACACCGGCCGTCCTTTTCCTGGGAGCAGATTTTTAACTCGGTGAGCTGCGAGCTTTTCCGCAGCTCCGCTTGAGCCACTTCTTCCTCAGGCAGTTCAAAAGTCAACTTTCCCCTTCAGCATCACTCACGCCTTCCCCCAGGAGCGGGGAGCTCCGGATTCTGCAGCACTGCACCTTCACAGGGAATCACCTATCGATGACTTTGTGGCTAATGTGTACAAGGGGAAGCAGAGGAGTTAATATAATGTAATTTTCCATGTTTACTGCATTATTACAGTAGTTGAATCTGCTGATTAGTTCCCATTTTTTTTTGCCATCTCGTCCTAAGCATCCCTTTTATTTTTTGCCCTGCTTATCTGCATAGAGTCATTTATTCACATGGCTGCTGTAACAGCAAGCTGGGCCAAAGCTATCATTTCTCCTCCCTTTCACATTTTAATCTTGCAGACCTCAATCTCTGTGATACTGCTATTACTTTGTCCATATCTGATCTAACAGGAACCTGCCTTTTTTTTTTTTTTTTTTTTNGATCCCGGCGTTTCTTTTCCCCTTTCCCGTCCCAACGGAACCCCCCTTTTTTTTTTTTTTTTTTTTTTTTTTGCCTTAAAAAGAGAAAACTAATCTGAGCAAAAGATCATGGTGGCTGTGGCACTAATGATCCCTGGCATAGCTCCTTGCAATGAATCCGGTGCTAGAACAGAGAATGTTTGTTTCTCTTCTCTCTACAGAACTGCAGGACTGACCCCTCATGCACGGGCAGCTCCCACAAATAAACAACATTGCCCCGATCTCCTGGGGGATTCCTTTCTCTGCCAAATATCTCAGCAGCTCTTCTTATTGTCTTATTTATCCAAGCAGTGGAAAAACAACTCAAGTGGAGACACTCTCCAACAACATGACTGTTACTGGTTTATTCAGATTTGCTCCCCTACGAGCTAGGAAAGTCTCTTGCCCCAGTGGTTATTAACTGAAAAGAGAGTGGGGAAATTTCCTGTAATATGAACAATAACAGAAAAAATGCTCTTCCTTCCTTTTTTTTGAACATCACAGTAAGACATTTTACCCCCTGGGCTCCCTAATGCTTCCCCTCTCCCAGCTCTGAGCTATCACCCCAACTGGAGACCATCCGCTGAAGCACCAAGCCAAGATGCTCTGCATATGCCAACCACATCAGCCAGAAAGGATTTACTTGGGAGAGGCAAGGAGACAAACTGAGGAATCGCTCTACTCCCTTCTCCTGCATCCTGAGGTTTTTCAAACAGCAGTTGCTCACTCAGCCTTCTCACTTCATGTCCACAATCTGCACTCTCACTGTGGTTTGTACCTAGGCCATGCTCTTCACCTCTGCTTGCAGTCCAGAGACCTTCACATGCCCCTCCTTCTCCCAGGAATATTATAAATAAATCAGGGGCCATGTTCAGCTCTTGGTCTGTGATGCAAGCAGGGATGTGGAACTGCTTCAAAGACACGCAGCACTGGCAGGGCACAGAGTCTTGCCTATCCCCTGTCCAGGATTTACACAGATGAGACTTCTGGAAATCAAACTGAGCCCTTCCCCACATCCTCTGCTGATTTGGAGAATCCCTTGCTCACAGAACTCACAGCTGCCCAAGCTGTAGCTCTGCAGGAACCTGATCATTTCTTGGTCTACATGCACCCCAGCGTGTATTGCACTCACTGTTAATGAAAGATTAAATGTTCTAAAGAGCAGTATTAATTTTAAAGCTACTAATAATCATCAGCTGTCCCTCACTTCACCTCACAAGCCTGAGAGCTGAAACAAAAGAGCAAATTCCAGCTCAGAGCATCTGTAAGCTGTGATCTGCAGCCCAGCTCTGCAGCTCAAGGTCCCACAGGCATTTTCTGCAAGTAGTGAGGACCCTCAAAGATCTTCTAATGTGAGCAACCACACAAAGCCAGAATGGCAAAAAAAATAACTTTGTTATCCTTGTCTTTGAAAGTCAGGACTAGAACAAGCCTCCCAGCTCTGCAACACCGATCTGACTTCTCTTGTGCCAGTCTGCACCCCTGTGATCATCCCAGGAGCCCAGGTTTGCTCAGCAGCAGTCATTAGATGGTGATAACCCACTTTAGTTCCAGGAGAAAGTCTGCATTTCCAAATGTGTCCCTTGCCCTCCTCCTCCTTAGGAAAATGCAGCTCCTTGCAGGAGCAAGAGCCAAACAAAAGTCACTACAGACCCATCCCAAACCAGTTCTCACGGGACAGGACTGTCCACATGACCACATAACACCCACCTCGACTCCCAAAAGTGGCATTTGCTCCCATCAGAGGTGCTCCATCAGCACCAGGAGCAGGGCCAGTTCTGCCCTGAATCCTCCAGCTACTCAGTAGGACAAGCAGAGCAGGAAGCCACCAGCCCCAGCAGGGAATCTGTGTGTCAGAAGGGCACATGTGCAGGTACAAAGCATCCTTTGCACACCAGAAGCTTTCCTGCTGCCTTGGCACATCAGCACTGGTGGTGAATCACATCTCCTTTGTATTTCACTTGGAGGAGCAGGGAGAAAGACGTATTTCACAGAAGAGAGTCACAAAGAGGCCCACCTAGGAAAATAGGCTATTTTTGGCACTATAATCCCTTTCCTGTGAAGAGGAGAGGGAGGCCCAAGAGACTGAAGGAGCTGCTGAAACCCAGTGAGGAATGTGGTAGCAGAGCCTGGGGCATAATTCACATATCAGAGACCAACAACCAGGACTAAGACCCATGTTTAAAGACTGTAGCAGCCTCAGGACTGAGATCTGTGCTTCAACACCTGCCTGCCCACCAATTCTGCTGTGAGCCATGCCAGTGTGGGATGCTGCAGAGCAAGAAGGTGACAAGGAGCACTCTGTTTGCTTCCACAGACCTTTCCCAATCATGCAAAGACCTGGCTCTTCATTTGAGTGCTAATTCTCACTCTCTTTCATCCCAGTTTTTTGCAGCTTTTCCACAAATCCAGAATACATTTGAGCGATCAGCACAATGTTTAGTGAGAAAATCGTATGCTACATTTCCGCTTGGCATGATTTTGAAATGGTTAAGCTGTTAAGCCCTGAAAGGGAAGTTTTAAGAATACCGTGAATAAAAGAAGCCAAAAACAAAAATAAACCAACAGCAGCAAAATTAGAGCATGACATAAAGGAGCCATTTGGATGGATCCTTTTTTCCAGAGAAATGGTGCATGCTGGCTGCTCCAATGTCAGGATCTCTGCAGTTGTGTAGCACTTGGACTTTCATTACAACGGCAGAGAAATAAATGGGAGGTCATCACTAGCACACAGGAGAGGTAGGGAGCTTTCCTAAGCTGTGATCAAATCCCTTACAAACTTCTCTAAACCACGGCCACATTGTCCCTGAGGCACCCTCTGCTCCACTCTGCCCCAGCAAGGGAGATGCTATCAGAGCAGGAAGGGGCTGCTTGACACACACATAAGGACAGGCAACAGTCGAGGGTGGGGTACCCTAGAAATGCTTGTACACCCACATTTTCCAGATAAACTCTTCCAAGGAGAAGCAAATCCTGCCCCAATGTGTGTCTCACACAACACAACCCCAGTGATGCTGGTCTAAGGACAGCAGGTTCTGCCCAGAGTGTTCTGGGGACAGGGGGGACTCCCCACCTTCACCCAACCAACTTGATTCACACGGTGCAGCGACAGCTGTGTGGCCCCTCTGTCCCCTGTGTCACTCAGAGGTCCCTCCTGAATTTATGCATTGCTTTGCTGCTGAGCACACTGACTTGTGCAGCCAGTTACTGGGCTGAAGGACACAGACACAGCTCCAACCACGACCATTTTACACTGATTTTTGTCATAAAACGTGATACAATGCTGGATGAAAAGTCCTCCCAGAATCCACACATGTGACAATGTCCCACTCCAGCTGTGATCAAAGCATTAAGGTAATGACAGTTGCATTCATACCTGCTACTTTTAGGTCCACCCAACCCAGAGCAGCTGAGAGGAACAAGGGCTCTCTCCCTCCCACTCCAGCCTCCCCTGAGCCACTGCAAAGTGTTTGCTAGTCAAAGAGCTCCTGCAAGAGAGCTCTCTCACCTGGGAGGGCCTGCATCAGAGACATCAGTTCAGGTCATCTACAAAGGTAATGGTGGGAAAAACATCATTCCCAAGCACATTCATGTCTGTGCACATCTCTGCAGAGGTCAGGCATGCTCTGGGTAAGGGCATCTCCTGTCCAGTTCTGTACCCTGACCCAGCTTCAGCTGGGAGTGATAAAGAAGATGAACAAACAGCCAAAACCAGCCTTTTCCTCCACCCCCTACAACTTCTCCAGCTCAGGTCCTCCCCTGTCTTTCTCAAGTGCCAAAGGATCTCTCACAGGGTCTGCACAGTCACAGGATGAAACCCATGACCTGTACCCCCAAATAACTCTGCTCCCTCCCGAAGGCAGGAACCTGAGCAGTCAACCCACCACCTATATCACTCTGGCAGGAGTTCTAAGACTTGTCTAGACAAAGTCAACACCAACCTGAGTCACCACTGGCAAAAGTCGTGCTTCAAAAAAGAAACTGAGCTGCAGAGTCCCAGAGGTCCCTTAAGACAGCATTTCTGAGCCCCACCTTGCGACCTCCCCTCCCGGTTCACCCTCCTCCACAATCTTGAAACTGCAGCTCCTCTGGAAAGCTCTCTGCCTCCACAGGCAGAAACTCTCACATATGAAGTACTGAAAAAATGCTGGGATTTGATTTTTATTGGAAAAACAAAGCCCCCTCTGCACATGCCCCTTCCCTGATAACAAACAGCATCTCTGCAGCTGTTGATTACCCCTGAAGCACAGCACACACAGGAGCAGGCCATGAGACAGGGTACAGCACATGGTGACCTGCAGAGGACTTGGGCTGAGAAAACAGCACAATAAATGCTTTATTGCAAGTCAAGGGCCAGCACTTGCACAAGGAGGAGAATTTTACTCTGCACTGATTTTTATACACAGACTGCAGTCTCAAGCAGCCCTTGCTTCCCCTCACTCTGGGAGGAAGCCTGGCAGCCTCATCCCAGAACACTGCTCACACTTTAGGCAGAGGGAATAATCCCTCTGGATAAGGTGGGTAACAGCACAGTGCTGCTCATGCTCAGGGATGCACTCACCTCCCACCAACCACTAGTGCATGTGGGCTCCAAGTTACCATTTATTATTTCAAACTTCATCATCCCATTTCCAAGTGAGCCAGTGGGATTCATGGGAGGCTGGAGCTGGCCCTTCATCTGTCAGATGTACAGAATAATACCTAAACAAGTACACACCTTTTTCTTCCCTCATCTGAAGTGCCATGTTATCAAGTGCTAAAATTCTTTAAAGAATTACTGGGCAAGTGTCCCTACTATTGCAGCACCACAGAATAAATGAGCACAGGGCAAAGGTAAATCAGTGTCTGTGGAGGAGGACTCCTGTCCATGGGTATGTGGGTGTTTCTCCACACTGGCAGCCTGGTGACTCTCAGTGCAATACACAACTTCAGGACAAAAGGTGCTGAGAAGGTGCTAGTGAAGAAGGGAAACTGTTTTCCCTTCCCTTTCCTTTCACAAGTGCTTCTGCTGGCACTGGCTCCTGGACATGCATTTCCCCATGCCCAGCTGAGCATGTTAACACAGAAGCACAGACCCAGGCACTGCTGTCCGTGGGCTCCACTGTGGATCAGCTGGGTGATGAGGAAAAGGTTTGTCTGCATTGCTGGCATTTGGTATTTGCAGCATGCCCAGAGCACAGCACGGCCATAGGAGTTAACCTTCACACCACACACATTCCTGAATGCAAAATCCTCCCTCTGTGCCATCCCAGGATGGCAGGGCAAGGTGACAGCACCCAGCTCTGCCCCCAAAGTAGGGAAGGCTCCTGTGACACTGCTAAAAGCCGCCATAGGCTGAAGCAGCCCTCAGGCTCCACTCAAATACATCAAGTATTCAGTCCTCAGCTACGGAGCTGGGAAACACCAGGAGAGCCTGGAAGACAAGCAGTTGTGTTATCAGGCATTCATCATCAGGAATGAGAGCACACAACTCAACATGAGTGTCCTCCACTGGCTTCAAGGGCACACATGCATTGAAATTCCCAGCAGATTCAGGGCTCTTGTTTGCACTTCCATCACAGCCACGGCCAGGAGCTCTGAAGGCTTTCCAGGCAAACCCAGGAGTTCCACTAGGACTGGCAGCCTTGGTTTGCAACTGAGCAGTGCTTTGTGGATGCTCCTGGGAGAGCGATGGAGGGATTTTTGCTATTTATTAATTAGATGAGTGGTTTATGCATTTTAAATGAAAAGGTAAAGGAGATTTTGCTCTTTTTTTCCCTTCATTTATTTCTAAATTGTTTTAATCATCAGAACTTCTTGCCACAATGAACAACTAGACAGTTGTCATGTTACCTTAGATGTCTCATGGCAGGCAGCTAATCCTGTTGGTCATAAATCATGTCCCTTTCAATCTCCATTACATAGCCAGAGCAAATTTGTTATGATGCATGTGTCATTACACACCAATGCTTTTCCATTATCATGTAACTGGATACCCCCAAGGTTTGTAATTTGCAGTATAATAGTAATTTTTAAAGAACCATTGGTAATCAATAGCTCTCAGCATCACTGTCAGGATCATTTGCAAAACAAATAACAACACCGATCTCAACCAACTTTACAGGAGGGATATTTAATCCCCATGAACTGCATTATATGATGGATAAGCGAGGAATCCTAGACTATGTATCATGTATTTTCCTTGGATTAAATATCACTTCAATCAATGTTGCTCCCAGCTGTACAATGCCCGTCTGCGTTTTCACTGGGTAACGCTGAAGTATTGTTTTACAAATTGACATCAGCTACGTGCTGGGCAACAAAACCCCAGGGTGGGGTGTGAGGAGGGGGCATGGCCAGGGGCAAGGCCGATGTGACACCCAGGGGAGCCGCCGGCAGCAGCAAGGCTGGGGGCACAGGGGGCTGCAGGGACCCACAAACAGGGCACTGCTGCCCCGAGGGGCACAGCAGATGTTTGAGCACGACCGCTGCTGTGGTGGGGTGAGCACAGATGGTTCTCAGCGCTGAGAGGCGGAGCAGGGCAGAGGTGATGCTCCCTCCCAGCGTGGGTGTGCTCTGCACAGCTCTCAGGCACAGACCTGCCCTGGACACCGGAATGCCCAGCACGGACACCGGAATGCCCAGCACGGCCTCCGTGCCAAAACGGAGTGAGCAGCAGGAGGAGGTGCAGTTCTCAGCCCCATGTCCTTGCAGAGCTGGGGTTTAACCCAGTCACCCTGTAACTGCAAAAGTGCTGTGTGGTATCATCTAAGAGGTTCAGCCATTGCCTCACCATCCAACAGGGCAACAAAAAGATTTTACCTCCTGCTTTTCCTTTTCCTTCAGCATGCACAGGCACAGGCTGGAATTTGGAAGGCAACTGCATCCCAACTACCCTGCCCTGGCTGTGGTCAGTCTGTCCATCTGCAACCCAGCCCCTGACAACCTTCAATGCAGCTTTTCCATTTAAAAACTGGGGACACAAGTAGCTGACCCAGCCGAGCCCTGTGCAAGAAGTGCATGGAGAGCACTCACAGGGACATCACCAGCCTTGGGCTGTGCCACAGCCCAGAGCTCCCTAATGAACATGTCCCAAGTCAGATTAAACACCACGCCTGTGCTTCAGCAGCCTCACAATCAGCCAGCCCGAGTGACCTGTTGCATGGCCAAGAGCCGGCCAGCACCTGCACCTTCCCTTACAGATGCTCTTCTGAGGCATTAAATCCACATTTAAATTTTCTACTCAGTTCTGCCTCTTCAGAGCTCTCCAGCAGAGCCGTATCTCGCTCCTTGCAGCTGGAGACACCTTTAGCAAAATCTCCAGCTCCTACTGATGTGGAAAAATTCATGCATTTCTCTCCTTGTGTAAGCATGGGTCTGGCATTCACGGCACTTCCCAGAGATAAGCCCCAAATCACTCATCGCTAGAAACCCCGCACTTTGGTAAGGATGGACAGAGTTGGGATTAAAAAAAACCCACCCTTGGACCCTAACGAAACACTTCAGCTGCTGGAGATTACAGAATCCTATTTAGTTATACCAGGGAGCATTTTCCACAGACGAAACATCATCAACCTGGCTCTACGAAGGCAGTGAAATTAAAAGTTTTGGAGAGAAGAAGAAATCCAGCTTGGTTTGGTTCATTTTTAGAGAAAAATGTTGCTTAGAAATGGGATTAACTGGGGTGTCCTGGCACCCCTTCCCGCTCAGCAGCACCTCAACTGGGCTGTACACTCCTGAAAGCTCCTGGCTGCCCCAAGGAAAATGCCATTAAAGAAAATACAGCTATTTTTAAAGCTAGAAGGACAAATTCTCCTCCCAGTTACACCAGTGACCTCGTGACTCTCCACAAGGTTGGGCAGGCACAGCTCTGATTTGGGGCTATTTTGAGCATCCTCCAGAGTCACCAGGCACCCAGCAGGCCGAAAGCACCAAGGAGCAGGATAAGGCCCTTGACTTCAGATAGTCAGACCCAACCTGTTAAGACAGCGATAACTTTCACCAACAAAAGAATAAAATATGAATTCCCTTTTTAAATAAAACACTTTAACCAACACAACCACTTCCCCCACATGCACATGGGCGTGAGCAGGGCTGGTGCTTGTTGCTGCTGCTGCTGCCATCCCCACTCATTCATCACACATGCACATGTAGTACAAACTCATTCAGGGCTCTTCTGCAGATGAAATATTTAAATGGTTTATATTTTGCTATCCTTTTAAAATAAGATGGAATCACCACAAACAGACTTGGGCTGATTTGCTCTCTCCACCACCTTTTTTTCTTTTAATATTCTCCCTGCAGTTTCATCAAGCTGCAGCCAGGTTGATTCAGGAGCTTCATGGGCACAATCCATGCTGGTAAATGGATGGAGACCCCTTGGATGTTCCAGATATTGCAGAGGGATGAGGAAGAAGCCTGTGCTCTCTGGAGCAAGCACATGGGCTATGGGTGACTGAGGGGATGCCACACATGAAGAGAGATGCAGAGCCTGGACTTTGCTGTCTGCGTTTGACCAGCTGAGGTGAACACAACCTGCCTTGCCACCCGACCCAGCCTGTTTGTGCTACCCTCCTCAGGAGCTGCTGCTCCCACCCCGAGGCAGCAGCCACATTTTGGCTGCTGGTGACACCAGCAAAAGCAAAACCCTGGGCAAGCTGGCAGACAAGACATGGCCAAAATGTAATGTTGCTGCTGATGTGCTGACACAGCACCCAAAACCTTCAAGACCATCAGGCTTGAAGGAATTTCCCAGCTTGTGTGGTCCAAGGAAGACGTAACCACAGCACAGAGGCTTTCCCCACAGTGCCATGCTCAGCTGTCCCAGGAGGCTGCACACACACACAGGCTTCACCAGGAATCCTGATGGACAATGACTGAGCCAAGAACCAGCGATTCCACCCAAATCCAGCCCCACGTTCTCACGCTGGAGGCCAGGGCACCCAGCACTGCTGCCCCTGGCTCGAGGAGAGAGGGGACACACCCATGGGCAGGGAGGGAAGAGCTCTCCCTTCCCTGCAGAAACCTTGAGATGGAAAATGCTTACAGCTGTGTCCGCATCCATATGCATAAGAGAGCAGGCCCTGATCCAGCACACACTTACGTCAATCTGCCGTCACCAAGATTTAGGAGAACATTGAAAATTAAACAAAAATTTCCTTGCACTGCAAAACTAAGGACAAAGAAGGCGAGAAGTCTTGTGGGTAGTGCAGAAGCAGGTGTCGAAGGACCTGGTACCAGCAAGGCTCTGGTACTGCCACCCCAGATAACCCTGGGCATGTCACTTCACTTCCAGGTTTACCCACTGAATGCAGCTGCCAGCTCTCTGGATATCATTCTGATGACAGATAAGGGGCTCTCAGACGGTCACAGAAAACCTGACCAGCTCAGGAGGTTATTTCCCATCTGGTCCCCATGCCTGGCTCCTTACACGCTGTGTGCAGGACAGGTTACCTGTAACTCCCCACCTCCAAAGTCCCCACAAGCCCTGGCTCCGAGGAGCTGCTTGCAAGCTAAACCACAGAAGTAAGCCAGCATTTGCAACAACACTTCAGATTTCACCTGCTGAAAATAAAGACAACAGCTTTTCAGAATAAATAGGGAGAAAAAGCAAGATCAATAAGTGACACACACTTAATTCCCAAGCCAGCCTCATTAAAATGAAGTGTTTTATTCTGTTCACTCCCACAAATAAGAGTTGCAGTGCACAAGAGAGTGTGCTGTCCAAAGGGCTATACAAGCTGATGCTGTTTTATGGCTGTTCTGTTAAGATTGGGACTGGAATGGACAAAAAAAAAAAACATAACATGAATCACCCAATTTTTATTGACAGAGAGGGGGGAAAAGCCATGTAGAAAGTTTGGGGCTTTTTCTTAAAACCAAGGCGATATTAGAGAGCCCACAAGCTAGTCCACAACTGAAAAGGATTTTAATATAGACAAGGACTTTTCTGCAAAACTGTTGGAGAATCACAGAATCATTTATATTGGAAAATACCTCCAAGATCAGCAAGTCCATTAGTGAAGCTCAAGATTAACAAACTGACCCACACAGTAAACAATGAGACAAACTTCTCTGAACTTTGATGGGGGCGTGATGTTAACTTTGCTTGTAAGCATTATGGCTGGACTTTGTCTTAGGGTATTTTCCAACCTAAATGACTATATGCTTTCTAGTGAAGCTTTAAGAATCTCAGCCCACAGATTTATTTCCCTTTTTCCTTTATATATAAAGCAGTTACACAAACTCCGCAGCCCGATTTCTGCTCCTCTGTGAACTGGAACAGAGGTTGAAACGTGTAGATTTATTGAAGTTTTCCCCTTACTCCTCTGTGGTAGATGTTCTCCAGAAGCAGTTGCATTATTCCCGAGGCCAGGCTTCAGCATTTCCACAATGTAAAAAAAGGAGCCAGGACAGATGAGCAACACCAGAGGGGCTCAGTGAGGTGTGAATCCCATCCACCCCATGTGCACCCCTCATTTCCAGTCCCCCCTGCCTGCTCAGCAGGGCTGGGCAGGGGCAGAGCTCCACTCCATTCCCCCCTCCGTGTCCTGCTCTGCTGCACAGCTGGCAAAGCACAGCCTGTTCCTAGCACGGGCCAAGTCCCTGCAGCCCCTACAGATAAAGGCTCAAACCCAGGCAGTGTAGAAGTTCAATGGTGCCAGAAAACACAAGAGACTGGCTTCAACGCCCAGATTTTAAACACAAAGAGATTCCCAGCAGCTCTCCATCCCCCTTGGGCCGCACACCAGACTTTGCAATTTATTCTTCAGCAGCACCTTCCCCAGGGGACGGCGGCTGGAAGTGACACTACTGCAGTGCCTTCCCCCAGCCCCAGGAGTCAATCAGCTCAGTGCCACCAGCAGCCCCACCCATCATCCCACTGGTCCCGATGGATGCCGTGTCTGTCACACTCCTGATGTCTGCCCACATCAGCCTTTGTAGCTGCTTCACCCTGAGCAGGTGCAGTCCACCACGAGGGTTACAGGGTTTGCTTTCCAGCTTCATCCTTTGGCAGGAGTAAAGCAGAAACAGGTATTTTTACACTGCAAATCATATGTTCAACACCTTTTTTTTTAATAATTGCCTTTTTTGCATTGCTTTAACCAATTTAACCTTTGGGGGGGGGGGGGGGGAGGGGAGGGGCGTGGGCAGGCAGAGCTCAGAAGGGTGAGTGGGAAGTGCCCCTCCAGTGCTGCTCCATACACCTGCTCTTACTCCAGGGCAGGCACAAATTTCTCAGCACAACGATGAAAAGAAACTACTTCAACTTCTCAAGTGTCCCAGGCCTTTTTCTGGTAACCAGACTGACCAACTGTTTAGGCTGGAGAAGAAAGGGTTAATTAATAATGTCACAAGATGAGCCCCTGGGCCAGACAACTACCATCTCCTACTTGGTGAACCACCAGCATTAAAGGAACCAGCACTGAGCTGAAGTTAAGACATTTATCCTTTGGCAATACTCCATTGCAACAACTTTATTTTGATGACACGGGATGATTAATGCTTACAGCCACTGTCATTTCCTTTGATAGATTTTTGGGGCTGTGGAGTGACATTTGCTCAATGCACCGTTCCTGAAAAGCTGCACTCATCGTAGCATGGAGGAGAGGGATGCTCCATGCATCAGCCATCAGTAACCTGCCTCTGCCAGTGGCAGGTGGCCAGGAGAGATACTGTGAGGAACTGGGGGATGCTTACAGAAAGCTTTGACTGGTAAAGGCTGTGGAGCGAGAGGAAGGTGTGTTAAACAGCCAACATTATAAGAAATGCTGAGAGTTTGTCTTTCTCAGTAGAAAGAAAAGAGACTGTTGGCTGCAAACACCACAGCCAAGAGCTGCAGCAGACTTGCTGTTTTGCCACAAACATGCTGGAAGATCAGATCCTAAGAGAGACTCTGCGGGGCTGAGTCGCTGCCACAGCAAGCTCTCACAACTGCTCTTGAAGGCAAAACACACCCAAAAAATCAGACTGATCAATCAGTAAAACAAGACAGACAAATGTCTCAACTGTAGCCTTCACTAACGGCAAAAAAACCCAACCCAACTTGGAAACCTTAATCTTAACCTGGGCATCTCTGAATTCCCCCCACCTGTAACATGAGGACAAGAATCATTTCCCTCACTCGGCTGCTGCAAGGTTCTCCTAATCAATCAGCTCATTAATTCATGCAAAGCATTAGACAGGCAGCAGATGGATAGCTTTACACAATAATGTTTTCCACAGTGAAATATTTCTACTTAATTCTCCACCAGCAGCTGCCTGCCCACTCTCATCACACCAGCACGGAGAGGTCCAGGCTCACACAGGGACACCCGTGAGGTCCGGAGCAGCGGAGTATCCTCTGGATCCAAACAGCACCCGGAATTCCAAACATGGAATTCCCTGGCTGGAATTCCACACCCTTTCCACGAGGCTTCTTAACAGACTTGATTCTCCTCATATTTAAAAGCTGTCTCAGGAGCGTAATGATTTTAAACTCACTCCCTGCCGCAGTCAATCAATGGAGCGGCGGCTGCCGGTGCCTGGCGAGCAGGCGGTGATGAATGGGGCTTTGGAGGCTGCACCGCTCGCCTCCGAGCGAGAGCAGAGCGTGGGCAGAGGGTGGGGAAGAGAAGCAAAGCCAGGAACAAAAATTAAAGGGAAGAAATGGGGTGGGGGGTAGGAAAGCCCAAACTGCTCTCTGCAAAGTTGGGACAAGTGTTGGTCTGGAAGGCATCGCTCGGAGGGAGCAGCCTTGGCTTGCGTTGGTCTCCCTGATCAGGTACCATCCCATAACTTGAACAAACCAGGTAATACATTTGTTTCAAGCAAGTGCTAACCCCGAGCCTGGCCTGTGGCGAGGACCAGCGCCCTGGCACCAGCAGCCACGTGTGCCACTGACCCAGCTCTGCCTTCCAGGAGCTGCCAAAGAACAAATGCCTGAGAGCAGCTCTCGGGAGCACATCTTCCCTGCGGACAGAGCAGTGAAGGGCACAGGAGCAAAGCTGCTCTCCCTCAACCCTTCTCGTGCAGAATCAGGCAGACAAGCCCCACGGGGTGACACACCCTGTGCCTCCCCATCCCTGCACAGTGCCAGGTGCCGGGAGGAGCAGCCCCGTGTGTCGCCCCAGAGGGACAGGGAGCACCCATCCCTGCAAGTACCATGAATTACCATGAGAGGAAAAAAATCAAATAACCCCATTTAGGGGAGCCTAAAGGGCCTAATCCTGCCCCAGCATGCTGCAGATCGCCCTGCTCTATGCAGAACAGATGCTGCTCAGCATTCAAAAGGAGCTGCTTCAGATCTGGGTTCTTTTTCTCCCTCTTCCTCCTATTACGGGGTCAGGTCAGTGCTGTGCAGCTTGCCAGCATAAAAAAAAAATTAGAAAAACCACATAATACAGAAAACTAGTATTTCCAAAGAAGCTGCAGCTTGTGGCATGAGCATCACAGCTGAGTGTTACGAGTCTCACAAAGCAGAAAGGGGTAAGAGTCAAAAATGAAACTCACCACACCAGCAAAATAAAAATATGACGCAGTAAATTAATGATGTTGCTCCAATTTGAGAAAACACTAATTAAGAATGCGTAATTGAATTAATGCATTATTTAGAAACCCCAGCAAATCCTGAGTGGGAATATAAATACATTATAGGGTTCCTTTGGCATCAAGTCTCTCTCATACCTCACTGCCCGAATTTATTTTAATGTCACCAGAATCTCCAGATTTATTTACGTCCTTGCCATTGACCGCAGCTTTAAATTTATCCCACATATTGATATCCTCTCCCCTCAATTCCACACACTCAAGCACTCCATATGGGGTGGTGATGACCATTTGATAAGTCATAAGTAAGTGTAATTAATTAGCTCAGCTCATCAACCACTTCCCCTCCCAATGCCCTGCAGCCACAGATCTGGGTCTAATTTGTTTAGAGCCTGGAAAAACATCAAATACCTCATTAGAAAATAAATCCATCTCCTGGAAATACTTTTTTTCTACAGCTTCAAATGTTGGTTTGCTCCACATTACACTGGGAAAGGCCCTGCACAAGCAGGATCTAATAGAATAGGTCAAGAAATCGGTATCATCACATCATGAAAACAGAAGAAAACAGTATCTGAAGAGAAAGAGGGGGGAAAGTCAGCCCCTCAAAGGTATCACAGCAGATGTTTGTACCTGTGAAAGGTCCTGAGATCCTGCATTTGCAACTGGGATGGTTTAGGAGTGCTTTGGGTATTTAGCAAGAGGCTTTTCAAACATTATTCTTCCCTCATTTTGAGCCCTTCACAGTAAGGGTTGGGGTTCTTACTACCATTTCTAGGAATAGATACAAACACACCAAAAAGAAAGAAAGAAATCCAGTTAAATTGTTTAAAACTGCTAAAGACACTTTTAAGGAAAGCAGCACAAGATAATAACGCAGGCAAATCCAAGTTCACATATGTACATCTAGCTCTGGGAAGGGGAAAAAAGAAGCAGCACTAAAGTGCCTTGTGTTAGGTATGAGCATACACTGTAGCAAAATATGAATGCTGTTTATAAAACACATTGGAAGACTTTTCCCTAAAAGATGCCATAGAGAGTATAAAATTTTATGATCTCTGCCTGTCCATTTTACAAAGATATACACAACAAGTAGCCAAATCTGCCTGCAGTTTAACTCCATTAAATCCAATGAATGAGTTTGGCCCACGAAAACTCTGCACTTACTGTAATAAAGTTAAAAGCTGATAGCAGCTGATACAGTAAAATACATACATTTCCATACACTTATTCCTGCAGATTTAAAAATACGAATGAGCTTCAGAGATTGCCCTTGTCCAGCTCATAAAGAAATGCTGGAATAGGAAAGAAAAAAAAACCACCCAGATCTTGGAGATTTTCCCACTGATTCCCTCTAAGCACAAAGGAGAGAGGGGTAGGGGAAGCCAGCAGAGTTGTGGTCATTTGGCTTTTCTGAGAGCCCTGAACACATAGGTTGTGTGTGTTAGAACAAACCCCTGATGGTTTGATCCCCAAGCAGGGCAGGATCCCGCTCAGCAGGAACAGAGGTCAGAGCTCTGGGACTCCACTTCTCCCTCATCAATCCCCAGAGAGGACAAGGAGCTCTCAGGGCACAGATGTGGGATGCTCTGCCCTCTGAGGGAGCTGTCCACACTTCCATTAGCAGAGGGCTTTCCTCAAGAGCAGTGGTTCTACAGCCACTGGGCCATCTTTAACTGTACCTTGAACCTCACATTGCACGGGAGACCAGACCAGGCAGTGCAGAGGCCAAGCCTAATTTAAGGCTTAATTTAAGATTTAAGCCTGCCCTGATTGATAGGCATTTTGGGTTTGTTTGTTCAGGTGTTTTTTTAAACACATGCAGTTTTATCACTTGCTGCTGCTGTAACCACACCAACTCCCATCTCCACCTCCCCAGCGTCCTGCTGTGTCCCCCCAGCTTCCTTACCCAGGCTCATAAACCCCCTGCACCCTCAGTGCCACCTCCCCCAGACCCTCCTGACCCAGCTCCTCATGGAGAATGGAGGCCCCAGGTCCCCCTCACCTGGAGCTAACTCTCACAACTCCTTTCTTGGTATTTATTATTATTTGCTCCTATACAGGGATGTCTCAGGGACCCAGATAACCCTTGTGCTGGGTACATACACTCCCCACTGCAGTAGTCAAATAACACCACATGAATCATTTCACGCTCTTTGTCCTCTTTTTCCCCACCGAGCCCCTGGCACCACTCTGCTGAGGGTTTAGCAGACGTGGGACCAAGGCTCAGGGTCTCCAGTCCCTTCACCCCAAGATCTTCACAGACCTACTGCTTTCACAGCTCTGCCTCCCTCCTCACCCACAGTTTGAGTGGGGTATGACTCCACAGTTGTCCCATCGAGCTCCACACAGCTCCTCTCCTCCCCACCAGCCTCCTCTGGGCCCAGTGTACTGCTGGCTATCCGATCTCCATCTCCCCACCCCCAGATACTCCACCCCAATGCTGTCCTGACATTGGGCTCACTCCAACCCTCCCCAGGCCCTGGGTCTGCAACACCAAGAAAATCCGGCAGCTGCACGAAATCATGCCAAACACTTCTCAAGGCTTTGCTCCTTGCTCATATGCCCTTTACAGCCTCCACAGCAGCTTCCCATCTCCTCAACCTTGCACCTCACAGCCTTGTTGGTGACTCCACAGCTGCCTCCCCACTGCCCAGAACAGCATAGCTTACCTGCAGCAAACCCCCAGTCCCACATCCTCTCCTCCTCAGGCTCCTCACTGCCCTGCAGCAGCTCCTTCACAAGTCCCACTGCTCCACCAGACTTCCCAGTGCTCTTTGCTGAAAAAACACATAAGCCCAGGCTTTTGCTTCACCTGGAGCTAACACCAACTCACAGCAAGTGCTGGCAGCTAGGATGTTGCAGGCGATGCTGTGCTGCTGTGGCTTTTCTCAGCATGAAATCCTGGCCGTGGAGCAGCCAGCAAGGAACCAGCATGGCTGGGATGCTCCTTCCTGGCCCTGGAGCAGCCAGCAGGGAAGAGCACCCTGACCAGCATGGCTGGGATGCTCCTGGGTGCTGCTTTCCATGTCCCTCTGGAACGCAGGGCTTCACTGACATAACCCACTCACTTACCCCCAGCACATATGTGGAGAAATAAGTATTGGAAAAAACTGCCCAAGGATGAGGCTGAGACTTGACAAACAGATGGGACAGCTCTGGGCTCTCCAGGGCATGCACCTCATGTCCTGTCCCCATCACAGCTCCTCCTCAGCGCTACATCCAGAACTCTACTTGTAAACCTCAGAAGCACTGACCCGTCCTTCTGTTTGTATGCATCGAGCACTCCTGTGTTCAGCATAGATGGGAGAACCGGAATACATAATCCACAGCTCACAGTAACAAACCTGGCACCTAGAACAAGCCAAAAGGCTGACCTTTCATAGCTAAGCATCCTGGTGAGAGGTTAGATCTTGTGTTTTCTGATCATCAAACAGGGAAGCATTAGCCAGACAGGGAGAACAAGCTCTTATCTAGACCTGATTTCTCTCCCCTCCAGGGGATCCTGTAGGATATTTCAGTTCTTGCTAGCTCGCTGTATGATTCTTCCCTCCCCCAGTAGCTTGAAATCAGCCAAATTCACAATCTAATCTGGCCAGGAGTCAAAGGGGAGAAAAATCAAGTCCTAATGCAGTGACTACTTTGAATGGGGAACTCAAGCCAATCAGAAAGGCATTACTGATCCCTGCCCGAAGCACCTCGGTCAGGGAGGGGGAAGCTGCGGGCAACTGCAGAGCTGCCCACCGCAGCCAGCCGGGGCTGCCCTGCCAGGCCTGCAGCGTTCCCAGCACAGTCCCCAAAGCCCGCCTGGGCTGGGAGCCGGCCCCGTCTGGCACGAGGAGAGCACCCACCACCCCCGTGTTGCCACTGGCGAGCACCAGCCCCTGGCGACCACCAACCCCCGGCGACCACCAGCCCACGTGTGTGCGAGAGCCTGACCCGTGTGGTACCTGCAGCGCTGTGTTTGTGTGCACACACTTGCAGTGTGCATCGCCTTGGCGTTGGCCCATCTGCGGGAGCCAGGCTGCTCCATGGGACGGGGTGTGCGTGCGGCTGTGCGCTCCATGGGCTACACGGATTCCAGCCACGTTAGTGCGGGGCAGCTCTGCGGGAGAGCCAAGGGCAGGGGCAGGGTGTCTGTGTGTGTAGGGGTACCTGTGCTACACAGTCCCCGCAGCAAGGAGGGACAGGCAGCGGGTGGCTCAGCGCGGGCAGCGAGGTATGGGGCGACCGAGGATAGGGAGCAGCCGGACAAGGCTGAGCTCGGCTCTGGGCATCCCCGGGAGCGATCCCGATGATCCGGCCCGCGTCAGCGCTGGCTACGGGCTCCTCTGCCTTATGTAACCACGGCAGGGACGGAGCGCCGAAGGGGGCTGGAGACCGGGGGGAGAGGAGCTCTCCACAGAGCCCCGAAAGGAAAGGGGCCGCGGCAGAACCTGGATACCCCCGGCGACGTAGCTCTAGACGCCTGGCCGAGCGGCGTTGCCACCGGGCAGCCTGGCCCGGCTCGGGGCTGCCCCGGTGCGGAGCAGGTCCAGCCGCCGGGGCCGGTCCCCGCCGGGAGCTGCCGCCGGGCTTAGCCCGGAACCCTCCAAAGCCGGCGGGCGCGGGGCGGCAGTACTGGGGGAGGAAAGGAGTCCTGGGAAGTTTAGGGACTCCACATTTTGCAAGAAGTCAGGAGGAAAACGTGCTTCGTAAAAAAAACACCCAAACCCATGCAGGGTCCTGGTAGTTCCCGTCCCCCTTTGGCTGTGCCCCCCAACCTGCCATCCCGGGCACCGCGGGGCCGTGCGGCACCGGCACCTCCTTACCTGCCGGCGTCACGTCTGCTGCTGCCTGCCCTGCTCCGGCTCTTCCTCCTCCTCTCCCTCCTCCTCTCTCCCTCTCCCTGCTGCTTGGGGCTCTTTATGGAGATTCATTCATTCATGCCTTCCCATCGGTCCCTCAGCCTTTCCCTGCCTCCCGGAGGCAGAGCGTGTGACGCCTCGCCCCTTTCCAGCCACTTTCTGTTGTCACAGAGCGGCGCTGCCCCAGCCCGGAGCGGCGGCCGGGCTGGGACACGCGTGGGCAGCGCCGAGCCGGGGGAGCGTCCCTCAGCGCGGGGTGAGGGGCGTGGGCGGGCGTGGGCACGGCACCGACCCCCCTGGGGAGCACAGACTGTCTCTAGCACCCGTAGCAGGGGCGTCGTGTCGGCCCCAGGGCTTTCCGCTCTGCCCTCCGCTTTTCCCATCCCCACGGCAAGCCGCTGACCATCGCCGCTGGCTCCCACTGAGCAGCGGCTCTGCGGAGAGGGCACGGGTGCGCCCGCACCCCCGGCCGCTCCTCGGGCAACCCTCGCCCTTTCTTTCCTTCTCTGCTCGCCCCTCCATCCTATTCCAGCTCGTCTTTCCTCTCCCTCTCCCGCTGCCTCCGCACCCGCGCCAGGACCGCATCCCGCTCCGCCAAGCACTGCCCCATCCCCGCCGCTGACAGAAGCGCTGACTCAAGCTCGGAGCGGGGCGGCGGAGCCCAGCGTGGGGACCAAGGCTCACCGGCCACCCGGCCAGTCCCGTGTCCTTCCCACCCTGCGGAGGCCGCCCTGATCCCGGGAGCCGCTCGCTCCTCCAGGTCATCGGGCAAACTTCATTTCTGCTCCAACCTTCCCCAGGACGGGGCTCCCCCCACTGCCCAGCGCTGCACTTCAGGAGGCTGGGGACACGCTCCCGGTCCCTACCGACAGCAGCCCGCTGCCCGCTGCCCACTGCCCCCCACTGCCATGGCAAACCCGGAGGGTTTAGGGGAGTGTGAGCTCTGCACGGTGTCAAGCAGCACGGCGGGAGATGCTGACGGGGGATTTTAGGTGCTAAATTCGAGAGGATTGCCTCGTCTCTGCGAAGGCACGGGGTTAGTCTTTCTGGGCAGGCAAGGCGGAAAAAAACACGCTCTTAAAGACATCGTCGGAAATATGAAAAGCAGTTCCCGGGTTTTGGCGCTGCCCCAGCATTCGGAGCGATCAACCCTGCATCTGGGGTGAAATCCCTTAAAAACCTTCCCAGGAGCGCCCCGCCCGCTCCCGCTGAGCCGCGCCGCTCCTGCCGCCGGTGCCACCCCCTTTCCATCGGTGCAATCAATTTCTATTAATGATCGCTTTATTCACCGCTGCAAACTTCTAAATATTTAATCCAGCGCGAACCGGCGGCGGAACGCGCGAAGCTGACGGGAGGAGGCGAGTCCCCGGCCGGGAGGCGGGAGCGGCGGCTCTGTCCCGGGGGAGCCTGGTGATGGCAGTCTCCCCGTCCCCTCCCTCCGCGGGGCTTTCCCGGGGCTGCAAATCACAGCCTAGACGTGGGCAGCACCGCAGGTCCCCCGGGCTGCCCGAGCCGGAAAGGCAGGGATGAGCGGAGGTGCGGAGGATTCTGTCCAGGGAGAGCTGGAGGAGGAAAGGGCTGCGGGGGGGGGCACCCCGGCATCTCCCCAGAACCGGGCGCGGCTGCCCGTCGGGTCCCGCCGGGCACGGGACGAGTAGCCACGCTTCACATGGAGCGGGACGAGGACTGGGGACCGCCGGGGGTTTGGGCTGGTTTGAGTGGGGGCTGCCTCCACCTCCCTGGCATCCCCGGTTCCACGCACTGCCCCGCCGCCGCCCCGAGGACCCCCAGACCCGGCCAAGCCTCATTTAAAATGCAACCAAGAAAATTCTTTGGCAACCCCGCTGCGCCGATGGGCGAGTGCCCGGTGCGACGGGCGAGTACCCCAGTGCGACGGGCGAGTTCGCCGGTGCTTCGTGCTCTGCCTGTATCCAGGAACCGAGGCGGAACTTTACGGCAACATCTGTCATTATAATTAAAACTGCAACACACCCTCCGGGAAGGAACACGTTCCCGCGTTGTCGTGTGTCCGTACCACCCCCCCCCCCCCCCCCCCGCCGCCCCTCTCTAAAAAAAAAAAAACAAAAAAAACCAAAAACAAACCAACCAACCCAACCAACCACGCGAAAGCGGCTCAAACTCTCAGGCGGGCACCTGCCCCCCCCCCCCCCCCCGCCCCCCCCCAAAAAAAAAAAAACAAAAAAAACCAAAAACAAACCAACCAACCCAACCAACCAAGCGAAAGCGGCTCAAACTCTCAGGCGGGCACCTGCCCCCCGCCTCCCCCGAGCCATCAGCGACGGCAGTCGCGCCCGACGAGGTCCCGGGGACCGTCCCCCTCCCCGGAGCACGGACACCCCCCCCCCCCGCCCTCCTCCACTAATTTTCTTTAATTAAAGCTCTATATGCGGCGCGTTTGGCGAGGACAGAAATAGCCGCTGAAGGAGCGCGTGTGGGGGGAGGCAGGTCCCAACTGCCGGCGTGGGAATGCAGAAGGGATTGGGGGAGCGGGGGGAGCAGAGCCGGAGAGCTCTGCTGTGGCTCTGCCACAGCTCCCACCCCAAGGCTCGCAGCCTCCAGGGTTATTTGGGGTGAGGGCGACGGTCTCCCCTGTCCGAGCGTGCCGTGCGGCGCGGTGGCGACCCGGGCGGAAGACCCCTGCCCCCGGGGCGATGCTACTGCCCGCGGCACCGACTCTTCCCCCGGAGCAGCGGGGCTTCCCGCAGGCAACAGTTGCAGGGGCTCCCCAGGGGGATGCTCCGGCTCGGGAGCACCCCGCCGGCGGAAGGAGACCTCGAAGTGAGGATCCCCCATGGCGGGGGGAGGGAACACGGGCCAAGCGGCCGGAGGGGTTTCTGGCTCCATGGCCCCGGCCCGGCCGTGGGGGGCTGCTCCGGTCCCGATGTCCCGCTCGCCCTGGGGATAAGGACAGCGGGAGCAGCCCCGGCGGAGTCTGGGGACTCCCCGCCCGCGGCGTGGAGGACGCCTCGCTCCCCCCGCCGCCGGCCCCGCGGTCCCTCCCGCCGGAGCCCCAAGCTGAGCTGCAGCCGCCAAAAGTTTGGCGACACGGAACGGCCACCGGGGGCTGCGCGGGGCTCACGGGCAGCGCGGGGCGCCGCGGCGGGGCGACACCGGGCGCGGGGCCGGAGCGGAGCAGAGCGCGGGGCTACGCTCGGGGTCGGGGGCGGCGGGGGGGCCCGGGCGGGCTCCGGAGGGGGATGCGGGCGCACCTACCTGCTCCGGAGGCGGCTCCCGGCGCTCGGCGGCGCGCCCAGCCCCGAAGCGCGGTGATGGGCGGCGGACGCACCCGCAGCTGCGGCTCCCCGCGCCCTTCCAAGCGGGCGGGCCGGGGGCAGGAGGCGGGCAGGGAAACGCAGCCGGAGCCGAGCAAATCCCAGCGCTGGAGCCCGGCCTCCGAGAAGAGAAGGGCTGCAGCTCCTCACTGCGTCAGGCGGAGAGCCCTGCCCGTGCAGGCGGCGCCGGGCAGCGCTGCCAGGCCCGGGGGGCTTCAGCGGCACGGCTCGGCACGGCTCGGCTCGACGCGGCTCGGGTGGGATGGGATGGGCACGGCGCAGTTCGGCTTGCTGCGGGCCGGGTGGAGGTGTGCGACGGGGCACGGCACGGTTCAGCTCGGTATGGCCTAGCACGGTCCAGTACGGCTCGGCACGGCCGGTTCGGCTCGGTTCCGGCTCGGCACGGCACGGTTCGGTAGAGCTCTCCGGGGCTCGGTGACGGCCCGGAGCGATAAACGGCTTGGCCGGCAGAATCGAGCTGGCACCGAGGGGCTGTGTGTGGGTGACACTAGGAGTGTGACACGGGGTATGTGACACTGTGACACTGGGTGTGTGACACTGCGCGGCACCGTGTGCACACGACACTGTATTTGTGACACTTGCATGTGTGTGACACTGCCTGTGTGTGTGACACCTTGTGAGAGTAGGGTCGTGAGTGTGCAAGGCTTGTGAAGGTTTGAGTGTCCATGTCGGGGACATCTGCCTTTGGGTGTGCCACTGTGTTTGTTGTGCGTGTGTGGTGACACCCTGAGGAGGTGCAGGGATGATCATGTTGGGGTGAGTGTCTGTATGTTGGGGTGCATCTGTGCAGTGGGAGGGTGCAGGGTCCGGGGTGTGTCTGTGTGTCTGTGTGTCCACACAGGGGTCTGTGTCTCTTTGAGCCTGTGCGAAGATCTCTATGTGTCCCCATGTGTGCATGACAGCCACCCCACCCCTCACACCAAATCTGAATCTCCATGGGCCACACTGGTCCCAGCTGATCCCAAGTGATGCTGGGAGCACCAGGACTGGGACTAGCCATGACAGTGATGGGGCTGGACCACAACCCCCGCCCACAGCTCCCAGGGGCCCCCAGCCCCCGTGCTCAGCCCTTCCCAGGTATCCTTCTTCCTCAGACCTCCCTTCACCTGTCCCAGAGACTGCCATCCTGCCTCCCCATTTTGGGCAGGTTTTTAATGCTGTTTTAGCAACACAACACACCTTTAATCAGGATGATTAAAGTGTGTCTGGCACTGAGCCGGCCCTTGGAACAGAAGTGCTCTTCTCTCTCCACAGGCACTGTCATTTGAGGTAAGGACTGGCCCGTGTATTTTTTTGTGATGGTTCGAGGTGTCTCAAACCATCTCCAAAACCACCTCCTAGCCAGTGATTTCCTTTTGCAGCCCTGCAAGAAGGTGGCAGGGGAAAGAGAAAAGGATGGGTGCAGAAGATAAATTTGACTCCTTTCAATTTAATAGCAACAACACCAACACCACCACAGCCAAAAAACCTGAAGCGTGGAGTAATAGAGCCGAGAGACAGCCTGGGAACAGGCAAGCAATGGCCCCTCTCCAAGTGGCAGCTGGCAACCTGGCACAGCACTCAGCTGCATTAGACACACAGCCCAGGGAAAGTGCCCATGGGAATGCAGGAGATACCCTGCATGATGGAGAGGATGGGCATGGAGAATGAATCCAGTATCCTCTTTTCCACAGCTGTGACCCAGTCCCCAGGGTCTTGGTCTCTGGGTGAGGAGGTTGATCCGAGGTCCTTTCATTCCCCTTCACCATCGCCACCTGTGCTCATGCCCTTTGAGCATGGAAGACCCCTTCCTCCCTGGAGCAGGGATATCCTATTCTCCCATGTCCCATGGGATGCCCTAAAGGCAAGGAATTCCCACAGAAATTGCTTTAGACTAATAAATACATAGGAAATGATATGAAATAGCAGGGGCCACCATGAGGGTGGCTCTGGGGTCTTCCTGGGGAGACGACAGATGAGAGGTCCCATCCCTCCTCTGCCTTTGCTGAAGAAGGAACAGACTGGTTTCCTGGGCAGGGAACAGACATTGCCAGGTCCCTCCTGGTGCCAGGAGCAGGGTGTTCTAGGATTCAGCCCCCACATCTGTGCCACAAAACCCCATGGCCAGCTACAAACACTGACGGTTCATGGCAGCCCCAGAGATGCAACTGACAGCTGGCAGCTGGAAGAATAATTGCCCAGAGGGGACATGGATGCCACTGGCACTCCATTAGAGATCTTCACCCATGGAGATCAGCAGTGAGGAGGGGGAAGGTTTGCCAAAGGCTCTTTGCAAATTTGCTGCCTGCTGGTACACATTGTACCTGTTCCTCAGGGTTGCTTTGGGAGAGGCAGACCCAAAAACCTCAAGCCTCATCCATGGATCAAGGACAGGCTTTAAGCAGCATCATTTCTTCCAGCTGCCAGGTCAACAGGGGGTGGAAAGACTTTGTGGCAATCAAACAACTTTGCAAACCAAGATAAATTAATAAAAGGAGTAAGTACTTCTGAGCAAGCTGTTCCAGTTCTTCTGGGAGGAAGTGACGCCAGTCCAGTCTCTGGGCCCTATATTTAGTAAAAATCTAAACCAGACATTGATAATATTATTAAAGACAGGAAGGAGTAAAAGAAGACGTAGCTGTGCTGGGATGACTGATCTATTTATGCGAGATGGCGGGAGGAGTGCTGTGAGAAAGGTGTCAGGGGTCAGGAGAGCTTCTGTGAGCCCTTCCCCTCCACCAGCAGAAGATGTCTAACACAGCAGGTTCAAGCAGTCCTAACCCAGTTTAACAAGCGGTACAGGAGGGAGAGGTGGTTAATAAAACACTGGCTGCTTCCCACAATGATGTGGAGGGGGTATGGGAATGAAAGCTCTTCTGCTGCCTTTTTGAGAATCACCTGGAAAGAAATGCTGGCCAAGGGACAGAGTGTTGGCTGGGCACTGCTCCATTTGCCCATGCAGAACGGGGAGGTGTTGAGTAAGATAAGGAAACAAAGTGTGATCTTGGGTAGGCGATGTCTCTTCTGTCCTTGCTCAGGGCAGGGACTGAGTTGTTCCCCTGCAGTGCCCACAGCAGCAGGGCTGGACTCTGGATTCTCCTTGTGTCACGGTGAGTGTGACAACCTGGTGTCCTTGTAGAGAGAGAAGCGCTCACCAAAACAGAGGAGTCTGGAGGGAAAGGTGGGATGTGACAGCCATGGGACTGCCTCTGTGCAGAGCCTGGGGAAGGGTCAGAAGTCCCCACCACACCTCCACAGGACCCCTTGTGGGCAAGGGATGGAGCTCTGGTGTACTTTGCTTGGTTATATTGTTCATCTCCCCGCAAAAGCAATGCCTTCAACTGTCTTAAAAATCCCAAGCACCTGAAGCCCCACAGTGAGACCCTTAACAGCAATGACCCACCTTACACAGAGGGTGAAAATCCAACCAGCCTTGCTCCACCTGGGACCCCCACGAAGGCTCTGCCTCCAGCTCCCCTCTCTGCTGTGGGCATCTGAAAAATGCACCACAACGGGGAGCTCTTACCAGAAAAAAGGGAAGATGATCCTTGCAGGAAGGGTGTGATCTCCCCCTTTGCATCCCTACAAGACTGGTTGGTGTCCCCGGGCTTGGAGGGTGAGTGGATGTGCCCAACCATGAGTCACCATCCAGTAGGATGAGGGGATGCTGCTCTGCAGTTCCCAGGGATGCACCAGCTTGGCTGTGGGTGACTTGACATCCAAGGGACATTTTTTTTCAGCCTGAAATGCTTTTTCACTGTTGTTGTCAAATCCTATCTAAAAATCATCAGATTAATTAGAAAACAAAAAATGACATTTTATGGGCTGTTAGTGCTGTAAGTGGACTAAGGCCTTATGGTATTTAGAGAATGTTTGGAAAACAACTGCAGTATTTACATCTGGGAAAGTTACCAGGCCCAGGCAGAAGCTGCATTTCAAAACATTTTTGTTTAACATACTCAGCCTTGGTGATGACAAATATTACTGCACATCATTACTCCAATTTTTCAGGGCATTAATACCTCATCCATTGCAAATCACATCTGCTGTAGACTTGGCAGCTTGGATGTGTTTTTATAGGTCCCCATTTGTTCTGAGTTTCTCTTTCAGTTTTGACTTTGAAACTCTCAAGAAGTCAATGAAAGTCAGCAAGAGGTGACAGCAGTGGGAACAGGGGACTCCTGCCAGCCCACAGCCCAGGTGCAGAGTGATTGTGCATCATGAGTTGCTCTGCTCACCACCTGGAGCTGGTGGGGACATCCAGGACTGGCTTGGTCTCTAGTTCTACCTTTACTTGCTGGGCCTGGCAGCTGAGGGGATGTCCATGAGGACGGTGCAGTTCCCATGCAGACATTCCTGCTCACCAACCTCCCAAAGCAGAGACACTTCCCTGTCCTGTGTGCTGCTTGTATTGACCACTGACTCTGGAAATGGGTTTCATTTGGTCCTCTTCATCCTTGTTGATGCTGATTACTGTCTCCCTGCTGTGCTTGCATCCCTGTGGAGCCTACATCTGCAACTCTGGATTCAGTGCAGCACGGCTGGATGTCCTTCACCAAGGCCCCAGGGGACTCATCCGACTGTTGATGGTTTCTTTTGGACCTTCTGGATGCCTTGACATGCTATTGTAATGCAGATTGCACAGCATCTTCCTCTTGGGGACTCCAAGAAAGTAGACAGAGTAAATAATTCAAAATGAGCTAATTCTTTAAAGATATTTTGTCTTTTTTTTCTCTGTCATACACACATTGTCCATGAAGAAAATGAGAAATCCTCCAGTGCACTTCTTAGGTGCTACTCGCAAGCTTCTTTGTAGAATAACTCTCAACTTGTGGGTGCTTTCAAACCAAGGAGACTGTCACCAAATCTTCAAGTTGCAATTTGGGTCATGGCCCAGCAAAACACACACTTCAAACCACATATGCCAGGGCACTGTCCAAAATCCACCCTGCATGCTTAGCCATGTCCAAACACCAGTGTATGGAGAGGGAAGCCTTGTCTCTGCCCTCCTGGCACTGCACAGATCCAAGCACAGACACTGTGAACCCCATTTTTACAAGTGGTCACTGATCTGGGGGCTTCATTCAAGACATCAAAGCCATGCTGTGGATACCTGAGGTTCAGTCTCCTTTGGGCTGACAGTGGAGGAAAGTCAGCCTGAGCCTGAAGGTCTTCACAGCAAAACCTTTCCTTTGTTGCTGTGCATTTGGTTCTCACACACTCCTGATGCTCATGAGGATATCTCCAGTGACCCTTTGCTTGAGGAATCTCACCTTGTCATGCATGAGGTGCATCACCTGTTCCTCAAAAGGCAGAGCCAGCTCAAGGCTTGTCAGTGGCATTGGCCAAACCAAGTGATGCTATTCCAGGGCTGTCATTAAAATGAAGCTATTCAGTTTTGCCAAAGCCATCTCTGAAGCTGATTCCAGCAAGAAAGGTTGACAGGGAGCACATGCCTGCCTTGGAGACATGTAGATGCAGCATGACTTTCTTTTTATTTACAGAGCATCAGATTGCACATTCCCTAAGAGCTCTGATTCATCCCTCTCAAACCCTAGAACAAATATTCCAAAATCAGTCTACAGCATGGGGACAGGCTTTGTTCAGTGCTTTGAAAGAGAGCAGGTAAAGTCATTACCCTCACTTTGCATAGCAAAAAATGATATGCATAAAGCTGCATAGAACAACCCTGCAAAGCTCAAAGGAAACAAATGGGCAACTTGCACCATGAATTTCAATGGGACTTTGTGCCGCCAGGATAATAGCCAGGGAGACAGTGAAATATTGCATGGAGAGACAGTGGGCAGTAAAAACATCTTCGACTTGCTAATGCAGTGGAATATCCCGCAATATCACACGGGGGGAGATTGCAGACGTGGATCAGCCTGGGAGATAACGGAGCACACACGGGCCCAGGACAGGAATCATTTGGGATGCTAACTGCAGGGATCTTTTAAACACGGGGAATCGCCCTGTGGTTTCTCTCTGGAGCTGCCCCCCTGGCTTGAAGAGCTATTTATCCAGCTTGCCTTGGAGGCAGAACCTGCTTTGCAGGGAAGTCTCCAGCGAATTTTTCACATGGGTTAACTACAGCCCTTGGAGCGCCTGACCTGGGATGGAGATCTGTAGCCAAGTTTCTTATTATTATTCCCAGCAACTGCCTTCACCCTGATCCCTGGCTGCCAAACACAGCCTGCTTCAGGCTCCCCACTTTCTGTGGTCCCAAGCAGGAGAGACAAAGCAAAGTTTCAGAAGGGGCTGGCCCCAGGGAGCCCCAGCATGGGCTACAGCATCCCAGCAGCATCCCAACTCCATGGGAATGGTGTCCCAAAGCATCTCTGGCTTCTGTGAGCTCCCTGCTCCCCCAGCTGTCCTTGTGGGATGCCCTGTGGGCCATGGGCTCAGCAAAGTCTCTAAATATAGACTGAAGAAAATCATCCTCCTATTTGACACCTGGAGAAAAGGAGGTTTGCACATAGCTGGATAAGTCACCCGAGGATGGAGTGCAGTGAATTAGCATCCTTTAAATTAAAGAGCTTTAAACAGCATCTTCTCCCCAAATTGCCACTATATCCATTTCAATAGTTATAGCAAACACTTTGCAAGTACACCCAGAGGAAGAGGAAGGAGGAGGGAGAAAGCCAAGAAAGAGAGGATGAGCGATGCTGGAACGTGGTGGGGAGGGGTCCAGGAGAAGCCCATTTGCACCAGGAGCAGCTGCACTGTTACCAAGGAAAAGATGCTAAAGCCAGGAATTCCCTAAGGCACCCTAAACTTCTATAGATTGCTGATGGTGAAAGCAGTAAATGAAAGGACACCTCTGAGTGAGCACTCATGTATTAAGCAGACTTGGAGAATGTCCCCATGCAAAACAGAATGTGCCTTTCAAAGCTGTGTAACTCCACAGCAGATACAACAGTGAGGGGTGCAAAATCCAGACAGGGAAACCTCATCAGGACCTTCAAGCTGCATTTTCAAGATGTCCATGACAAGGGGAAATGGCAGTACGATGTCTGACTGCCACCATGGAGGCTGGCTACTGGTTCCTGTCTGTGGCCATCTGCACTATTTAAGGCTATTTAAGGGCCATTTGTATTTTGGGCCAAAGTGAGATGGGGAGAAAGGAGAGAATAGCTGAGATGTGTAGGTCAAGCCATAAGACAGGACTGGCTATGGTTCAGCTGTGGACATTTAAACTCTTTGGCTCTGAAAAGCAGAAAAAAATTAAGATGGCTGAAAGCAGTAGACAAATTAGAAATTCAGATGGGAATCCGGCTATTCAATCCACCAAATCTGGGATTAATGACACCATCTCAGTTTCTTCTCCTATTTTAAGGCTGACTGGAGATCCAGGAGAACACAAGCGCTTTCAGGAAGGGAATGGAAATGGGCTCAGCATGAGTCATGTGGTGCATCTCCTTTCCCCAGGATTCCAGGAGCAGAGACCTTCAAATTCATCACCTTCTTTAGCTGTGCCCAGGCAGGCTGAGTGCATCCTTGAAATAAGAGTGTGGGGAGCAATTCTCCTCCATCCACACCAACACAGCACCAGGACTCTGAAGGCAGCACTCCGGTAATGTCCATTTTATTGACACGACATTCAAAATAGGGCAGCTGAGGCTGCTGACTCAGAGGTCCCCAGGTAAGGAAGGAGCTGCTGGGAAGGCTCCAAAGCTGTGAGCAGATCTCACGACGAGCCCCGGCCGTGCAGTGACTACAGCCATCCAAAATAGCATTTGTCTCCACTGAGACTCATAAGCCCCTTGGGAAGGGAAGGACCAGCTATTCAGCAGTGCCGTCAGATCCCAGGGGAATGTTTTGCTCAGAGAATGGGAGTTTGGAGGTTTTTTGCAGCTTCCCCTCCCAGTCTCAATTTACCTCACCAAATTAAAAGCAGTGTGGGCTGGAAACGACGTTAAAAGGAAAAAGACGACAGAAAAATCACACTGAGCGTATTGTTCTGGATAAATAAGACACAGGCGTGTTGTGGAAGGTAGCTAAACCCAGCCCACAAATGGTCTTCTCCTGCCAGGAAGATGTGACAAAAATAATTACTTTGGCTATACATAATTATTGTGCTGCTTAGAGCAGCTGCCTGCCCTCGGTGCAGTTAAGGGAGCCTTCCCCTGATACTGATTAGTGACATTAACCATGAGCCCATTAAAGTGCTGACCTGCTGAAGGGGCTGGGATGTCCCAGTGATGGTGCTGCATGCCCACCTGTGTGTCTGCCCATGCTGATGCAGCAGCACTCTGTGCCTGCTGCAGGAGAAATGCTCCCAGTTGCCATTCCCAGTTGCACCAGTGCCTGCAGGTTGGACCCCAGTGCAATCCTGCATCAAGATCTCCACTCAGGAGATGCCGGTTGCCACTGGCAGGGCCAGGTTGGCACCACAGATGCCAGTGATGGTTTGTGGTACTCATGGAAAGTAGGACCAATGCTGGAAAACAGAACTGGTTTGATGATAAAAAAAGGAAGGGAAAAGGTAATGAAATAATTTTCCTCCCATGGGTGAAGAAAGCTCCAAATCCCTCCAGATTTGGTCCAGCTGCCAGAAAGAGACCTGTTCCATGGGTCACTTGGGGAAACCTCCATGGAATAAATTAAATGTTCTTCATTTAATTCTCTCAAAGGAGGGAATAAGAGTTTTACAACCAGCTGTCAAATGCTCGGCAGCTAAAACATCAACAAAGTATGACAGATGCAAGACTGAAAAAGCCTCTGAGGTTTCCTTTTATTGACTGGGAAGTCTCTGGTTTCTATCTTATTATCTTTCAAGCTAAACTGATATGAGGTGAACAATCAGGAAATTGAATAGCATCATTGGCAAAGACCATCCTCTCCCAAAGTAGCTGACAGTGATGAATACCTGAGAAGATCCATTGCTTCAGCAGGGTGGGATCTTACAAAACAATGCTTGATCTTATCCCATACAACCATTTGGCCAGAGGTGATGGAGCACCAAACGTCCTGCATCTCCTTTATCTGGGAATAATCTAACGTCTGGGTCACATGGAGCCAGGTTGCAGATTGATAATGGCATACTTGAAGATCACAGGCTATGAAAATTATTGCTGTGCTAGCTGGAATAAATTATGCAAAGCAATGCGTTATCTGGAAGGCTGCAACGCACAGGCACACGCGCACACGCACACTTCGGTGATCTATCGCTCTCCATGCAGATGTTCTGCTGCAAAGACATTTTAATTAATACATTGAAAATACGTTTCCTGCCTTGTCTGAGCCGGAGATGAGCAGGGAAATGATGCTGAGTGGGGTAAAGCCCCCACTGCAAAAGAAATCGAGAAGGGAAACGCAGTGATTTAAAACCAGTCAGAACTGAGAGGTGTCTGAACTGGGGCCCAGTCGTGCATTGAGCAGGTGTTGGCAGGAGGGTGAGCTGCAGGAACTGAAGATGCTCTCCTGAAGGCACTATGGGGCTGAAGCTGTAGTACAACTCAATCTTTACTAACCCTTTCCCTCCTGCTGAGGACATCCCTTCACCCACTCTCCATCCCTGGCATTCCCACTGCCTTCATGTGCATCACCAGGGATGACCCAGGTTAAGGCTCAGTGAGTCACTGTTCAAAGCAGAAACCAAACCTAATGCATGAAAACGTGGCTCTCCCAGAAGGCCCATTGAAATGAAAAGGCCCAGTCAAGACACCAACCACACCAGCAACATTTGGTTACAAGTATTTTTCCAGACAGAGAAATAATCTGAAAAAGCAATTTCCATCCCTCAGTACAAACTGAAAGGGTGGAACATCTGCCCCAATTATGAAAAGGAATTTTGCCTTTCATGCTCTTCTCCTTTTCTATTTTATTTTAACTGACTCTCCTGCCTCACCTCTGAGACTTTCTCACACAGACCAGCCAAGGACCAATGGCAGCAATAAAAAAAAGGGGAAATTTGTCCCCATTGCCCACCCCAGGTGGCACATTCACCAGGACACAACTCAGTAAGCACTTCCTGCCCAGCTCACCTCTGATTTGGCCTCAGTGGGGGTGACACAACCATATAACGTTCTTCTCCATCATGTTCCATCAGAACTCAAGGACAGCAATCACCAAAACCCCTGTTTGAATCTAATCACCATGGAGGGCTCCTGCCTCAAGCAGGGAGAGCCCCAGATATACTACCTGGAGAAAAAAGATGTGAAATTAGCCTTGCCAGGCTAGGAAGTGCTTTTAAATTGCAGCAGAAGTGTTTGAGAGATAGCTCTGCTCTGCACAGGAGCTTCTCCCCATCCTTAGGATTTAAGCCTGTTAATAGTGGAGTATGATGATATTATCTGTTTGTATTGCACTTTTTATCATAAACAGTCCCCAAAGCGATTTTCTGTCATGTCCTCTGAGAGCTGCTGAAACACAGGCCCTGATGGGAAGCAGCAGCAAAGCAGCCACCACCCTGCTTATAGGGGAGAGGAAGGGTGAATTTGGACCTAGAAACCCACATCCTTGGTTCCTCAGACCCTCACAAACCAGTGGGATTTTTGGTCCTACCCAAAAGAGCTGTGTACTAGACAGTCCACTCTGTCTATGTGATGATAGACAGGTGGGATGGCAGAGCAAACTGACCTTAGCCAGGCTGGGAAAAGTAGTGGCTCCAGCCTGAAGCCCAACCCATGCCTTGCTGCTCCACACTGGACACAAGTTCCCCTCAGGGAACACAGCCCGTGTTCACCTCAGCTGCCAGGCCTGAGCCACCATCCCTGGTCCTCAGTCAAGAACATATGGAAATGCATTTCTCCTGCCCTCCTTTTGGATACATCTTCACAGAGCAAAACCTGCAGTTATTTCTGTAACCTCTGCTCAAAAACTGTCAAAATCAAAAAAGATTAGAGCATGGACAAGGGGAAGGCAGTGTTAGAAGGAAAGGTGGAGAAATGAAAGGTGGAGGGACAAGGGAGTGGGAGGAGACAAGAAGTGCAACTGGAAGAGGGAAAGCAAAGGGAAGATTTATCCTTGATGAGTAATGGCCAAGAAGAGTGGGAGAGGTTGCAGCCACACAGTCCCTGGTGCTGTGCAGTACCACAGGATGCATGCCATGTCTCTCCCCAAGGACTTCTGTCTCTGCAAAAGTTGCAGATGAGATCCCAGCAGCCGAGAACATCCTCCAGGCCAAAACCAAATAATCCACCCCACCCTGGGGTCCAGAGACCCTGGCTGCAGGATTAACCTGGCTGCCCTGACCTCTGCCCTGGCCTTTGTGTGGGGGTGCCAGGAGCCACTGGCCAGCTGCACTAAAGGTCTGGTAGACCTCCAGTTCCATGCCACTGTCCCTGGCCACCATGCATTTGTCCCAGCAGTAGAAATGGCAAAAGATGGTCCCAGAACCCCCTGTGCAAGCACAGGGGAGGCTGTACACCACAGCCTGTGGTGCAGGCAGTGTCCTGGGAGCACCACCGAGGCTCTGCCCGGGGCTGTGGTGAGGGTGGCTGCATGTACAGCTCAGTGCTTGCCAGGACCGGCAGAGGCAGGACCAGCTTCTGCCCAACCACCTGGCCATCCAGGCTGGAGACTGCAGTGAGGTGGCCTGTGAGCATCACCTGGCAATGCACACAATTAGAACAAGCGTTACTGTGAGCTTTGCTTTGACACAGGGAGCTGGACAGATACTCTGCAGAAGCATTTCCTTCCCTGAAAGCCAAGCACAGTTGCTGTGCCCAATTCTCCTTCCTACAGCCATGTTTTAATGAGACATCCTGGGCACAGGCACGCAGAGCTCCAGAAGCATCGTGGAGCATGCAGCTCCGTGCTGGGAATATCAGTGGAGACACAAAGAGATTTCACTTGCAGCTACGTCGTGGCTTGATTGACATCCTGTAATAAAGAGATTCGCCACATAATTACTGTGCACTTGGGATGCAGCACCAGGGATTATTTTAACCCAGTGACAGCCTTAAACGGTAGTTAAAGTATATGTTTATATTTATGCCATTAGTTATTTTTGTGCCTTTTACACAGAAGGCTTTTCCTTGAAATGGCAATACAGTAAACAACAGCTCAGGTGTCTTCCAGAGACATCTCTGCTCCTACTTCCTGATGAACTGTTGAGGCAAACAGGAGGGGAAGGATCTGAGCTGAGACTCAACAAGCAGCACCTTGACTTGAGGACAAGTGGTGCAGGATCAGGCACTGGTGTCAGGAGCCTCTCACCTCTCAGCACTACAGGGTAAATGCAGGAGCCTGAAACAAAATCTCTTCCATACTCAGTATCCAGCTGTGGCAGCAAGGAATTGCACGTGACACACTGCCAGTGGCTGAGACCAGACCTCTGTTAGCAGACCTATAACTGGGTACAGCTGCAGTCATAATCAGGTATCTATTTCAGCCTTGCCACAAAAGATGTTAATCTAGACTCATAACAAATGAGAGAAGGAGCTGAGCATTTACTGGTAGGGAATAACAATAATAAATGATGTTTTTTATTAAGAAATATTACCTAGAAATTTTATTTCTATTTAAGGGCCTCCAACAGCCAGTGATGTAATAAACAGGAAAAATAATATGGGAAAGGGAAAATTAGAAAAATGAAGGTGATCAAATAAAAACACACACCTATATATGCCTTAAGTCAATAATTGACATTATAGTTGTGTTTGTGTTCTTCTGCAATGAAAGGCAGGCCACATTTCATAAACTGATACAAATTATCCTGGAATCAAAATGCAAATGGATACAAAAGAGGTGGTGAAATATTATCAGTCAGTAATGGGAACACATGTCCTTCCATCACTGTCACCATCAATTGTGCAGATGCACAGAGCCTGGTACAGCTCCTGGTGGTGCCCCTGTGTGCCACAGGGGTCACACACCACCTGGGAATACTCCTCCTTTATTTGACTTACATCAAGGTTTTGCTGTGATGCTGCGATGGACACACCAGGCCCGTCCTGGGGCTGGGTTGCATCTCTGCAGTGTGGTCACCCACCATTAACTACGTGACTCAGGCATTTTTCCCAAGCTGCTGCTCAGTTCCCAGCTGGTAGCAGAAGTTCTCCTCATCTGCCCTTATGTGAGTGACCTTGCACTGCTGGCACTCTTAGATTTAATCACTTCTACTCATGTGGAGATCACCCAGGTCTTCTGGTATGACATTATTGTGCCTCTGTATTGAGGATATTTCACAGAATTGCAACTCTAGAGCATTTCATTAGTATAAGACTAATTTTTATACCAAGGTCATTAATTAAAACATTATATGATGAAAACATTGGCATTCCTGAAACTTGCCCTTGAGAAACTTGGTCAGCCCTTTGCAGCAGTGTTTCCCTCCACCTCACTGCCCCCACCTTTTATCCCACTAATTCCCACCTCCTCTGGTTTAATTAATAGGACATGAGACAGGTGAGGCAGCCAGGCTGTGAAACTGCCCAGGAAATCAGTTTTGGGGTAATGATGGAATACACAACACAGCTCAGGGAGGAGATGGGTCTGCATCCACAGAGCTTGCAAAGGTGACCCAACCCTGAAGTGTGCACCTCAGCAGCCTTGTCTCTGAGGGAGGAGGGGACCACACAGGTGCTCTGAAGGACAGACTGACGCCTTCTGCAGTCACAATGACAGCCTGCTGCTGGTCACTGCCTTCTCAGGAGGTAGAAGCAATGTGGGGATTTAAAGGTCTGTATCAGAATTTAGTTAGAAAACACCCCAAAACCTTCCTCGCTGCATACATCCTTCCACAGTGATGTCTGCACTCCTTAGCAGGAACCTCAGCCTGCTCCTAGAGCACCGTAAAACTGTCCCAGAAAAACTTGCCATGGAAAAGAACAGCCTTACAGCATCACCACATCCCAGAGGGATGTCACTCACTGCATGTGGATCACCAAAGTTACTCTGTGCGTGTGTGTGTGTAAAAAACCAGGAGGCCTGCAGAGAGCACACTGAATTGCAAGGGACAAGAAAGAGAAGGTCCCCAAAGGAGGGAGGATGCCACAGTGTCCACAAGGAGCCATTCCAGAGCTCAGCCAATGGGAAGGTCAGTGCACACGTCCTCATGGCCCAAAGACTTTTTAACTCTTCTCTCCAGCTGAGTGGCAGGCAAGAAGTAACCTCAGTGATTGCATTTCTTTGTATGACCCCATCTAAAACTTTCTGCATCAGATAAACAACTCCCAAGGGTCAATTAACATGTCTTGAGATGATTAGAGTCTGACACTGATGAAACCCAGCAGTAATTAGCAAATTAAAAAAAAAAACAACCCTTTTGATTAGTACTCAGCATAATTCCCTCCAATTATTCAAAGTTCATGACTACAGGGGGTGGAATATCTCCAGGAATATTTATTTATATCCCTATTTTTTTCCAATCAACTTTGTGAATCTAGTTAATCATCAGCACTTGAACTTGTTAACTTGGAGAGTTTCAGAGCTGTCACTCTGTCTGATTGCTGGAGACAGCCCAGGGAAGAGTTTGGGGAGCACAGAGAATCCAAATACCTGTCTCAGGAAATGTAAGGGGAAAAAACAAAAAACAAAAAACCAAAAAAAAAAAAAAAAAACCGTCTCAAGAAAAAAAAAGAAAAAAAAAAAACAAAACAAAAAAAAAAACCACAAGAAGAAAGAAAAAACTCTGAGTGCAGCAGCAGAGAAAATAAAAATACTGTGTTTTCCCTTTGTTTCGAGTCACAGCTTGGTGCTGGCATGTTTTGCATTAGCCTGTCAGATGGTGCTTTGCAAAGGCAATACATTTCCTTCTGCACACGGACAAAATCCTCTCCGAAGGGATGCTCCTGCCTGCAAAGCCCAAATATCTGGGCAGGAGCAGCCCAGGCACACAAGCTTCCCTGAAAACGTGCTCCATGGCAATGCAGGCAAAGAATGGCCTTAAGCTATGAAGCTCCTTGTCTGCAGGTGCAGAAAATCAGCTCCCCAGCCAGCCCCTTGCTGCGGCTGGGGCAGGGCCGGCCTGCCCACCATTCACGGGAAGGGCAAGTCACAAAAAAGCTGGAATTGCTCTGGAAGTCGCTGTTGCCTGCAGGGAAGCTTTGCTAAAAAATTTCATGCCTGTCTTCAGATGGTATGAGAACAGTTTTCCTGCCCTAAATCCTCCGACATCCTTTCCAGCAGGAGGGAAGGGACTGGGAACCATGAAACCACTCCTTCAGTATCCCTCCCCAGAGGAAGGTCACTGCTCCAGTGATCAGTGCTCCTGGCTGATTGTGGGATCAGCATCCTCACACTGCTGTCAGAGGGGGGATGTGTGATCCCATCCCACAGCCCCATATGCTCCAGAGCTACTGCAGTGTCCTTGCTCTCAGAGATGGCTCCAGACCTCTAGGAGAAGCAGATGAAGAGGGAGCTGGAGATGCCAGCACTTCAAAGGATCACAGTGGTCAGCAGCACGAGGCCTTATTGGGGAACTGCTGCAGTGGAGTCAGATAAAAGCTACACTTTGCAGAGAGGGCAGGCACTCTCTCATCTCCTGGCACAGGCTCTCAGCATCCCCATCTCTGCTGGCCCTTGCCTCCCACCAGCCACATTGTTTGGGCAGAGACACTGTCCACCCTGATGGCCTGCAGGGACCGCCCTTGTTGATCTACATGGGCAAGTGCCAGGGGCATGGGGAAGTGGCCACATGGAAAGTGGGCTTGTCAGGCTCTGAGCTGCAACTCCTCCACCCTCTGCCTCATTAAAAACTTCTTCCCTGCCTGACTGAGCCCTGAGGGATGGAGAAGTCTAGTCCTCGATAGGAAGACATACACTTAAACCTTTCAAAGCCATTTTTCATTGGACTTTTCTATATTCATCACTGCAGACTAACAGAGATTTTCTCTCTAGTTTAGATCATTTTTTTTTAATTTAATCCTATCCAGAGAGAGCCCTCTAGGGAGCTCCTAACCCTGCTTTAATAACATGCTCATTAGCGAGGTTATTCAGGGAGTGGTTTCTATTTGACACTCCAGCATCTTTCCAATTAATGTTGCTTTAAAACAAGCAAACCTTAAAGAAGAGAGAATATCAAACAGCTCAGAGTCAGCACTGCAGGAAGCCAGCAATTTCCTCTGGATTTTCATCTCCCTTCTCTCCAAAACTTGGTTCTTAGTATTGCAGCCATTTGATGAGACAGAAGTAAATTAAAAGACTACAAGGCCCTGCCATCTCCATAGCTCGAGGATGTCAAACCAGAAGCCACAACCCCGAGTGGGACAACAAGGGTGGTTTTGTTGAGCTGGATTAGATCCAGCGTGATGCATTCTCTGGGCCATGCACATGCAAGGTTGTACCAATGCACACAGGCACTCCCATGGGCTAAGGGACAACCGAGTGACATTTCTTGCCATCTCTATAACTGGAAAACCCTCTACCAGCTCAACACCTCCCAGCACAGGAGGCCTTTCCCTGGGTCCCTCACCTGAGGGTCCCAAGGGGAGGGCACTGCTCCAGTGACCAGTGCTCCTGGCTGAATGTGGGACCAGCACTCCCCCACTGCTGGGATGGAGGTGGATGTGTGACCCCATCTCACAGCTCCATCTGCGCCAGGTGCTGCAGAAGGTGAAGCATTGCACTATCAGGACATCAATTATAGAAAATCGTTTCAAAACATGCTCAATTTGTCCAAGATAAGCAGGACTGAAGCTCTTCCTCCACTGCCCACCCCTTCCCCTGCTGCAGTAACAGGACCTATTAATTTCATTTTAGGTGTAGAAAATTGAAATCTGGGTCGGAAGCGTGGAAAGCAGAGGCACACAAGGTACACAGCCACTGCAAAGAAATACCACCCCTGGCAAGTCAGCAGCTACAAAGGGAGCAGGACAGGGACAAATTCTGCACTGTTAGAAGGCCAGCACCAGTCCAGTGGCCAAAGAGAACTGCAGCATATTGTACCCAGCTGAGCTTGGCCCCAGAGAGCTGAGAGCAAGTACTGCTTGAGCCAGGAATGAAATCAAAGCGGTGAAACAGCAAGAGAAAAAAGTGGTCAGAGCCTGTGAGTTCCTAGAGCTGGTAACAATACCGAGACTTGTTACCCTTGGTGTTGTCCTCAAGTCATTCCCCACGACTTGGACTGAAGTAAGTGCATAACTGTGTTGCCTACCACAGCTTGCCTTGCACACCTTGCTGCCTGTGATGCAGGGAATGTCAGTGTTACCTGGTTGTGGGAATAGATAAAACTCTGAGTAAGTCTGCTGGCATCCTCCGCTCTCTATTATCACAAGTCCCCCTCAGGCTCTTCTCTTTGCCTTCCCCAGTCTTACACAGAATTTTGGCTCTTTCCCTGTTAATTAAATGACAGCCGTCTGCAGCCAGAGCTTGAATTACACCTGCCTAAAGCGATCAGCAGTGATTGGAATTGTCGTATCATTTTGATTGCAAAGATTCCCACACAAGTCAAAACAAGCAGGGAGTGCAGGCATATGCTGAGAGCTCTTATGAGGCTGAGATGACTTCCTTTCTGCTCACACACACCCAAGGCCTGTCCCAAGCTCTTCTCTGCAAAAGTTTAAGAGCAAGGCTGAGCAGAGTGCTTTTTTTCCCCCTTGGGCTGCAGCTCCTTGCAATGGTTTGCAGTGGAAGCAGGTGATGCTGCTGCTGGCCAGAGCTGTCTGTGGGACCCGAGGTAGTGCTAGAGATGAAGCATAGCCCCTGTATATCCTGCTCTGCTGTTTCAGGATTATTTCTTCACATCAGGCTTGCAGCAGTTGATGTTTCCCTGGCTTGTTTTACAGCTATGGTGGAAGAAGAAAAGCCAATGAAAGGGATATAACTGAAATAGGGCAACTTAGAAGCAGGCTCATAAAGATGAAAGAGTACAGATCAGTGAGGCTCTATGGAAGCTCTCCCCAGCAAGGATCATGCCAGGACTTCCCCAGGGATTGTCCACTCCTCTCCGTACTGCACTGCGGTGCAAACACAGGCCTCCTCTGCAGTTGTTCTCCACTCCCCCAAAAAGTTTTGGCCATATACTCTAATGGGATGCCCAAGACTTCCCAGTACATCAGGAAAAGTCTGTCCCAGACCTCATGGGAGGCTGTGATGGCACAGCTATGCTGGGAGTCCTGGGAGAGGATTTGTGAGTAGCTTGGGGAGAGGAGGGTCAGGCATCAGCTGAACCCCTGACCCCCTACTTCCATCAGCTCTCACATTGAACCAGGCACATATAAAATGTTTTCAGTAAATACCAAACCAGCCAGGAAATGGACAATCCAAGAATCCAAAATCGTTGGTGAAATCAGGCTGAGTTTGGGGAAAGTGCAATGAAAATCCCTGGGGGAAGAAGGCAGAAGAAAGATGTTGCCCTCTATAAATGACATTTTTAACTGTGGTTTCAAAGGACAGTTTTCTTTAAGACCAGACCTCATTTTTAAAGTGAAGCAGGGAGAAGGCAGGAAAGTGTGTGTCAGGTCAAATAACGTAAAGCAAGATATTTCAATTCAGGTCTAGTGAGGCTACTGGGGTCCCCAACTGAAAGATGAAACAGGGGGAAACTGAACCAAAATTTTTCCCCCTGATTTATTGGATCAGATACCAGCCAAAAGCCTTCTGACTTGCAAACTCGGCTCTCCAGCCCAGGGCTGTGGCAGGGGCACCCACAGGACTGCTGGGGGAACGTCTCCCTCCTGCTCAATCCCGCTCAGGAATTGCCGTGCCCCTCTCTGTTGCTACAGAAACAGCCGTGATGTCATCCCCGCAGATGAGGAGGAAGCGCAGGAGCTCCCGGGAAGGGCAGAGAGGTCACCTAGGATTGCGTCCGCCCTGTGCCAAACCCCAGGCACTTTGTCCCCGGGCATGCAAAGGTGTGCACAAGAACACAAGGGCTGCAGGAGAAGAGGTGAACAGATTTGTGTCCTCGGGAAGCACATTTTAAGCATTTTAAGTACTGAAAACTCACTTTTTGGGGGGAGGTCTGGAATAGATTCTTCAATATATTGGTTTGGAGCAATAATGACATCCAGTGGCTGGTTAGCTTAGTTCTCAAGGGGAATTGTGCATGAGCATCCCCTGTCTTGTTGCTGCTCCAAGGTGTTAGAGAGGGACAGGCTGCAGCAGACAGGGCTGTCTGCAGGTCCCTCCACGCTCCGCTTGCACCTGGAAGGAACAGCACTGGGATGAGTGCTCCAGCAGCTAAAGAACCTGCTCCCAGGACATGCCCCTGCTGCATCCTCCCCAGCAAGCCCTAAGCCTGCTTCTTTTGAAGTTAAGTCTCTTGGTTTCTGCAAGAGAGCAGAATGAGAGCCAAGAACTCTGCTGCTTCTGGCAACCCTGGGCTTGCTGGAGAAGCACGTAGGGTGAACACCAACCTACAGCAGCCAGTCAGAAGCATGGCCACTGAACGCTGGTATGGTTTGTGGAATTGAATGACAAGAGCTGAGACATTTGAGGCCAAGCTGAGCAATTTCTGTGCCCAGGGAAACCAGGGAACCCCAAAACACTGGGACAGCACGACAGGTTACATGGGCCACAGGATGCCAACACAGGGCCATTGGATGTCACTGTGCCCATGCCAAGGGTAACACTGATTGCTGTGCCCCACAGCTTTCTCAGCAATTGCCCTGGAAAGGGTCCCCAGGCACCTTGGGGAAGGGGCCAAGGCCTGGGGCACACGCAGTCTCTGCATAGGAGAAACACTTTTGTCTGCATGGTGGGCAGGAGCACATTTCCTTGGTGTAATGCAGATGGTCTGGAGTCAATATCTCCTCCCAGCCCTGTTGTCCCTCCTTCAGTCCCAGCCAGGCTGTGTGCATGGCATTTGAAGAAGCAGCAGCTGAAGATCCTCTTGGCAGACCTCCTTCTGCAAGGTCAGGCTCCAAAGAAGGCACAAAGCCAACCTTAAAAAACCAAGCAGCATCTCAGGCCCTTCGGCAAGATGCAGGGTTGTGCCCTGTTGCCCAAACCAGGGACTGGGACAGCACAATTTGGGGATCTGAGGCGTAGAATATTAGCAGATTTACATGGGATTAAATGAGACTCAGCACCTGGGGGGTGGCTTCATCACATCCCCTAATGACAGCAAAGGCAGGAGAATGATTTATTTGAAGCCAGAACTCAGTCATTGGGTTTTTAAGGTCTCTGAACACATCCCTTGCAAAAAGCCAGGTTGGCAAAGCCTGTCAGGAGTGGTTTCTCTGCTCATCCCTGCCAATGATTACTGGGTCAGGCAGAGGTTTCACTCTGGAGCTGATGGCTTTACATGCATGGATGTTCCCAGTTCCCCTCAAGGCTCCAGCAGCAAATGCAGCTCAGCTCACGTGCGCCTGCCCAGACCCCAACCAAGCCACTGAGACGTGAAGGATGCAGTTATGCAAGCGGAGAGCGAGCTCCAGTGCCTCTGCCCCTGAAGCTCAAAAATGGGCTGAGCTGGCAGAGGGGCTGGCACAGCATCCCCCCACATCCCTGCCAGAGCAGACAGGATGGTTGGGATCAATGCAGGTGTGGGCCATGGCCATGGCATGGTCTCAGGAGCCTCTCACCCCTTAACAGCAGCCTTAAAGCTCTCCCTCACATGTGCTGAGAGTGTGAGGTTTGCCCCACATCTGCTTCTCATCTGTAATTGCATCTTGGGAAGAGCCACCTTTGTCCCGCATGAGCAAATGGGGGCCATTCATCTCTGAGGAACCTGGGAGAATGCTAAAGTCAATCAAGCCAAGGTACTAATTGCCAAGGGTCAACAGGCATCTCTCACCACCCTGGAAAACGTGCAAAGACCCATGAACAATCAGGGAAACAGAAGATTAGTTGATTTTGGGAATCATCTCTTTACAAAGCCACTTTAACAGTAAGGCCATCACCTTATAGGATGATCTGTACTCTCTGCAGTGACATTTTCCTGGCATAGATTGCACCAGTTTCTATCACAGCCTTTAAGCTCACAAAGCTCATCTTCATTTCAGTGCTGTGAAGGCCTTGCTCACACTCCTCACTCCTTGGAGAGAATTACTCCATGTGCCCAACACCCAAACACAACTGCAGGAGAGAAGTGCCTCCTGGCACTGCTGTTAGCAGAGCAAGTGCTTGCTTTAACAGCTGTATGGGCCTCAGAACTTCCTGTCTCCAGCTCCCAGGGGAAAGGGACTTTGCCAACACAGTGCTTATACGTGGGATGTTTCACCCAGGTGATGAATGAACAGGCTTCTTGTTCTATTCTCCTTTTAAAACTAATAGCAAATGCTCAGAGTCACATCTGCATGGGAGATGCACTCTAGAGTCCACCGTGTCCCTCTCCTGCTGTTACTGCCAGGCCACCAGTGTCTCAGCAGTGCCAGGAGAGGAGAAGCCCTGAGGCTCTCCCCTTGAAGTGCCATGTGCTACTGTGACAGGGAAACCTCTGCTGAAGTGAGGGAGAGATCAGCCACAGCTGGTCCAGGTGTTACCTTGGCCAACGTGTTGTCTGGATGGGATGTCTGTCTTCGCAGAGCCTGGCCTCAGGAGCCTGGTGGTCTCAGCCAGCTCTTCTTGGCCAGCGGCTGGTTCACAGTGAGTGGGAAGCAATCCAGGACAGTCCTGCTGTGTAGGTTCCTCAAGCAAGGAGGAGAAGAAAGAGATCGTTACACAAATGCAGGAAAACTCCTCAAATGTTTGGTAGGGATTTTTTCTGAGGGAGACGTGGGACAGCCAGCCTTTGGGAGAGCAGGGAAACAGAACACAGGTCTGGCTTCCCTGCTTTTGTTTCAGAATCACAGAAATTATGGAGTTGGAAGGAACTCAAAAGAATCATTGAGTCCAGCTCCTAAGTAAATAGCCCATATAGGGATCAAACCCACAACCTTGGTGTTATTAGCACCATACTCTGACCAGCAGAGCTAATTTCACTGCTGTTGCTCATTTCTGGTCTGGAGCGAAAGGAAAAAAGGGGAAAGAAATGGAAAGGAAGGGGGAAAAGGGAGGGGGGGGGAAGGAAAGAAAAAGGAAAGGGAAAGGGGAAAAGAAAGAAAAAAGAAGCTATTCCAAACCCAAAGGACCCTTCCTGGCCAACATTTAATAGGTCTTCTCCTGTTATATTAGCACTAGACAATCAAACTCTTCAGCACGAGGTCATTTCCCTCAAGGATAAAGCAGTGACCTGGTGAATGCTTAAGAAGATCTAACAGACATGTTATTGTGTTCCTGAAGGCTGAGAGATCACCAACAGCTCATGTTGGTCCCTGATGGCCTTGTGCTGCTAGGCATGATGGGTTTGGAATGAGACAAACTGGATGTCTCAGCTGAGGGAAGTCATCCCAAGCTCTGCCTTTTGTCCCAGGGAGGAAGGGACCCCCTTCCCTGGCCAGCCTCAGACACGTGGCAGTTCTGTCCCAGCTCACCTGTGCAGACATGTGGCTCTGCTGGGCTTCCCAATGCACTCTTGGCCAGCTGCAATTGAACAGCTGCCACTTGGCCCCCTGAGAGGTTTCCTCATGCCGGCATCCAACCCTCCACTGCCTCGCAAAACGTGGGAGCAAATAGACATCCTACCCACAGCATCCGCCAGATACTGCCACAGCCCCTCCTGCCTGCACTGGGGACATGTGTGCTGTGAGCTGAGTGATCTGCTGCCCAATTCCACTGCGGGGCCCAAACCCCAGCCAGTCTCACTGCTGAAAAGTGGGTTTCAGTTATGTAAATGGGATTTTTTTTCTCTTGCAGCTCATGACCACAAGGTACAGTTTTGTCAGTCACTAATTAAGCAAAATCATGTGTTTTCTTCCTTCAGGCAGGGCTCCTTACACCTTTATATCTAAGCCTGAATATCCCCTACTTTCCTCTACAGATTTAATTTCCTTAATCTTTTGTCCTGTAATTCCTCCCTGCAACTTCCCATGCAGGTCCCTTAGTGACATGCCCCAATCTGGGATTCCTCTGTGGCATCCCCTGTGCTGGAAAATGCAAACAGATCCCGAGTCTTACACACAAAACCTCCAAGTGGTACATCACCTCCCACAGAATCTTTTCCTTCCTCTCCTCTCCTCTCCTCTCCTCTCCTCTCCTCTCCTCTCCTCTCCTCTCCTCTCCTCTCCTCTCCTCTCCTCTCCTCTCCTCTCCTCTCCTCTCCTCTCTTCCCTCATTTCCTTTGAGTGCTCTGATTTCAACCCATGCTCACCATTTCTGTTGTATTTCCCCCCATTACATCTCATTTTAGGCCTCTAGTATACCAGGATGGAGTTATATTACAAACACCAGAAATGTCCATGTAGTTAAAGCTCTGGGGCTCAGAGACAGGGGTTTAACTCCCCTCCCTGACACACTCTGTTTGTACAGTAAGGTGCTTACATATGACAGCAGTGAGACCCATAGAAAATCCCTCTGAGGTTTATTTATGGAGGATGATAAAGTGCATTTGAACATCCAGTCCCTACAGGTGCACAGTTGCTCAATCTCACTTTTCTTAGTCCATGTGACTCTTCTGTGGAGTTTAGAAACCTCAATATCTCCCCAGCCTAGCACTGCTCTGTTGGTAGCATAAATCCCAGCTCCCCCATGCTGCAGCAAGCCCTTTAGAGCTCTTTTAAATGACATTACCTTTTCTTTGTATATTTTGGATCCAAAGCACAGGAGAAAGCTAACGGAGGGAAATCAGCATTTTAATCAGCATTGGTGATGTGGCATTTCATAAGCAAGTCAGCTTATACATGGGTTTGGATGATACAAAAATTGGCTAGTGGGAAGAATATTTACAGGAGTCTTTTCCCAGCTTTGGTATTAGAGAAAATAATCCTACTAAATTAAACAAAAGTGATAATAATATAAGAGACTGCTTCTTAAACACAACAGCATCCTTCCTTGCCAGCAACATAGAACTCAATGTTTTCAACACATATATAATGCATTTTTAATGTAAACGGCACGAGGCAAAATTCCAGCATAGGATGTGAAATAGAAAGAGAAATTGTTCAGGAAGGGAGCTGGGGAAATTGCTAATGCACACAGAATGGAACTTTCTCTAAATCCCAAGCTCTGTCTGCGGGGCATTACAGCATCAATACCATTATCGCTGCACACCATGGGCCACTTATTGCTTTTAATTATGTTAGCAAAATAAAGGATCCTTTCTGGCCGGACTGGATGGACAATGTTAAGCCATGCTGGCAAAGCTGGATAAACCTCATTAAGGAGAATTTGGCACAGGGAGAGATAAGGCTGCACACTCACCGAGTTGAGGATACTTCAAAGGGGAAAAAGGCTTTTGATAATGGATTTCTTGGGAGTCACAACATGACTGGGCACCTTACTCATCTTGCAGCCAACTGCTAGAGAGGAGGGAAGGTCTTCCTGGGAAAAGGCCCTCTGCTTGCCTTGCCATCTCCACAGCCAGGTGATGTAATGGTGCTGCATCACAACCCAACTTGACAAGTGTGACAAGACTCTGCCCCATTGTTTTAGTGCCCCTGAAACCACCGAGCATGCAGTGAAAGGACCATGGCCCCAGGCATGCACAATATGGGATGGCAGATCCCTGCAGATCTGCTGCATCCAGTGTCTCCCAGACTGTATGAACAGCTGGGCTGCATGTTCTCCTGTATTTGCTCCATTTGGTTTGCATGGAAGACACAGTGAAGGATGAAGGAGCAGGGTTATTATGCACGCAGAAAAGAGTGATTGGGGCGGGATGGCAAGGACACTTTGGGGACAAGGTTAGAATTCAAAATGATTTAGACAAGTTGGATGAAATGGCCCCAAATACTGAGGTGAAATGCAAATTTCACCTGGGGGACAACAGCAGGCACTGTAATTCAGCAGGAGGCACAAACTGCTCACATCCAGGGTGGGAATGAACGGAGGCATGGCTTTTCTTCCAGAAAGAAACTGGGATTATGGCAGTTACAGGGTAATGGTCTCTCCTGCAGCTCCAAATGAGGAATGGTTCCTCTCCTTGCATAGCTTAACAAGTAGCAGAGAAGAGATGTTAACCTTGTCTCTTCCTCAGCTTAACTATTCAGTTCTTAAGGCCTTTAAAAGATAACCTTCTGAGGAAGGGAACAGTCTGTCCTGCACAGCTGCAGCAGACAGGACAAGATGACACGGGTTTAAATTGCAGTGAGAGCAAATCAGGTTAGACACGGAGAACTGTTTACAGGGTCTGGAGGAGATAACTTTGGGATGCTGGGGAGTCTCCATGTTGAGAGCTGTAAACTTTTCTTTCTTGTTAGTCTACAGGTCTTTTCTCCCTTCTGTGACATCTAAAATGCTATCTGTGTGGCAAAGAAATTTGAGAATTTTACCCATCCTTGAGGAGAGGAGTCTGTCTGGATTCCCCTGAAGCATTTTCCCTAGCACAGGGGAGGCAAGGCCAGCTCATCATCCTATGTACTAACACTGCCCTGAATATTGGGAAAAGAGAGAAGTGATGCTATTTTTGAAGGCAATATTGAATATAAATAGACATGGCAAGGTGCCAGCTTCAAAACAGAACTGTTTCCAATAAAGCTGGATGAGGAACTCAAAGCGTCTTTTGAAAAATCCATTAAGGCTCCATCAAAACAAGGAGCTTTTCAGGATGACAGACACATAGGTGCCTCCTTCAGCTCATTCACTGAAATAGAAAAATCAGGCATGCTTTCTCCTTATTTTCTTTCATTCAGATTCAACCCCTTCAGAGAAAAAAAAAAAAAAGGTAAATTAAAGTTCCTGTTGCAGAGAAGAAGGCAGCACCATTTCAAGTTTTAACAGATCTTCTATTGATCAGGCTTAAATCAGACCTTAAATCGGCTGCGCGCTGCCTGCAGTCGAGCTCTCAGCTCTGCTGCACTGCTGCTGATATGGGAAGGACTTAGCAGGCAAGCAGAGAGCTCCCGAGTCTGCAACTCTCATCTGGTGCTCAAAGCTTCAACATGCAGAAGCTTTCAAGACTGAAAAGCCCAGGTTTTTGCCTTTCCACCAGTAGGTCTTTGAACACCTCTGGGTCTTTGTAATAGCAGCATCTGCTTCATCATTTCAATTTCTGCATGAGTCACAGTTCCCCTCACGTACTACTTTTCCTTTCCCACTCTGCCTCAGAGATAAGAATTCACTGTCCCAGAGCAGAGATTTGAGAAACCTCAGGCAATGGATTCATGTCCAGAAAAAAATGAATCTTATCTATGACAAAGAGGGAAAAGGAAGGGGGCGAAATGTGTTTGTAGTAAAATTGTTAAGAGACCAAATCTGTGCTTCCTTAGAAAGTTCCTGGGTTGTAAAGCACCAATTAACATGCACATGATGTGAAATATGAATAGGCCGGGGCTTTGACTCATCCCCCAGTGCAAACCAAGTGAAGAGTTTGAGTCGGCAACACAAGCAGCAATTTCAAGAGGGAAAGGGAAGCCTTTTATTTGAACTGGATGTGCCTCCAGCCACAGCAGAGGGACAGAGGAAGTAATACAGGTTAGGAAGTGCCAAGATGTGGAAATGTGAGGAAAGGGCCCCTGGGGTCTGCCCTGGCCACATGCCAGATGACAGCAATTATTTCCATCATGAATCTATCAAACATTGCAGATTTGCACACATAAGGACCTCAGATTCTAAAGGAACAATACACACTTCAGCTGAGGATCCCCAAGCACTGGGTCATGCTGATCAACCAACCCACTCAGTGCCTCTGGCAGCAGAGTATTTTTAAAATATTTTGGGAGACAGGACAAGGATCAAATTGTTGAGAAAGCCACCAGAACTGATAATTTGATTCTTTAGAAGATGCTTGTTCTACATAATTGCAGCTGAATGCTGGGGACATGAGGAGAGAGATGGGTGATACGTCCTTAGTTGTGACCCCCAACTGTCCCAGGCAAGTCAGCATCGGTTCCTGTGTCCTGCCTGGCTGATATTTGGGACCCAGCAGAGTTGGTGCTCAGATGCTGAGGACGAACCAAAGCCATTTTTGGTGCACTCTCTATTTACAGTTGCAGCACAACTAAATCCATCAAACGGGAAGAGGAGTTCAGTTGTCACTGTCACATCCCGGAGGAAGACTGGGGTGACTCAATTAGAAGACGTACATGAGTATTGATTATCGCCAAGTACAAATGCTCTCTTCCTCTCAACTATGTAGTATACTGTTAGTTTATTTTCCCCCTCCAGGTTACTCTTAATTTCAAAATAACGTGATTGCTGTTGTTCCCAACGTACAATACAAATTGACAATATAATGTAGCTTGTATTACCACAATCCCTACTGGCCTCTGATGAGTTAGTAATTCAGCCATTTGATTTCCTCTTTTTTTTCCCTTTTCACTTGTGGATTCCAAGTGCTCTGAAAATGTATTTCTTGTTTACGTTCAAAGCAAAGCCACCTTACAGCTGTAGGATGTCCAAAAGATCTTTCTTGCCCTTCAACTCTACTGTAGAGGGGGCTGGATCTGTTCCAAAGATCTCATCCTGTAATTGCAGCCATCAGTCACTTATTCCCAGGGAAACTTATTTCCAGGGCATCACAGAGGGGTGAGGGCAGGTTCCTGGGAGCCAACCCTCTCTCTATGCGGGGACAACTATTTTGGAGGGGACAGTAGAGGCTGTGAGCTCCCTACCTCAGCCTACAAGCTGGGACTAAGCAAGGAATGGATGTAGCAACTTACAGTCTCCCAGGGTAAATGAAGTGTTAGATCCCACCAAACACATCTGCCTAGAGAACTGTTTATTCAAGTGGGAGTCCATCATCCCTGCCTCTGGAAATAAAGCAATTACAGTATCTTGCTATAAACTCATGAGCTTACAAAAGAGTCTCCCTCATCTGAAAATGGAGATCTCATGGTCCTGCACAGAGCAAACAGAAAAGTTCAATTTTCTACACAAGCATCATCACTCTCCTGCCCTTGCAGGGGAGTCTGTGAGTCCAACTTCTCCCACACCTGCAGTTTCCTGCATTGAACTGGCAAAATGCACTGACTGCATTGAATAAGCCTAGGGACTCAAAGGTCCCATGATCTCACCAGGAGATATTAAAATTCTTCATCTTCCTCTCGCCTGATGAAAGAGGGATGAAGTGTGCTTGGGCCAGTCAGAAATGAAACTATTTCCAGTGTATAACATCTATTGCTCTCCTTGGGGATGACTCAGGATGTGAGCTACACATTTCTGGTGGAATGGTACTGGAGAGGACAGCAGGGCCAGCACTTCAGTTCTGTATTTATGGATATCATCAGAAAAGTTTTATTGGATACATTTTTGCATCCCTCCCTCTGGAGGATCTTGCTTACTTTCATAGTAGTTTTGTCCTCTTGCTTTCAGTAATTGATTTTATACCTGTATGTATACACAGGGGATTTGGATAAGAATTCCTCAAAGTATGGAGAAACACTGGGTGTTTCCTACTTTATATAGGGAAGGAACATGGAACTCCAGCCTTGACTGGAAGTCCAAAGGGGCTGGAGTGGGTCTAACTGTTCTACCTGTCACAACATCACATTTCTTGCCTCTAAAGGAGGATTGCCATGTACTTGTCTTGCACAAAGGTCACCTGCCAAGGCTGTTTATTCTCCCCAGCAATACATGCTGCTTTCTGCATTTAAGTCACCCATCAAGGGCACCTGAGTGCCCTCCTTGAGGGCTAATCCTGCTGGTGATCCCCCCAGGGAGGCCTGGGTTGTGTTTCAGAGGGTGTAAGTCTGCAGCACATGGTCCCAAAAGCCTTCCTGCCAAGCACTGAGCCCAGCTTTCCCCAGGGACAGTGCTCACATGGTGGCATGACTGAAACATGGGATCACTGTGTAGATAAATACAAAACCCTTCTGCATTCAGATGCACCATAGAGTGATTCAGTACCCATCCTAGTTTAGCACCTTGGTCTAGGTACCACATGCTCTCATCGGAGTGTGTTGTCCTTTCTCCAAAATGTGAGACATCCTAAGATTTTCACCCAAATAGGGAAAAAGGAAGAAAGAGTTTAAAAGTTTTCACAAAACCAGCATGTCCTGCAGGTAGTTTGGGTCAATCAAATGTTTTCCTTTGCTCACTTTTCCCATGTAAGATAAAATGTGGATAAAAAAATCAACATGAAGTGAAATGACTGCAACTTTGTTTGAAAAATCATCAAAGCAGAACACTGTAACCTAAAAGTTACTTTTGAAAAGGGAGTGATCAAAACAGTATGGCCTGATGTGTCGAAATAACATTTCCAACAAAAATTCCTTTAACAACATTTTCTCAAAAGCTCTTCATTGCACCATTCCCAAAAGGACTATCCCTGGTGATAACATGAAGGGATCACCTAGGAATTTTCTCCTCTTATGCTTCCTTTTAAGGCAGTGGTGACATCTCTCTTTCTCTCTTCATGTGCTGTCTTTGAGACTTTTAGTCTTTTGTACCAAGTCTTGTTATTAATGTTGGACATGGGGAGCAGGTGTGTGAGATGCACAGTACCACAGACCTACACAGCTGTATCATGTTTGCCTGCAATAACAGGGGACTCATTGGACTGACACTGATGTCCCCAAGACAGTAGTGATCCTTTGGAAGGAAAGGCAGCCCCACATGAAGGTCACAAGATATGTTTTGCTCCATTCATATTGGTAAGTCCAATGTGCTGCTGTTGGCTGCTGTGCATGTACAGAGCAGATATGTAGATAAGAAGGGATGTGCTCATGCACTTGTCAGCAGAGCTTTGAGATCTCCAGCACGTAGGACAAATATATATAGGAGATGATCACTGGAGCATGATTGTGTGATCCCTCTGCCCAGGATAGTACATGCTGAACTCTGTCCACACGAGTAGGCTGGTACAGACCTGAACAGAGCAGAATGAATGCCCTTCTTCATCATGCAGGTGTCACTTCTCCTGACTCAGATTCAATTACACTCGTGGAGCTGATTGCAGATTTCAGCCTACTCTTGCATATCAAGCACATATTCGATGTTCCAGGGACTCGATATACAAAAAGTCAGCACGTGATCTTCCTTACAGCCCCTGAGGCTTGTTCATCCCTGGTGGAGCCACGTAAAGAATGAGTTTGGCCTATTTTGTCAGATGCAGGGATATCTGTGGGATAGTATGTTCCTTTATGTCATCTATTTCTTCTTAGCAAAATGTATCTGGGATTACTTCTCTGCTGGTTTTTTTCAAATGCAGAATTATACAATAACCCTCAAACTGAAGGAGAGAGGAATAAAAATGTTTAACTTAAAAGTTTAGCTAGTCAAAATAAAGTTAGGGAAAGCACTAAGCATCTCAGGTGCTGGTTAACCTATAAATGAAAAATAATGAAGGCTGGAAAAAGGAATATTAAATTAAGTATATTCTGAGAGGAATCAGATCTTGGCTCATATACAAGTCCTCAGTGCTGCAGGAAAGGAATGGGAAGACTGAGCTGGAGGAAAAGGGAAAATCCATGTCTTCTCATGGAAAACAATGGAAAACATCAGTGGAGCTTGGGTAGAATGGAGAATAGCTCCACTTATAAAAGTTTAGGTCACATTCATACCACATAACAGCAGTAATGTGTTTTGCCCTCAAAAACAAACAGCAAAGCAAGTCTCATGCTCACATACAGTTTATCCACACATGGAGCTGACACACAGCCCTGTAAGGATTGTTCCCATTGCATGGAGCTCCTGCCTTACTGTAAAGGAGTTGGAGTGTCAGAAGAGCTCCCAGAGATGGAGCTGCACACTTCTCTTTCTCCTCCAGGCAGGGATACACTCCCTTGGGAGCACACACTGGCTTTTGCAGATACAGCCCCCTTCATAATTTATGGGAAGTTGCCTCAACATCCTCCCTGGATGCTTTCCTTTCCCCTGTGCAGGCATGCGGGACCCAGGAACAGTGCAAGGGCCATCCCCTCCCACAGCAGGTTTGGGGACAAGGATGGCTATAGACACATCAGTCCTGTAGTCTCCAGCTTCTCCGTGGGAGCTGATGCTGTGGGATCAACGTTGCTCTGTTGTGTGGAAAAGCAGGAACTCCTCTCCAAAGCTCTAACACGGCTTGCACGTCAACAGCAAATAAACTTCTGCAAAGAATGCTGAGTTGTAATGCTGGTCCCAGCTGGTTTGGGGAACATTATTCTGTTGGAAACCATATTTCATGGTCTGTAACTGTGACAGGGTTTTCTGAAGATGGCCAAGGATGTGGGAACAATTCTCACTCCCTGGAAGCTAGTGGTTGTTCCTCAGCACATATTTACAATTTAATTGGAAAAAAAAAAAAAAAAAAAGAAAAAGAAGACATTTTGATTAACACTGCTCTTAATCATCAAAGCTTTAGCTGGTAACTACCTGATTTTGCCAGCCCAAGCCATAATATGTATTAGAGGACTGACAGAAACAACCAGAGAGGAGAATAAAACAAGAATGGGGCAAATTATGGTCTCACTTGCTCAGGAGCAATTCCATGACATACATAGCTACTCCACATTTACATGGCTGCAGAAGATCAGCTTGTCCCAGTGCCTTCTCAACACTGAACATTTGTCCTGCCTTCTAATCTTTAGGACCTTCCCCTAGCAAGTCTCCTGGCAAGCTCCTATTTGTCCTGTTTGCATGATGTATCAGGAAACATCTCTAAAAAGAGACATCAGTCTATGGCATGGAATTCTCTCTGGGAAATAATCTGCTTTGCTGCAGGCTGTGTAGGAGAGATCTGTTACCATTCAAGAGCTGTCCCATTCAAAAACTGCTGAAGCAAAGAGCAAAAATTCTCTGAGTCAACCCTGAACCAAAGTCCCAGCCAACATCAGGGAGCCCTTTTCTTTTAGAAGAGCCTCTTTTCAGTTAAGACTTTCATCCAAGGTTATCCGAACACTTGCAATCAAATGGCATTTTGTGCTAACATTAATCCTGGTGTCCTGGACACATTCCAGTTTGAGTAACAACATTCTGCCAACCTAAATTCCTCCAGAGGTTTCAGTAGGATGGAATTTTCTTCTTCCTTTTTGTCTTACATTTCTGGGTAGTTAATTCTGGACAGTGCAAAAGACTGACCACCTTCCAACTCAGCACTGGCAGCACCTCTATCAGGAGGAAAGTGGACCTTGATGTGAGAAGGACCAAAATCCTGCATGAAATCATATAATTAATAATAAATGCCTTTTAAAACACTTTGGTGCTTTTCTTTTCAATTCTGATATCAGTTCAAAATGTAGAGCTGGAATACTGCTAACATCTCAGAATCAGCAATCCCAGCAATCAGAACAGAGGTGCCTCTTAAGTTGTAATCAATATACTTGTGACACAAATGAAAGGGAGATGTTACATAAGGAGTTTTTTCCACTGGAGAGAGCCCTGACAGCCAGTTATTGCACTGAGAAAAGGAAGTCACCCAGATGGACTCTCCGTCACACTAATGAAGCCATCTCATAACTGTAACAGAGACCTCATGTATCTGCTGTGACACTTAGCAAATCCGGGCATGAATAAATAACCAAAGTCCAATTGAATTAACCTCCAGCTGATCAGCCCTACTAAACAAATTATCCTAAACTCTGAACAAGATTAGAAGGACTGGCACAGGCCATAATCATGTGGCAGAAGTGTTAATTCAGTTTAACAAGTTTAAACCTAATCCTCCAGTGTTCTCAGATCTCAGGGTTTCAGGGCAAACTAGTTCCAAAATGCTCTTGGAAGGGTTAGAAAAGGAGGCTCACATGAAGTTGAGAACAAAAATATGAGCTCAGCCTAGAGTCACCTAAAGATACACAAGAAGAATTGCAAATGCAGAGCAAAGAAGGATTTAGGCGGAACATTTCTTACTGAGACAGAAGAGAGTAGGAAAATGACATTGATTTCCTCACGGAATATTCCAACTTCATTTCCAGGATGAAACTTAAAAAGTTGATAGCATATACGCCTTTCTTAATTATCATGTTTCTTGTGCAGAAACAGGAGATAAGCACCTATGAAATAAGGGACAATACTCCATTTTAATGCCATTTTCCCTGGTATATAATTGTATTTTCTTCTAAGAGTACATTTGTACAGTTCATCCAAAGCACAATTAAATTATCACAAACTTCAGTTCATTACTTAGAATGGCACTAACAAACAATTTCAGTACTTGTTTCTTTTTATGTTGATTCATAAAAGAATTTATGTGGTCAGTTAGAATTAACTTTGAACTTCAACTTTAACAGACTCAGTATTTTGCAGGGCTTTGAAATATTAAATCGGCTTCCAAGAAGAAATATTTATTTGATTACTTTCTAGACACAGGAGGAGATATAGTAAACTCCACAAGTTTTCTGAAATGGAGATAACCAGGCTTAGAAACTCTTCTAAAAATTCCTGCAGTACATGCACATGCCTCACAAAATCTTTCAAATCGCAATATTCTTCATAAATGTATTTCCAATCTTCTGTCAGAGGTAAATCCTTCAATAGAGCTCTCAGTTTCCTAAAATCTCACACCTTTTCAGCGAGTCTGCTTAGCATAGGCAGATGAAGACAGAAATCTGAGTCTCTATAGCCCACTAAAGGACACCTGCCTGAATTCTCCCGCCTTGCCATGGAATGTCTTTATGCAAGTCTGACTTGGATTCTTTACTGTGGCATAACTTCAGTTTTATGTGCTAAGCTTCAGCACCAGAGAGGATGATAATTTTGGCTAGATGGCAAACAAATTTAATGTATCATGAAAGAGACATTCAGACACCAGGCATTCCCACCATCTTCAATATCTTCAACACCTATAAAGAACTTAAAAATCAGATGAGGCCAAACTTCAACTCATACTCAGAAGTAATTCATAATACCCAGAAATCATTTTGGTATTGTTTCATTGGCAAGGTATTGTTGCCCATTTTGTTGAGAACTTGCCTGAATGCTTCCACATATTTGTGTGTTGCAAAATGAATACCTCCTGTAATTCTGAAACTTTTGTTACACAACCCTCAAAATGGAATAATGGCTTGTCTACTGTGTACTTTGCAGTTATTTATGCAGTATATAAATGCAAGGTAAATATTTATTCTCATTTTCCACTGTGTGCACTGACTGATATCTCCAAAAGTTAACAGCAGCATTATGAACTGCAAATGATGACACATTGTCAAAGTTGAAACCATTTGGTTAGATGCCTCTTACATTTTCAAATATTCCTAATGTAATTTCATAACTGTCTTGAACATAATGAGGCAATGGATTTTTCCTCTTTCAACTGTGTAACAATGAACAACTATTAGAACCACTTTATTATTTCCAGAGTTTGAGGCATCAGTGGCCACAGAGAAAGTATGCCCTTTTCAACCAAGTTTTTAATTGTTTTCTCACTTGAAAGAGGAGCTAATTTATTACTGGCAGCACAGAAGGCATTTGTCTCATCAAGATATATCATTTTAACTGTGGGCGAATTCTAGACAACAACACTATTTAATTTGCTGTCATAATTAAGTGATTTATAGGACTGACTATACTATTAGTATAATAGTAATACTCACATTCTCGTTACTTCTGCAAGAGCCATGGAGTTATTTCTGTGCTTTCACACTTCTCAGGAACAGAGGGTATGAGTTTTACTCTTAGAAGCTAGGCCACAGTAATTTTTACAATCCACTCCATTTGCATGTTGTCTTCCATCTGACAGACCACCACAAACACCTGAAAATCTCCTACATAAACGATAGTGAGCTTTAAGGCAATTACTGCTGTCTTTACTGATCCATGGAAATAATTCCTTCGGCCATTGCAGCAACACAAAGCTTCTGCTGCTCACAGAGTAGATCTGCTGATGGATGATACCATCCACAGGCGCTGTCATGGTTGTGATCTATGAAGGGCTGTTATTTGACAAATGAAAATTATGTAAACAGTACTCAAACTCAATCTTGCCTCATGATGACTCTGTCTGTTCCATACCCCCTGCCTACAGTGCCCTGAACAGCCAGCTGTTATCTCATGATAAATATCGAGGATAAAATTATCATCAGACAGCACCAGGTTGACTGCATGATGTAATCCTGACTCTTTTAGGTAGCTGGAGCTCTTTTAGCTCTCTTAGGAAGTCTGGAGTGTTTCTGGACGTGTATCTCACACATTTCAAGAGTGTAATTTTCATTTCAGTGGCTGTTGAAATAATTTCTGGAGAAATTTTTTAAAGAAAATTTAGGATGTGCTGCTTTTAAGGGTACTGGATATATGAAGACTACTGCTGTCTGAGATCAAGCACCCCAGAAACTGTTTTCAGCAAAGTCTTTCTGCAGGTGTGACTTGCTTTACTCTTGCCTAGTGCTGCAATCTCAGCAGTAGCCCCTTCCCAAAATTCTCTCCAAGCATCAAGGTTGCTCCTTTCTCCTCTCAGCCCCATGGATCTGTAATCCTCCTCCCCCAGCCTGCAGAGCAGCTTAGAAAACACCAATGACACAGCATAAAAAAGTCCTACAAGGGCTGGAGTACTCCTCTATTTATAGGTCGCTAAATCTGACTAAAAAAATCTTCCACAGAGCACCACTCAAATTGCTACCTAGATGTTTCCAGGCCCAGCCAGGGTATGCTGGCTTACTGCCATGTTTTTAAATCCTGCCCTGTGCATTGAGCTTTCTCAGGAAAATCTGCTAGTGCTCGTATGTGGGCTGTTACTATTGACACAAACATTAATGAACATTCTCATATTGCTTCCTTACTAAGCTGCAAGTGCAAGAAACCAAAACAATAGCATGACCTGACAGTCTCAGGCATGTAAACACATCCAGCACTTCTATTTCAGATGTGCAGCTGAGGGCAGCTCACTCAGAATGAGAACAATTTGGGTTTAAGTGTTATGTTTGTTTTTTCTTCTAAGACTGTTTTTTTTGCTGGCTGAATTCTACACTGGGAAAAAAAATGTTTCATCAACAACAGAATAGGCTGGAGTGGTTCTGCAATGCCTGCTGGATTGGCTGAGCCTTCCTCTCACACAATCAATGAAATAAGAGATGTTCCATACAATAAGAGCCATGGGGACAACTTCAGAACAAAGCAAACCTCTTAGAATTGTCTCTCAGAGTAAGAATTGATAATCTTTTTATCCTAGGGAGCACAGAAAAGGGACCAAAGCACAAAAGAGCCAGAATCCCCTCATCTTCCTTCAAAATATGAGCACGTAAACTGAGCCTCAGAGCTTTAACTCTGAGATGCTGTTCAGATATTACCTAATCCTGGACACATCTGAACTCCTCAGCAGCTCACACGCCAACCTCAGGCTCCCCTGCACACCTGATGTCCTATTTCTGCTCATGTGCAGAAGCAGCTGAGCTGTGGTCGTGTTTGGCAGGCTCATACCTTTATCAGGAGGAGCTCTAGAAACCCAGAGATAAACCACCCAACTTCAGGTGCAGTAGGGGTGACTCCTGACTGTGGACAGTCAGGTTCAAAGCCGTGTTTCCACTCTGCACCAAAGGCCAAAGCCTCTTTCTGCTGACTGCAGCCAGGGATACCCGACTGCTGGGGCTAAACAGCCCCAGCTGTGCTCCTCTCCCTGCCTCCCCCAGGGCCTTGATTCACTATTATATTCTGAACAGTCTCTTCCAGACTAATTAAATGCAGTGGGGACAGCTTGAAAGGAGAAATCCAGGTGAATTTCTGCTGTTCCTTCTACTCCTCTTACAATGGCCCCATGGAGAGAACCCTCACACAGCCCCGCACCACCCACACCCCCGACCTTGCTGTGACAGTAATAAGGGGAAGAGGAGCGTTCTGATATTGTCTGGCCCGAAGAATGTACTCACAGGCAGCTCCACTTCACGTACCTGATTTATAACAAGGGTCAGAATAATTCCCAAGCAGCTCCTGCATCAGGGAGCAAACTAATTCCTTTCCTCTCTCCTTGGCTGTGCAGCCCAGATCCCAGCTGCACCCGAGGTTCCAGCTCACAGTCTATATTCTGCATCATAAAAGATACAAGAGAGAAATCTAGAGAAGTAATAACCTGTAAACTAATAAACCAGCCCAGCACTTTAATAGTGAGGTGCTCCCCAGAGCAGGGATTATTAATGTATGTCCCTGAAACACTGTGTGTCTATGTTCGAGAGTAGTGGGAAAGATTTCTGATGCTCTGTGGATCTTACCCATTTGTTCTTATAAAATCAGTTTAGATAAATGCAAAGACTAATATAAAAGCAGCCTCCTTCCAGTCTACACACACAGAGGCACTTAAGCAGTTTAAAAAGAAAAGCAGTACGAAACTGCTCGAATGAATAATAATAAAGGTATTAGGCTGCAATATTAGGAGTAGTTTTGCTTGTCAAAGTATGGGACTGCACAGTCATTGATTTTCTCTTATAATTGAGATAGTAACATGCACGACTGATATGTTTCTTTGGCAGCGAGTGCATGGGAACGGAAGAAGGGATCTTGAAATCCTGTAAAATCTCCAGCTGAGGATTTGATGGCTCTGAAACTGCTGTCGGTCTCGATTCTTTATTTCCCTCAAACCGTAAAATGGGTTATATTAACAATCTGTTATGATGAAAGACAGTTTATGAAGCTAAATGTAATAATGTTTGCAATGTGATCAGGGATCTATGGAGGAAAAGTGTTATAGAAACCAGGAGTGTAAGCATGGATACAGATCCTTCTCAGCCAGAAATGCTGGGAAGCAGGGGACAGGCAGACAGACCCCTTCAGGAAAGGTCCCATTGCCTCTCTTGGTGGGTATCCTCAAATCCCCATCCCCTGCCTCAGTCACACCGACAACAGGAGTCTTCTCCTTAGTTCATTTCTTTAATGTATTCACTTTCAGTGATGAGCATTCAGTGCTCAGTTACTTCACCTTGCTATATCCCACCTCAGCTACATGCCAAAATGAGACATCCAATTGACTGAAACTGTGAAAGACAACTTTTTTTTGGTCCCAAACTAATGCAAAACAGCAAAGAATGGTGTTTCCATGTAAATCTGAACTACAGTGGACTCCCTTTGCTCTCCTGTCATGTAAAAAATAAAATGAAGTCTGTCAAGGATGGCAGGAAGAATCCAGTCCTTTGTGTCCTGAAGTAAAGTTACTCTCTGGAGAAGGCAGAGCAGAAATAAACTTCTTTATAAGTCAAGAGGTTTTACTGACAATAGCTGCTATTATCTCTGTCAAACAGGCAAAGCCTCTAGTGATTGTGGTAAGCAAGAAAGAGGAATGCTGTTTATTCAGTGCTGGAAAACACACTATTTGCCAGACTGTAAAGAGTACCAAAAAGGCATAGAGTGTCTCTGTTTGAATTAACCACAAAAATAACCTGCTGAATTAAAAGCTTTTCCATGGACCTCTGCTGCTCTCTAACGGTGCCTTAAAGGATTCTCAGCACAAAGACTATGTGCTCCTCCTGTAATCAAGTTTTGGTAAAACTTTTAATGCAAAACAACCAAAAGAAGTATTCATGAGGTCCTTCAGAGATGTTACCTGAACAGATAACCCACAGGTCAGGTAGTTATTGCTATACCCATGGCCAGGATATTAGGGACGTAGTGAGGATGCTGGTAAAGGAGAGCTAAAACATGGGAATGCGGGTTTCGACTGTATTTTAGATGCAGCAGTTGCAGGAGTCTTGCAAACTTCTGGGAAATGCCAATTTTCAGGGCTTTGTATAAATTAGAATACAAAATTTTTATTCATGAGTAACAGTATTTCAAAGGAAAAAAAATAGCACTGTATTAATTGGGTATAATTAATAGAAACTAATGTTTGCACCTAGGATAGACACATCTGGTTTTGCTCTCCTCACACAGATGTCTTTATTTTATCCCCCAGCTCCATTGGGCATCTGCCAATGCTTGCTCGGCTAACAGCAAGGCCACTTCCATGACCAAAACCAGCCATGAGTGACCATAGAACCACAGAATGGTTTGGGTTGGAAAGGACCTCAAACATCATCTCATTTCACCCTGTCACGGGCAGGGACACCTTCCCCTATCCCAGGGTGCTCCAAGCCCCATCCAACCTGGACTTGGACACTTCCAGGGATGGGGCAGCCACAGCTTCTCTGGGCACCCTGTGCCAGGGGCTCACCACCCTCGCAGGGAAGTTCTTCCTAATAGCCAATATAAATTTCTTCCCTTTGAGTTTAAAAGCATTCACCTTGTCCTATCTCTGTCTGCCTATGTAAAAAGTTGCCTCTCTTACACAAGCCCCCTTTATAAGCCACTTTTATTTAGATGGGAAAGCACACTCAGGATCTTACAGTGTGGCCTAACAACAGCCAGTAGTGGGAGCGATCGTATCCCATGTGGAAACGGAGGGAAAAACAATATTCACAGCCCTTCTAGGGCCCCCAGCCTCACCTGTCCCCTCACAGGCCACCCCCTCATGGCGCAGGGGGGTCCTGCCCTGTGACTCTTCCCGACCTCCCAGCGTGAATCGGGGAAAGACCGGAGCCAGGGAAGGGGTTCATCCCTGGAGAAGGGGTTCATCCCCGGATTAGGGGATCATCCCCGGGAGAAGGGCAACATCCCCGGGAGAAGGGACCGGGTGCGGCAGCTCTGCCCGGGGCCGGCGAGGGACCGTGAGGAGAGCGCGGCAGGGCCGGAGATGGCGCCACCCGCGCGCGAGCGCGGCGGGTAATGGCGGCGGCGCGGAGGGAAGGGGAGGGGACAGGCCGTGAGGGCAGCGGCTGCCCTGCGCCATCGCCCCCCGCCGGCCGCGGGAGGGAGGGAGAGAGGGAGGGAAGGAAGGGAAAGGAAAAGAAGGGCTCCGCTTCCGCCACGAAGGGGCGGGCCTGGGCGGAGAGCGGCGGCGCGGCGGGGCTGGCAAGGGTAGGGGCGGTGAGGGCCGCGGCCTGGCGGGATGTGGGGTGGCTGTCTCCCTGTCTCCATCTCTCTCCCAGGAAAAGCCTGGTGGAGCCGGGGTGGAAAGCAGGGCTTGACGTTTCCCCCTCGGTACCAGCTATCCTCGTTAGCGAGGCCCCTGTCAGAGGCAACGGGGCCATGCAGGGGAAGAGATGCTGTCGCTGCGGGGCTGCGAAGTCCCCCCCCAATCAGGGGTGCGGATTTGCACTGAAATTAACTTAAGCGTGGGTATTTCAAATTATGGGAGGGATTCGGTCTTTTTATAGCCCGTAACGCATGTTTTTAATCTAATGTTGTCATACTGGTGTTGTCGTTTTGCTCTTTTTCGGAAGCGATGGAAGCGAGTCCCATCGTGACGTCCAAGCAGCGAGAGGAGGTAGTGCACGGGGTGCCGACGGAGGTGGTGTGCACGGCCTTCTCCAACTCGGTCCTCGTCGTGGTCACACAGTACGGCAAGATGGGCACCATCGTCTACGTGGACCCCAACACCGTCGGCGACAACGTGGGCAGGCCCTCGCTCACCACGAAGGTGCTGCTGGGCAAGGATGAGGTGAGAGCGGATGCGAAGCGCAGAGGCAGCAAGGATAAGGGGGAAATGTAGTAGGTGGGGCTGTGCAAGTTGCCAGGGAGTTGATGAATCACAGCAGTTAAGCAGTGTTTGAACAGTGATAAGATTAATTTTAAAATGAGGAAAGAGGGGCTCATCAGAAAAGTATGTGCGCTCGTCTGCTCTTGGACATAAAAGTTTAACTAACCGTGAGTGGATAGGCGATCTGTTGTTTTGTGTCGTACAGGATATGGATTTCTTCTGCATGTTTATGGAAAGTTTGATAAAGTTCTGTTGATTTAAGGGTTGCAAGATTAAATATGCAGCCATTGATAACCTTTTTGGGTTTCTGTTCCAGTGAGTTTGTTTTCCTTTTCAGGTCTGTTTTCCCACCCCCATCCTCCCCTGTCTATGCCAGCCCCATAATGGACTTTAGTTGCCCACTCACAAGTGTGCCTGCCAGCACCTTCCCTTGATAAAGTTTAATTTGTTTTGCTTCAACAAAATGAGTTTTTTATCAAGCATTTCACAAAGCTAGAGAGAAAGCAGAAGCAAATGTGTTTCACAAAGCATCAGCTGGTCAAACATTAAAACAGAAAGTTACAGAGCTACAAGATTATGAGACTTTCCATCAGGGTTGAAGCTATCACATATTACTTGCTAGCTTTAACTAGAAAAGCTGTAGCAACACAAGTTCCTGATTCTCTCCATGACTTCCCCTTGTGGAGTTCTTTCTCTTGAGCAATAGCCTTCCCTTTTTGGATGGGAGATATTTTGCTTTCTCTGCTTTGATATCTGCTAATGCTGACCACCTCTACCCCCAAGCTTATTTTGTGTTTTATTTGGAAATGGGAAGTGCTATGTTTACTTTGTTCCATTCTGTTTTTAAATAATTTTAACTAACTTAACTGATCTAAACTTCAAGAAAAGACTTTCACTAGTTTGCTGCTTTCCTGCTTGTCATTGTTAACATCCTTCTTTGGGATGTTGCACACTTCCAAACAGCAGCTAAAATCAAGCAAACTCATCCTCCTGACAGATACACAACTATGGGTGTAAATAAAACCTAGACAAGCTGGGTGATTTGAAGCTGTGCTGGGTGAGGTTGAGACTGGACATTAGAAAACACCTCTTCACCAAGAGGGTGATCAGACACTGGAACAGGCTTGAGTTGGTTGGTGCTCTGAGCCTGTCAGTGTTTAAGAGCCCCTGAATAATGTTTTAACCTGAGTTGTCAGGCATTTGGACTGGATGTCATTGTAGGTGCCTTCCAAGTGAAATAGTCAATGCTGTTCTGATCTATTCTTACTAAAGAAACCTCATGGAAAAGGTTGTATCCCTTTTTTTGCCTCCTTCAGCCTCCCTTCTTATTTCTGGTTTTCATTATTCTATTAAAATAAAAAGCAACATGTCTGTAACACCAGCCATACAAAAACTGTGTATGTAACACCACTTGGGGGTCCCCAGGAATTACAAAAATAACAGCTTTTTTCCAGAGCTTGTTAGTGGAACATCCCCTCTTCAGAACAAGTTTTAAACAAAAAAAAACTGTACTTGCAAACTTCTTTAGAAACTTGGCTGTGAAGGAAATAAAGGCATTTGAATCCACAGCATTTCATATAATTTAACACTGGTGCCATAGTCCGGGTGGGAGGATTATGGAAGGAAAGATTCTCCTTACTGACTTTCCAAGTTTTCCAGACAGTGCTGAACTCAATTCAAGTGCAGCTCCAGTAAAGTTGTTTCGGGTTGGTGTGGGTGGCTGGCACACTCATGGGACCAAACTCTTACCTTTTAATCTGGTTGAGAAAGTGCTTTCTGAAGTTCCCTGTCCCGTGGCTTGCCTTTGCTGCCCATGTTGGAACTGCTTAGCAGACATCGAGCTCCGTCTGAGTCCAGGAGCAACAGCTTTTCCACATCACTCCTGACTCCTGCAGGAGGGCTATCCCCTCTGTAGGAATGTAAATCTATATCCCTTTGCTTTTCAGCCCCTCGTTCATGTTTGTGCCAAAAACCTGGTGGCATTCGTGTCACAGGAAGCTGGGAACAAACCTGTTCTCCTCGCCATGGCTTTGAAGGACAAGACCGTGGAAGGAATACAGGCTCTACGAGAAGTGATCCGAAGTTGCCAAGTGTGGTGAACTTGTGCCATCTGGATTCAAGGAAATGATCTTGAGTCCATGACTCATCACCACCTATTTAAAAGGACTAGAAATGAAAACGATGGAATGTCTTTGTGGTGGTTTTGGACATCCTGAGGAATTTCTTGAATTTTTCTCTACTGTGTAGAACATTTGTGGGTTTTGTTACTGGGACAGGTTTGCAAGTCCATATAGACTGTGAGACGAGAGCAATTGTCTCAACATAGGAGAAGAGTGCTACTTTTGTCATGTTGGGTGGGTCATTTATTTGGAAAAGGGCTCAGCTCTGCACATGTGTCCTGAGGAGCAGCAGATGCCAAGCTCTGTAGCTGCACCGTACCGCAAAGGGGGAACACCCAGTGCAGAGGGAATAAAAGAAACATTGTCAAACCAAATTTTACCTGTTTTCTTTTTTGCTCTGTGAGAATCACTTCAATTGAAATACAAGCCTTGGTTAAAAAAATCAACAGTTGTATAATGGGAAACATTTTCTTGCCTTTTTCAAGGAAATGAGTCCTAGATGGCTGCTTTTGTCCTTATGTCCATTCCTTTCAGGATGTAGTCTGAATTAATTTTCTGCTTTCACTCTGATTTTAAAGAGAGGCAGATAATGATGCTCTTCAGATTTCATGAAAGCTGATGTCAGGGTGGAAGACAGGAACCCAAAATAGTGGTAAGAAAATAATCTCTGTCAATGGATTATGTGGTACCAACACATTGGAGAAACAGAACATCCATAGGCTGATCGCCTCAATGAGCACCTGTCCTAGGAGATGTGGGGACAGAGGGTTTGAGGGGTTACACAGGGTTGTTTCTGCCAAGTCATTTACAAAATGTATCAGATTAAGTTGTACAAACTGATGCAAAGATTAATAGCCAAACTTTTGCCTTTTGCTTGGAAAGTACATTTGTTTTTACCTCTTGTAATAAACAACAAGTAGTAAATTTTTAAGTGAGCTGTTACACACTTTCGTCACTTATGAACTTGACAGCACAGATGGAGGCCAGGTCTTGGATTCTGGGCAGGGAGGAGTTGTGCTAAGACCAGTTGGTACAGCAGAATCAGCACAGAGCCTGTGCCCACCCCATGGTGATCCAGCTGCCAGGTCATTTCTGTTGCTAAAAAATCCCCTAGAAGTAGAAAAGCAGAAAATGGATTTTGAAAGGACTCTTCTCTGAAGTAAGGGTTATTTACAGCATTTAAAGGGATTATGAGAAATGAAACTCTTTTTTAAAAATACATTCAAACACTGCAGGCTTCCAGCTGCCCTTGACAAGAAACTTCATCTAAAAATAATTTCAAAACTGTGCTTCCAAGAATCAAAGATTTGCATCTGCCAGAACTATAAATTTTTCCTCTTTTACACTTCCCTTTTTCTTGTCTGGGAAGGCTGAGAGAGGCATGTGGAATTAGTTATTGTCAATCTTGGTTTGCTAGTAGGGATTCTCTCCTGACACAACACTGATGCTCTTCCTGTGTCCTTAGCTCCAGCAGCTTGTGGAAAACATGCATGAATTAGCAAATTGGATGGGAATTGCATCTTCCACTGTGGTGATACAGTGGCATACCACTGCTGTGCCCCAAAGAGCTGAGTGTTACTACCTAAATGCCAGGCACAAGTTAAGCACCTTCATTTCCTGGCTCTGTGTGTGCCACCAGGTCTGCACAGGGCGGTGGGTGAGGAAAGGACGTGGAAACCTCTCTGATTTGATGTTCAGAGCCAGGACAGACTTACCTTGCTGCCTTTCTACGTGTGATAAATTAGAGCACAAGCAATTGGTCCTTCGACTTTGCTCCTCTCTGCTGCACAGTAAACCAAGGGGAAGGCCTGCCCAAACAACAGGCACAAAGTGCCACCAGCTGCCTGCCTTTTAGTCATCGCTCTGCTCCGGGTAGGGATTAATTTCCAATTGCTAGGAAAGCTGCCTCTGCCACCCAGGCAGAGCTCTTGCCCTCGGCCGCAGGACGTGTGCTGGGTGGGGGGCAGCAGCGTCGGGCCGCACCGCGGCTTTCCATCCGTGTTTGCTTTGCGGGCGTGGGTGCCGAGCGCGGCGGACTGGAAAGGTAAGTTGGGTAGCTTTTCTGCGGGAGACAAAGCCCGACCTGCTGCTCCAGCTCCCGCGGGGCCCGGGGCGCAGGGAGGGCGCTGGCAGGGTGAGCCGGGCACAGCGAGGGAGTGCTGGTAAGGTAAGCTGGGGCACAGCAGGGGTCTGTGGGGCGCTGGTGGGAAAAGTGGGGTGCTGGTGGGACCCGGGGAGCAGCGAGGGCGAGTAAGGTGCTGGCAGGGAGAGTGGGACGCTGACGGGGCCCAAGGCGAGTGGGGCACTGGTGGGAGCCGGGGAGCAGCGAGGGTAACTGGGGCAGTGGCAGGGCCCGCGGCCAGCAGGCGGGCAGGGCTGGGAGGGTGTCCGGAGGAGGAGTCTCCAGCGGTGCAGGTGGAGGAGGGCACGGGGGATGCGGAGGCAGGTGCACGGCAGCCAGACTCCCTCCCAGAGGAGCCTCAAAGGGTGAGTGGGGCCCTGGGAGGGTGCGCAGCAGCTGGGGGAAACCCCACAAATCAGGGTTGACCCAGCCATTGGTTCTGAGCACCTGTGGGAGCCGCTGGGCGGGCAGAGCCTCCTCTAAGAGCCCTGTGCCTGCGTCATCCACTCCTCCAGATGGGCTTCAGGGAGGGCTCGATGCCGCCCTGCCGCGATTTGTAGCTGTGTGCTGTAGGTCCTTCCTCCTGAGTGGCCTGATGGTGGTGTGGAGAGGCTGGTCCCGCAAAAAACCCGAGTGTCCTGGCTTTATCTGAAAGCAATCAGGAGGAAAGACATGTCTCCTGCTCTGGTGAGGCTAAGCCTGGATGCTCTGCTCCCCGGGATGTGGGTCAGAGATCCCAGAGGCACTGCTGGGGGGCTGTGAGGGCTCACCTTTCCCTGCTGACGTGCTTCACCCCACAAGGGGCTGCCGCTGAGATGGAGATTTGTCCTAGGTGCTACAGGGAGGGATGTGAGCTGGGATGTGTCTGGGCTCTGGCAGCCTGCAGACGGAGGGGAATCCCTAGCAAGGTGAAAATCCCCATTTGCAGGTGGCCTGCCTGAACACAAGCTTCACTTCTCAGTTCATCTTCTCAGTTCTCACTTAGCATCTCTCATACCCCAGGGAGTGTGTGTAACAGGTAGACACTGGATGGCAGGTACCTGCAAGGTGTCTGAAAACAGACAGATTGGATACGGCTCAGTCCCATCGAGGAGCTGGATTTTGCAGCTGATATTATTCCTGGTATCTCCTTGCTGCCTTTGTTTTGGAAGCAAATGGCTCTCTAACTGCATTGAATTGCCTGACTACCTTGCACGGCCGGGATCTGATTACCTGTGGAGCTGGGAGCCCTGTCTCCAAGCGGCACTGAGGCTTTTGCTTTTAATGACTTGCTCTGCCATGTTCAGAGTGTGACAATGTCGGGGAGGCTGCCAGGACTGGCTGTTGGTGCCACTATGCTCACACTGCGATGGCTGAGAAAGTTAATAGGAGATGGGATGTCTTGGGCCAAGCATCTGTGGCACAGCACTGGGTTGAAAACAGAATAAATGGATCTAGTGAAGAGTACAGCTCTCTGCCATGTCTTGCGGAGTAAGCTGAATTACTTAGAAAAGTGACTAGAAAAACACAGCTAGAAAGAGTGAGCTTTCATCCTGCTCTGTCACGATGCTCTGGCAGAGGCAAAGCGTGGCTAAATCCAGCCATTTAGCTCCAGCCAGCAGCAGGGCAACCCCCAGAAAGAGTGAGGAGTGATTGCGGAACGGGGCACAGCCGGACTCTCATCTCCCTCCTTGTACCACGAGCTATCTCCGTCCTCCTGTTAATGTTTACAGGGCAGGTCCGGCAGCATCCAAGTCTGTCCAAAGACCAGATCCCGCCCCGGCTTTCCCGGGATCCTTTTTGCTGCTGGCCTAGGCAGGATCGCAGGACGGTGGCGGGGAGGAAGAACGCGGCTCCCGGCTGCCCGTGTAACACTATCGGTCCCTGCAGCCAGCTCCAGCTCCGCTTCCCCGCTCGCGGCGCGGGTACTCCGGGGTGAGCTCCCGGGGCCTCGCCAGCTGCCGCCCGGGCATCTCCGCTTACACGCCACTCCTGCCAGGCGGAGCCGGGGAAAGGTATTTTTAGGGCTGTTGATCTGACACCAGCTGAGTTTCCTCTCCTGTGAGGTTGGGGTTCGGTGAGAGGGCAGAACAGGGAGCCGCAGGGTCAGCTCTTGCTTTGGTTTGTTTTCAGCGTTTTATTGGACCGAGGTCATTCCCTGCCATTCTTATCTATGGCAGATATTTTTATGCTTCTCTCCAGTTCATGCTTACAGTTTTACCCCAGATGATAGTTACCCAGCAGCTAAAATATTTGTTTATTAACAATGCACTGAGAAGCATCTATATTGTTAGAGTGCAGGTTGTTGGTTTTTTAAACCACTATTGTTATACTTGGGAAAAAGCAGCTTTCCTTAGATTAGCAGAAAGAGAACCCAAACATGGCAGTTTATGCATCTGTTGGCCTTGAGATATGAAGCTGCCCTATAAATAATTGCTTATTATTAGGTTGGTCCTTGCTGTCTGGAGCCGCAGGGTACACGGTGTCCGTACGCGCAGCCACCCTCTGCACCAGGAATGCTCAGTGCCTGGGGGCAGCCAGCTTCCAGGAGCACACACTGAGCAGGGAGATGCCATAGCACTCCAGCATCCCCAAAGGGCAGCAGCTCTGCCTCTGGCATGGCAGGATTGCTCCCTTGTGCTTAATTTGGGTGCAGGAGGGACCGCTGGCTGTCCTTCAGGTCTTGGCGTTGGCACTACTGGCACACTGACACCCCCACAATCCCAAAATAGCTGAGTTAAGAATGTGGGTGACACCAAATGTCTGGTTTCTTGGGCAGCCCCAGGCTTTGCTCCCAGCAGACCACACATGATGAAAGGAGCCAAATTTGGGGGGGGACCCCGTGTTTTCTGGGCTCCCAAGGAAGATGACACAAGTGTCCTGATGGCTTGTTGGTAAGGCAGTCTTTATTATCCTGGGTGAGGGATTGGTTTAACCCTTAAGTTTCTGGTTTCTGATGGAAAAAGGTCCTGAGCCACAAGTATGAACTCACAGGGGCTCAAATATGTACAGATCATTCCCTTTCAAGCAGGAGTGATTCCTGAGAAAGCAAGGAGTAAAGCTGGGAAGGAGAAGTGAGTCCTTTGGGAGACATGGAACTTGAAGGATATTTGCATTTTCCTGCTGGGAGAAGCAGACCCAATCATGGCAAAGGGGCTGGTTTGAGTGAGGGAAAAACCCTGAGGAGAAGATAAACCTCACAGAAGGTTTGTACATGCTGCATGGGCTAGGAAAGCAGCTGGGACCTTCCCTGTCACCAGCTCACCTCACTCCTGCCTTCCTGCACCACTCCCCTTTCCTCTCTCTCCCTGCAGATGAGTAATGCCACATGGGCAGTGCCCTCTCCCATGGCACCTGGCACGCCAGGGCCTGGCACAGCAGCCAGGCTGGCCTCAGCCCCCCCATTCTCAGCTGTTGCCCTGCTTACGGCTGCCCACAACAACTCCCAGGACGGCCAGCAGCTTTTCCTGACCACGACAGCGGCACAGGCCATCTCTGGCATCTTCGTGTGGTCAGCACTCATCGTCACCTTCCACCAGGTATGGGCTGCAGCAGAGATGGGGCTCAGCACAGGGATTGACATGAGAGCAAAACTATCGATTGCCCCCAAGTCCATTGCAAATCACTCAGCTCTGGGTAAGTATTTCTTCCTGCTGCTGCCCAGAGGCGATATCCTTGCTGTCAGGAGCCTGGTGCTGGCAGGTCGTAAGGATGGACTTTGCCCACACTCTCCCCAGGTGGTTGCCAGAGCAAGGAGAGACTGCAGGGCATTGGCACTGCCCAGAGGCAACACCCAGTGGGGCATTTGGGGTGTTCGGGGTGCACAGCACCAGCTGCCTTGAGGCATACCCCGAGTGGGCATGGTTTAGGGGGCTGTGCGGGTCCGTGCTGCTGAAGGCAGCCCTGGGGCAAGCTGCTGTTTCCAAGCACTGGGATGGGGCTGCACAGAGGGTAGGGCACATTTCTCACACAGCCCAGGGAAGGAACCTGATTTCCACGTGTTTTCATGCAAGGGATTGGCCCAGGGACTGGGATGGAGCTTGTTGTGTGTGTTCAGTGCGATGGGTCTATGGTGGAAAGCTGGCAGAGCTCTCACTCCAGAGAGGAGGGATAACACAGCACTCCTGTGGGCTTGGGGGCACCTCTAGTGTCTATCCTGACCTGTGGCAGCCACAACTCTGCATGCTGGGCACTTTGCAGATCTACACACACCTGAGGAATTACACCATCCCCAAGGAGCAGCGCTACATCATCCGCATCCTCTTCATCGTGCCTGTCTATGCCTTCGACTCCTGGCTCAGCCTCCTCCTCCTCGGCAGCCACCAGTACTACGTCTACTTTGACTCTGTGCGTGACTGCTACGAAGGTGAGCACAGCCTCTGCTCAGCAGGGAGGCTGAAGGCAAAGCAGGGCTCTCATCCTGCTGACCTGTCTCTGAAGCATCTTGAATTCTGAAGTGGCAAATCTCCATCCCTTTCACTTCCCACTCTCCCTTCCTCCATGCAGAATTTTTCCCCTTCCTTCTCTGTCGGCAGCAGAGAGGGGGTGCCCCACAGGCAAACACAAGCTGGTGCCTTTCAGACACAGGCTTGGAAGGACCTCAGCACCATGGTCCTGGGAGAGAGGTTTTCTGGCTGCTTGTGGGGTAGAAGTGCAGCTTCTCTAAAACATGAGGCAGATGTACCCAAGAAATTGTGGAGTTGGGGTGTGTTGTAGTGCAAGGGAAACTTGTCAGGATTAAGGCTGTTTTTCTACCTTGTTCCTCCCTTCCTCAGGAACTAAGTTGTGTGGGCATCTGCATTAATTCAGGTTTGGAGTATATGCAAAATAAGTGGTGGGGTTGTCCAAGAAAACTGTTCAGGACCCACTCCTTTCTGGCCACCAGCTATTTGTGCTGCCCCTGAGCAATTTTGAGGTACTTCCATGCAGATGGTCCCTGGATAGACTGTGTGTACCCAGAGGAGCTGGTGTGTCTGTAATGAACTCTGTGCACATAGTGCAATGTGTCTGACTCCACCTGGAAGTTGGATGGATTTGACCTGCTGCTCCTCTCACTGGGCTCCCACCCACCAGCATCCCAAATCTTGATGCAGTGCCAGGTTGGATAAGGAAACACCTGAGAAGGAATGTGAGATGAAACAACCCCCTCCAGGAGTTCCATCAGTCCTGCTGATCATGTCTGCCCTTGCCTTGGCAGCTTTTGTGATTTACAGCTTCCTGAGCCTCTGCTTCGAGTACCTCGGAGGGGAGAGCACCATCATGACAGAGATCCGAGGAAAGCCCATTGCGTAAGTCTCAGCATCCTGTGAGTTCCTTCTCCACCCACTTTCCCCACCCAGCACCCCCAATGGCATCCCCTCGCCTTCTGCTTCCAGGTCCAGCTGCTTTTACGGGACCTGCTGCCTTCAGGGTATGTCCTATTCCATCGGGTTCCTGCGCTTCTGCAAGCAGGTGGGTACCTGATGGGGAGCATCGACTCCACTTCCCTCAGATGAGGGCTCTCTGGGTGGCAGGTTCCTTCCCCACTGCCCTGCCAAGGGGGCTTAGCTTCATTATTCTCTTAAGATGCTGGATTTGGAGGCGTTTTTCCTCTGAGGGAGGCAGGTCACCAGCCCGCTGGCACCTGGCCAGCAGCAAGGCTGCTTGCTGTCCTTGCCTCTGACTCACTGCTGAGTCAGGGTCTCCTCCCACTGCAGAGCTCAGATTGCCATCTCTGTCCAGTCCCAGGTTAGCCTGGATGCTGTCTCACTCTCCAGGACTGCACTGTGGGCTGAATCCTGTCACCATCTGTCCCCAAGCCCTCAGGTCTCCCACCCTGGACTGGCTATGCTGCCTTTTGGGAGCAGCCTTCTGGAAGCCTCAGTCCCTTACGTCTGCAAACCTTGTGCTGGTTCATATTTCACCCCACAGCACTGCTCTCTCCTCTGTGTGTGTGTCCCTGGAGCAGAGGGGTGGGATGTGGGGAGTGGGATGTCCTGCTGCCCGTGGTACACCATGTCTCTCCCCCGTGCAGGCCACACTGCAGTTCTGCATTGTGAAACCCCTCATGGCAATTGTCACCATCATCCTGCAGGCATTCGGGAAGTACCACGATGGAGACTTCAAGTGAGGATACTGGGTGGGGCTGGGAGGGGTGAATGGGAGAGGACGGATCCCTGCTCCATCACCAGTGTGTCCTGCCAGTCTCCCCGGGAAGCTGCTCCATGGATAGTGAGAGCACTGTGAGCCCAAAGTGCCGGGGAACAGAGATTCACTGCCCCCAAACAATAAAGGAACAAAACTCCTGTGAGCGATAATAAATAAAATAATAAATAAAAAGAGGTCCCACCAACAGAGGAGAAACTTCTACCTCCGCCCTCCTCCCCCTCCTGGGCTGTGTTCTCCCCCACAGCAAAGCTATGCATCCTCCCCTTCCCCATTTGATCTCTCTTTGCCCCCAGTTGCACCTGCTTTGCTCCCCACAGCCCAGGGCAGCAGCTCTCTCTCTTTCTGCATGCAGTGTCCACAGTGGATACCTCTACATCACCATCATCTACAACTTCTCTGTCAGCCTGGCCCTTTACGCCCTTTTCCTCTTCTACTTTGCCACCATGGACCTGCTGCGCCCGTTTGAGCCAGTGCTCAAGTTCATCACCATCAAGGCTGTCATCTTCCTCTCCTTCTGGCAAGGTGGGTTCCACCATGGACACCCAGCACTTCTCCTCCCACAGCCCCACCTGGATCAGGGGTGCTGGAGCAGAACTGGTCCCTCTCCCTTTCCCCACACAGGGACACTGCTGGCAATCCTGGAGAAATGTGGGGTGATCCCTGAAGTTCAGATCATCGATGGGAAGGAGGTGGGAGCTGGGACAGTGGCTGCTGGCTACCAGAACTTCATCATCTGCATTGAAATGTTCTTCGCTTCCATTGCCCTGCGCTACGCATTCACCTGCCAGGTGTACAGGGAGAAGAAAGAAAACTCAACAGGTAACTCTTCTCATGTCTTCCTTTCTTCAATGACTAAGGAAAGAGGAAACCTCCCTTATTTTATTAGCATCCCGTTACCAATGGGATGCTAAAAGCTACAAGAGGAGTTTCTTTATCCTGTGCTCCACGCATTTCTTCTCCCTCTTCCCTCATGACACCTGTAAGCTAAAACCAGGGGGTAGGTAAGGAGACCTTGGTGTGGCTGGGCAGGATTAGGGGATGGTGGTATTACGGACACGCTGTTGGGAGAGGAACTGTCCTCTTTGGAACATGGAGCTGGGATTGCCTTCCTTCTCCTTGGAACGTGGAACCGCAAGCTGACATGGCCCACAATGAGCCCCTGATCTTGAATTTCTAAGGAAAAGTGTCTTGGATCGCTTGGGCTCATTGATTATCTGCTGTCCCATCACCCTCCTGCTCTCCCTGTTTTGCAGCAAACCTCGCCCCGATGCAGAGCATCTCGAGTGGGCTGAAGGAGACCATCAGCCCCCAGGACATCGTGCAGGATGCCATCCACAACTTCTCGCCCGCCTACCAGCAGTACACCCAGCAGTCGATGCAGGAGGCAGAGCGCAAAGCGCCAGGGGAGAACGGGCACGTGGCCTCCAAGACAGATGGACAGAGCAGCAGGAAAAGCAAAAACATTGAAAAGAGAATGCTAATCCTGTCAGATGAGGAGCTGTAGAAGGTATCAGAAGAGACATTGACTCAGAAGAGGTTTTAACCCATGCAAAGGGGTGGTGTCTTGAGGCTAAGACAGCCAGGGCTAATCAGAGTACTGAGAAGCCAAGATCTCTATCCAAAAAGCCAGTCTCTCAAAGGGAAGATGCAATAACCCAGAAAAGGCTAAGTCAAATACTGCCAGCTTCTGCTGTCATGGATGGAGCTGTGTTGGAGCCTGTGTTGCCGCCTGGGCTTTGCTGCCCCACTGCTGCTGTCTCTCTGTCAGCCCTGTGCCAATGCTGGGGGATGCCAGGCAGCGAGGGGAGCCGGGGTGCAGGAGAGACCAGCCGCCCGCCCTCTCCTCTTACCTCCAAGCAGTGCTGAGGCCTGAGAGAAATGCTTTTCTCAGCACAGTTCTGCTCTAGTTTCTCCCAATTTGAGTAAAAAATTATCTCCAAGGGCTCCATGGAGAAAACCAGCCCAGGAAGGTGACTTCACTTCACCTCAAAACCTGGTAAAGGTTGAAAGACGTCATTCCTTATTTTTACATCTTTCCCCCTCTCCTTCTCACAGCAAAGCTTATAGAGATGTGCAGAAGACCTTTACCATGGAGAAAGAGTAACTCATCCTCTTCTCCCTTCAGATGTGGACGCAGCTGTACAAGTAACTCCCCCAGGAGTGTGGCAGGATCTCACTGGGACTAACCAGAGGTCTGCAGCTGCATTTCTGAGAGCTGCCAGTGACAGAAGTGCTTGTTTATGTCTAAACCAGCTTATCTCTGAATGGATCAGAAGTTAAAAGGGATTCCAGCTTCCTTATCAGAATCTTTATTGGGGAACCAGACTATGACTGGTGGTGGTAGGAATTCACTTACTGGGAACTGTCTGTTCCTCCTAACCCTTCACTATTCCCCATCCCTGGGCTTTGCCTGACCTGTGGGAAGGCAAGCAGGAGCTGAGCCCAGCTGGGTGACCATGGTGAGGACAGAGAGGTGCTAAGGGATGTTGCCACATGGGGCAAGACCACAGGCAAGGGAAGACTGGAGGGATGCTCCTCATATCAGTGATGGCGAGCTCACATCCTTCAGTTAAGACTTCTCCTTTCTTCCTCAATTTTAGTCTAATTTCTATTCTCCTGTCAATGAGATGATCCCTGGGAATGAACTTAGGCACTGGTTGGGCTGTTGTCTGGGATGGTAGCTGGCTAGTGGAAGGATGAAGGCAAATCTACAGCCTCAGATTTGCAGTCATGTGGCAAATAAACTGATGGATAAAGCTTGGAGCCCTTTTAAACACTCATAGAATTGGATCTTTTTATTCCCTGCTCTTAAGCTGCAAAATGTAAATCACAACACAAAATTATTTATTTCTTTTTCTAATAAACAGCAATTTCTAGCACAGAGCAAGCAAGCATTTTCACTGAGCTCAGCAAGCAAAGCCCACGATCTGCCTGTTCCTGCTATAATGCTGATGCTCTTAAGCTTAACGTCCTCCCTGCCCCTCAATGCTGGCCCAGCAGAAATACCTGCACACGCAGCATCCTGTACATTTTGGCATTCCTACAGGATTTGTGCTCATCTTTTTGACTCCACAAAGAACGTGCATGTCTCCCACTTCCTCTCCTTGCACAGCACCTCTTCCAAACCTCACCTAAACTGTGGATGCAGTGCTTCAGAGGTGCTGGATCTGGTTTAAGTAAGCTAAGCCCAGACTCCAGCACCAACAAGACAAGCTCTGTTTATTATTATTATTACTGGAGAAATCTTACCATGCTATAACCCAGAGCATGAGCAACCTATAGTTCAGCCAGTCCTGCAAGTCCCTCTGGTCCAAAGGAGCATTGCTCATACCTGCTCAGCTAGTGAGACTGCTGCCACTTTTCCTGCAATAAGGTCCACAAACAAGAGCCAGATGCTCTGCACATCCAGGCATTCATCCAGGATCCTGCACATCCTGGGAGCAAGACAGTCCTGCATAGAAAGTGCAGCCTCAGTTCTCAGGGACAAGGCTGCTTGGCTTTGTAACGCAGCCAGCACCGAAGCAGGGACATCTCAGCTGAACATCTTGGTCTTCACCCCTCTGGGAGAGGGCGGCCACAGCTGCAGGAACAGAGGCTGCTCTGGCTCCTGGGGTGAGGACAGACTGCAAAGGTGATGATGGCACATCTGCTGGCGCACTCACAGCCGCTGAGATAAAGACTTGCACAAGAACACAGCAAGAACCGTGGTTGTACTTCATTGCACAAATGATCGACTCCGGTGCATAATGGGCTGCCTCCATTGCTCTGCCAGCAGGTGCAATTCCCAATGCAGACAATAACATTTGCCTATTTATGTCAAGCCCTGATTACTGTATTATATGTAAAACAGATCTTTCTTGCAAGCCAAACAAGGGGGGGAAGAAAAAAAAAAAAAAGTCAGCTGTGACTCATGCAAGTCAGCAGTGTGATACCAGCCTGAAGGAGCCGTGCTGGGCTGGACACCAGCTGGCTGCCGCGACGGCAACAGCAGGCACCCTCCCTGCTCCAGCCGGCGCGAGCTGGGCCTCCTGCTCGTCCTTTTTCTTGGAGAGGGGAGAGAGGCAAGAGCTGACGGCTCAGGCTGGGCGCTGTCACAGCCCTCAAACCCTTAGGCTGTCAAAAGGCAGCCATGGGGAATAGAAATGCCAACGGTGGTGTAGGCTGGACGTGGTCTCCTCTGCTAATGCGTCTCCTCCACCTCCTCAACAAGGACGTGGGGAAAGCTGGCGGCGAGCACATGGGTGACCTACACGGGAGCCTGCTGTGCCTGGAGCCACGCCAGCAGGCAGCCCGGGAGGAACAGGCGTCTCTCACTGCCAGCAGCAGGCTCCAGTGGTCGGCAGATTTGTTTTCCCGTTGTCGCTTGTCCTCAGGCTTTCCCCAAGGACAAGGCTGAGCTGCAGCTATCGGATCTCCTGGTGCTTTTTGGGCTTGGATCAGGCAGGTTTACACCCCACTCATGTCAGGGATGACTGTCACAGGGCACACCCTGCCACTACACCTGCAGGAGCTCAGGCTGACCTCCCTAAAAGCAGAGGGGAAGGAAGGCAGCCACTGGCACCACAGCAGAGGCAGCTCTCACGCACAGCTGCTTGCTGTACAGCACCCAGCCAGAGACAGACACTTCTTTTTTTGGGTGCTAGCACTCACCAACAAGTCCCTGGGCCCAGCTGCTGATGGGCACCAGACTACCACACCTGCACCAGGGAGCAGGACTTGTGCTTTTACCACTCTGTTCACAGAGACCTTCTATGCTCCTCCCCTATGCATGGTGAACGTTGAGTTTCCTTTCTTTCACTTCTGAACCTTCACCTGGCCCATTCCTGATGCCCTTTTTCTCCTGAACTAATGCTCCTCCATCCCTCCAACAGCCACAACTGGCCCACCTCCCTGTCCCCTCCATCATCACCAGCTCCTTGCTGCAGTGACTCCAGGCAGGAGCCAAAGGAGCTGATGATGCTTTTTTTGCTCAGCACAGAGACTGCCATCAGCCCCAGGCTCCATCCACATGCCTGCTCAGCCAAGCCTGCCTGGCCCCACCTAATGACCATCCATTACCTGCTGACACACAAAGCCTCTCAGCCCTGCTCCTCTCCACTTTGCCCTACCTCCTAATTCCAGCTTTGGCCAACACACCCGTCTGTCTCCAACCTATTGCCTCAAAACAGGCAAAGTGTTTTACACCCCCTTTAGCTGTTCCCTCCAGAAACTCAACAACTTGAAATAGGGAATTAAAGCCAACACAACACCTGAAAGCTCACTGGCACAAGGTACCACCTTTTGAAAAGCCCCAACAGGGAAAAACAAAAGGATGAAGTATTGATGTAAGGGGTTAAAGCAGTTTATTCACAAGCAGTCACACAGGGAAATCGTGAAGGGATATTTCAGAACCCGAAGGGAGAGGAATGTCTCTCTCCAGCACTCCAAGACAGGTCACAGTGTCTCCAAGCCACAAGTGGCTTTGCTCAGCATCACGACTGCAGGCAGGTGCTTGCTGAGCTGTCAGTCCTGCCTGTGCTAACAAAGACACCCACTGATTGTGCACAAAGACAGAGCCCCTGGGTTAGGAACAGACACACGCGGTCTGAGCACGGGATGGACCTGACAAACAGCTCGGACAAGAGCTATCCCTGGAGCACATTCCAAGTGTCCCAAGAAAGCACCACAGCAAGTCTGAGATGGGCTCCAGGAGGCTGGGTCAGATGATTGCAAAAGCTCAAGCTGCCATCCCACTTGCCTTAGCCCAGCCTGCCTCCAAGAAACACATCGCTCACCGCAGCACCACAGCCAGCCGGGTGCCGCACTGGGGACAGGCAGCAAAAAAAACATGAGGAAAACACTCCCCTGAAGATCAATTCAGGCTCCAAAATGCTGACCATAGACCAGGGCAAGTCTGAAACCAGAAAATGCTTTATTGGAAAGGTACAAAAAAACCAGTCACTGCAGCTAAATTTACAGCAATAAATTACGTTGTGGCTGTCAAGAGAAGTAATGGACACATACACAGGGCTATTCGCCTTACAAACAGGAATCCACATTGCTTGGTATATCAATAATTTATTTTATAATAAAAAAGCAGCACAAAAATAAATATTGAAATGAAATTACTGAGTAACCACAGAGGATAGAATGAGCTGGTGATAAAAAACAACTTAAAACAGAAGACTTCTATCATTAAAAAAATGAAAGCAAGTATCCACCATCTACAGAAACACCCCAGCAGACTGAAATACAGACGAAGGAAAACAAATCCACATTACAAAAGTTTTTCGGTTTTGTTTCTTTTTTTTTTCTTTTTTTTTTCCCCTTTTTTTCTTTTTTTTTTTTTCTTTTTTTAAATAAAAACAATCATGACAATGAAGTTTAAATGATTCGAGAGAGAAAAAAAACTGCCACCTTCTCCTCCTCCCCGGGTCTGAGCCATCCCGTGGCCTGACCGCCGTGGCACAGCTGGCCTCCGCCCCGGCCCAGGGCCAGCGCCTCGTCCCTCCCCGCCGTCCCGGAGCTGCCGTGGCACCCAGGTCTCTGCACTCTGCGGTCTCCTCCCGGCAGACGGTAGAGCTGGGCAGGAGCAGAGACGCTGCCTTGTTTCAAAGGGATCTGGAGCTGCCCTGGAGGGAAAGGTTCCCCACTCCCGACAGAGAGCACAGCAAACACTACGAGAACAGAGGTGTCCCTTCCCGGTCCCTGCGCGACGCTTTCGTCTCCTCCTGCCTCCCGCCCAGCCCTCGGTTCACACTGCGAACGGGGAGCAACCAGAGAAAGGCCAGGCCCAGGGGAGAGGATCCCAGCACCCAAAAATGAGAGCCCCCACTCCTCCTCAGCGGGGTCGGGGAGGACAAACTAAGAGGGGCAGAGAAGGGAGCCCCGGCATCCAAAGTGCTGCAGCAGAGAGACGCGCGGGAGGTGCGGCCCTGGGTGTCACGCTCGCCCTGGGTGTCAGGCTGGCAAGTGCAGGACGGAGAGGAAAAAAAAAAAAACAAAAAATAACAACAACAAACAAACAAAAAAAAATAAAGCACAACAGAAACAAACCGAACCCCAGAGGAATGCAACGCGACAACCCCAAGCTGGAGGGCCCTCCAGGGAGGAGGGTGGAGGAGCTGGGTCTCCAACGCGATCAACAGCTTTCGGGTCATTCCTCCCTCCACGTTACCTTGCAATTCTGATCCCTCTGTGGAAGTTTAGCCAGGACATTTCATTCCCCTCCAGGTCACCACCCAGGGAGACCTGGACTGGCAATTTCTTTTAATAAAGATTTACAGTATCAAACTTGGAAAAAAAATTTTTTTTTTTTCTTTTTTACGAAAAATCTGTACGATAAAATGTATATAATTATATATTTATATATATATTTCTCTCTCTTTAAATATTTCCACGTGGTCCTTATGGATATCCAATATGGATTACCTACCATGGCTATGGTATCAACAGCTTTAACAACACCCAGGCCTCTTGTTCTTTATCGAGTGACCAGAGATTTAAGTGGCTACCAGCACTAAACTAGCAATCACTTGGACAAGCCTTTGGCACCCTTCCAAGAACTGGAAAAAAAAGAAATACTTGGCCACAAGGGAAGTGCCACATAAAGATATGTTTCTCAACTCATTCCAACGGCAAGAAGACCCCAGGAACAAAGTTCGACCTCTGTCCCCTTCAGTGAGACAGGTCTGATTTCCCCAGAGGGGTGTCAAGGGCAGCCAGAGGGTGTTCCTATCTAGCCAGGAATGTTACGGAGCTCTGGAGCTGTTTTAAAGACTGGAAGCATTTGGGCATTTTCAAGTCAACTGGCCTTTTTCATTAAAGTTTTCATTTAAAGCCCCAACAGTGCCAGGAGTCTCCATTTTGCCTGTTTTTGGAGGCACCTGTAAGGTCTGGGAAAGTGTCCAATGTCTGTGAGCTGGAGAACATGAGAGGACCAGGAAATGACCATAACATCTTTCTCTTCCTCAGCTTCTGCTGTGGGAGTCAATAACTGGTACTGATACACAGGACATCGATCTGCCTGTTTGGAGATAGGGAGGGAATGGAGGAGAAATGAGGTAACACTAAGTGTCATCCAAACTCTATGTGTTGGAAAAATCACTTGAAGGAAACTCCCTGCTCCCCTCCAAAACACGTGGATCTGGCAGGGGGAACGAGCCTTCAGGAAGCATTTCACTGACACCCTTTCTGGCTCAGTAAGGTCACGGATGTCGATGTTGGGGACTGAATGAGAACCAAGTCTGAGGTTTCTCTTTTCATTAACCTATTTCACAAAGGATCCTCCTGGGAAACCCAGAGACTCCGATGACAAGGTGAAAAAAAAAAAAAGAAAAAGCAAGCTAACAACTTCTTCCAAAGACAAGTAGGGCTTCACTAAATTTCTACCAACTTACTGCCATTCAAGGCAAGACAAAGCCTCAAACAACAAATTATACTGGGTGTCAGATGCCAGTTCACTGTCCTCTTGCCAACAACGGTAGCACTTGATTATTCTCTTTCAGTCCAAACCACTTATGAATTCTCCGTGATCTTTGTTTTCTGTTCTGGAGCCCAAATTCTCTGAGCTCTTCTCCTCATCTTAAACCTCAGCAATCTCAATCTCTTCTCACCTGCATGACAACAGGCATCGTCCATTCCACAAGTCTTTGACCTGCCCTACAAAACACACAGTCCCTTTTCTTTCCTACTTCAAGAAGAAACAAAAACAACAACAAAACACACAAACACCAACATAGCTATTTTTTTTTTTTTACAGTGACCTGGAAACATTCGTTTCATCACTGCTGTGCGACAGCAGAATCTCTCCTTTCAGCTTCCCAAATCCTGCCCACTGCCAAGCCAGAAATCCCTCTCCCAAACCACTGCTCAGAGCCAAACAAACGACTTCTCGATCCCAATTCTTCTGTCCCCTACACACACACTGATTTTCCATCCTGCCCTCCGTGCACTTCTCGGGATAACTCACCCACTTGCAAGAGAAAGCATCAAGTTTCAGGGTCACATTCATACAGGTTTTCTGAACACTGAGGGTTGTTCACTGTACTCTTTGGATCCCAAATTCAGCATTGATATGCTATGGAGAGGGAAAGACTCTTCCAAGCTCACATCAGACCTCCCCATAGCCCTTCTCTGATTGCCAACGACTGGTGAGCGCAGCTCTCCAGCTAAGGATGCTCGCTGCTAACATACCAATGCTTTTGTCAAAGAGGAGACTCTAAACTTCTCTCCTCCTGGCTGAATGCTATTGCCCTCTAGTTACACTTCAGTGCTTTAAAAACATCCTTCCGAAATACTCTGCACCAACCCCTTCTCGTAGTGCTGATCCCAGCAGAACTGTCCCACCTTCTCTCACAGCCAATTCTGCCTCCACCAGTAATACCTGCAGCATTTTTCCTCCTCATCTCCCCTTCTCCTCCCCATCACACTGCTCTTCACAGCATTTACTGTGCCTCCCTCCCATCAACTTCAGGTAACCCAGGAAAAAAAGGCTGCTACTTCAACACTGTGGATCATTTGGAAGAAATAAACTGCATAAATATAGCCAATCCACAGGCACACCTTTGGGAAGGAGCTATCAGGAAACTTGGGCTTGGAATAAAGGAGGCTGCAATGTAGTTTTTTTACAGGCCACACAGGTAATGGGGCATATTAAAATATGTAAAATATATATTTTTCCATATTTTAACAGCATGAATTGAAAACAAAAGGTTATTCTTAATGGGTGTGGTCAGATCCAAGCATTTATCTCCATCATCCTCCCACTCCCATCCACTCTTAACAGGCTGAAATCAAACCCAAAAGCCTATATGCCTACCCTCATAATATCAAATGGAAGTGGGGAAGGTAGGGGAGACCCTTCTTACAAGGAGCAGGAGGCCACTAAAGGAAACTTTTTCCCATACATTCATCTCACATGATGATTTCTACGGTCCGTATGTTTCCTGGCTCTTGAGCATCATTCACGAAGACTCCGGAGGCTCCTCAGGTATCTTCTCCCAGCTGGAAAGCTGCCCACAGCTGAGAGGGGTTTGTGGAGGCAGAGGGAAGGAGGAAGCAGATCTTGCAATTTGTACTGCATACAGAGCTCAAATCCTGGACACGAGAGGTTGATGGAGCCACTGAGTCCAGACAGAAGCAGCCAGTTAAGTTCCCTTTGTAGGAACCCTTTGGGTTTGTTTGTTTTTCTCTTTTCTTTTTTTATTTTCTTCTATTTTTTGCACTTTTGGAAGAGACTTCTTAAAATGCCAATTCTTGACGTGACCAAGGACTCCGGAACAACGCGTAAGAGCCTTATCCCCTCCCCTCTGAAAGGCTGCTAGTTCCCCCCACCGAGGGCACTAGGAGGCTGCTGAAAACGGCACAGAACTGGATGAGATTTCGGCTGATTTCACGATGGTGATGACACTGGTGGTGGCAACTTTGGTCGGGGTAATAGGCCCTCGCGCCACAGTACGAGCAAAGGTCTGGAGTGCTTCGTACTTGGAGCGCAAGGCATCCAGCTCTAGCTTCATGCTGCTGTTTTCTCTGGCCAGCTTCTCCACCTCTTGCTGCAGCTCAACCCGCTGCCTCTCGAGCTCCTCTTTCTGAGTCACACGCTTGATGCGGCAACTGGCAGCGTAGCCCCGGTTCTTCAGCGTGCGCCTCCGCTGCTTCAGACGGATGACCTCCTCTTTGGTGAGACCCCTCAGGTGCTGGTTCAGCTCCCGTACGGACATTGACACGAGTTCATCATCACTCAGCACTGGGGCATTCTCTCCTGACTCCTCCTTTACCTGCAAATACCAACAGCACAGGGGTAGCAGCAACCCGATGTGAGCAGATGCTCTGGGCAGCAGGAGAAAGGGCCAACCCTCAGCATTGTGACATCCCTACCTGGAAAACACCCCTGATGTGCTGTGGAGAGCACAAGCTCCACTAAAACATCTGGGTTAAACACGGCAGAGATCCGAGTACTGTAGTTGTCTGGGTTTGGGTCACCCTCTTAGGTCAGAGAAAGCAGTGATCTTTACATACCCAATGTGAACCCAACAGCAAGATTTTCAAGGGGATAATGTAAAGTTGGCTGAAGCCTTTTTTTGTGAAGTCCTTTGTCAGGACCTGGAATTCATAATGAATGCTAAAGATGACACCTTTTCCCAGCATTATGCTGGGACACAAGTGCAGCATCTCAAAAGCAGAAGAGCTGCTTCTGTGCAGGGCATAATTCAGCATTTTGTGGTTTTTCGTTGAAGATTGCTCATTCCAGTAGTGAACAAAACCAACCACGCTTGGCTTCAAGGACAGCCTGATTTGGTTTTGCTGGGGCACAGCATGTAGAAGCTGAAGTTACATGAGAAAACCACCAAGGCCTTGCCCTTTCCTCAAGCGCATTTGCCACTACCATTATTTTCAGAATCACAGAATTGTTTAGGCTGAAAAAAACCTTCAGTATCACTGAACACAGAACTTTTAAGACACCATCCTTTTGTCTTTTCAGAGACTGCAGGACATATGGAATGAAGAGCCAAAACGTTAGAAAGAAATTTCAACAATGCATGAACAGCCCAGGCACAGACCACCATCAAGCTGGTACGTCTGAGGTATTTACTGTCTCATGGGTCTGGGAGATACCAGCTGAACAAGTCCCTTCCCCAGTGCTTCCCAGTCGTGACAGTAAAAGTACTTCATTGCCAAGACTTTGAGCACTGGTTTCAGGATGCTGCCAACACTTCCTATAGTCAGAAGTCTCTTGGATAGCTGCTGGGATACGCCAGCCTCCATGCCATGCCAGAGACTTCAGGCCTCTTTCTGGGTAATGCCAGTATTCTTCTACCCTAACTTTTCCTGTAGACAGTGGGAAATTGTATCAGCACCCATTTCTAAGAGTCTCTTGGAAATGAAAAAGAACAGTCACGTACGACCAACATCGCACAGTTCTGCGACAGCCTCCCCAGCCACCCAGCACCACCCACTCCGCTTCTTCCCTACCTTTAATGCCTTGTTCGGTTTGGGATTAGTCGTCATAACCTGAGCACAGTCTTCCGGACAAAACTGCTCAGAAATTGCAACTGGAAAAACAAAACAAGGTTTGCAGGTTAATCTCCGAGATGAGGGCAGGAAGAGGATATCCAACCCCTGAAACCAACCACTATTAAAAGAAATAAGCACACAGTTGTTTGAAGCACCAGGATAGATTCAGATATCATTTACCCTACTCAGATAAGAGAAAAAGAAATTTGTGTTGACAAGTGCATTGCTTTTTAACACCAAGACCTCGTATTTTGCTGTTAACCACACTAAGATCCAGCAAAGAAGATAGGGCAGGGAGGAAACAAGGACACCCACACTCATCTGTAAACAAGAGTCACTCAGCATCACGCACCACCTTGCCATGTGCCACCCCTTCCCAAGGGGAGAATGGAGCGTGGCTTCCAAGGCCCCATCACTGGCTCACCTCCCTCTGGAGGCATCCCAGACGCTCCAAATGGCCTATTAGGGACTGAATTAAGAGTTACCTCTGCTCATAAAAGACACCGAAAAGCCACAAGACAACAACTCCCTTCATTCTCATTTTGATGATTATTAGCCCGGCTCAAAATTGAGCCAGCAACCCAGAGAGAAGCTCCCTGGTTTGTAACCTGCTTCCAGCGCTGTCCCCACCCAAAGGAGACGCTACCAGAAAACCCAAACAACAGAAACAAAAGCCCCCGACAACAGACCCAGGAAGGAGTTCACCTCTCCCAACACACCAAGCCTGTTGCCTCCCAATCCTCCAGCCCCAGACTGCGAGAGCAAACCTGCTTGATATTTCTAGTGATGTGGAGGCATGTCCATCGACAGCCAGCCCGTCCCCTGCCGCGACACTGCCCTTCAGTCTCACCTTAGCCAGCGACTACACCCCTCCCACCAGCGCCTTGCAGAAAATCCACCTGCCCGCACCTCCACCCCGTGGTGACGGCACCACGACGGTCCGATGGCACCTACCCTGGGAGAGGCACCGGCAGCCGTGCCACCATCACAGCCTCTGCTATGGCTCCCCAGCGGGGAGGGGGTGAGCGCCGGTGCCCCCCGACACAGGGCGGCTTCGAGGGCTGCACACCCGCGGCACCGCAGAGCGCTGCCTGTCTGGCGGGAGTCCTCTGTCTCCCCCCACCTTCTCCAGCCCAGCCCAAACCCTCCCCATTTCCACGTCTGCATCGTGTCACACATCCTAATCATTCATGAAAAATCCAGCCAAAGCATCCCAAGCATGATTCCCTTCTGATAGTTGCCATGGTGACCTTGGGAAAGTAGCCAACCCGGAGACAGTCACCATGGAAACAGAGAAGCCCAAAAGCAATAATGACTTCAGGTCATGTCTGTGCAAAGACATCACGAGGTCGTCGGAGAGTAAACAAACTCATTCATATCTGCAAACAGGGGTGGCGGGATTTGGAGGGGTGCAAATGTGGGGCGTGGGGAGCAGTGGGAGCAGGATGGGTGAAGGTGCTGGCTCAGCCCGTGCTGCTGTCACTTGAATTTTATCAGTCAAGGCACCTCATCATCACACGACTTACATAAAAATCAAGATGAAGAGGAGGAGGGGAAAAAAAAAATAATCCTGTAATTGCAGAGCTGCAAGATACTATCCTAGATATTAGGGAGTGTATTTAGGCGCCTCCTCTATTTTTAAGCCCGAGACAGCACAGCTCTCCATGTCTGGAGGAGGGACAAGGACAGCCGCACAGCACACAAGCCAAGATGCTCCGTGATGAATGGACCACTTACAGCAACTGGTGTGCGCTGCATTTTCTAGAGCATCACCGAGTCCTTCCCTGCTCTCCTCCAGCACTGAGCCCCACCCTGGGCACACCTCCAGCCACAGCTCCTGGTCTCACCAGGACAGCAGGAGTGGGCAGGGCATGGGGCACGGGGGCAAGTCCCAGCCCCCCTCAGCTGCCTCGGACAGACAGGGATGTGCCCAACCTCTGTCTGCATGCTCTTCAGAGCATGATCTCCTGCGAGCACAGGCACCTCTTCAGACCCGAGCACTGCCCTTTCACCGTCCACCGCTTCCCCTCCGCACCAGGCATTTGCTGCCCACCCCTACCTCCCGGCCGGAGGCGCAGACGTAGGCACTGGCAGCTGGGGGGAAGGAAAAAGCTCCTTGTCTTGGGCAGCAGGTCTCGGAGTTGAGGAGCGCAGAGGCGCTGCCAGTGCGTAGAGGAAAGGGCCGGCAGCCCCCTCCCTGCAGAGGCGCAGCCGGGCCGCAGGCAGTTGGTGCCATAGTTATGCAGTGAGTCACCAGCTGTTTACAGAGTTTGAGCGCTCACATTCCCACAGCATCAGAAACTCTTCCTTCCCTCGGCGGCATCCCCCCTCCCTCGCCGCCCCCATCCCTACAAGGGAAGGGGCGCGCTGGGCGCGCTGGCCGCTCGCCGCGCTGCGAACGCCGGAAAAGGAAAGGCGAAAAGGAGGGGGAGGCCAACGACAGCCCCGTCACACCCACCAACTGCACAAAAAGCCTTTTGATCCTCACCCAGCGCGTCTTCAAAGCGTTTTCTGCGCCAGCCGATGGAAAAACTGAACGCGGCCACTTGGCTGCGCGGAGATGGAAAGAAATGTAAAGTATCATGGAAAACAAGAGCAGAGTGGTGAGATTGCCTCCAGTGGGGGTCAGTATGAGGGCTCACCTGCCACCCTAAGCAATGCTCCAGCTCTGAGTGATGAAATCCTTCTGGTCACCTGTTGCTCCATGTCACCAAAGCAACAGCTCTTTACCCTGCACATTCCTCAGCGGACAGCACAGGCGCTTGGCTCAGCGTCTTCTGCTGCACACCTGTCTCCCCCCACACACCAAAGCACCCTGCATGGGCCAGCAGCCCTCAGAGATAGGCTGAGATCCACCCTACTGCACCAGGGGCCATGGGCCAGAGCAGCTGCTGACACAGATTAATGAGGAGGTTCAAGGCACCATCAGGAATTGTGATGTCAGACCCTCTTAAAACAAGGGTGGGAGACTGTGGGCTGGCCTGACCCAAAGGGAAGATTTCATAAAGCAAATAGAAACACTCAAACAGGCTCAAGTCTCAGATATGAGTTCCAGGGAGAGTCTTATCTCTGCACTAGGTGAAGGCACAGGTGTGGTCCAGGCTCCGCTGAAACCGATACAACAACACTCACAATCCTCACCAGCAGTCTTCCTGGGCCTTAGGCCTCGTCTCCTCATCTACCAAATCCTTCCCATCAGGATTATTTGGGACTATTCAGCTACCAGCAAGAAGACACTAAAAACCAGCATGTCATCTCCCAAACTTACACAGCAAAACCCCGCAATGAAATCATAAACCACTCTGCAAACAAGTCATACCCAGCAGTGTTCTCTAAACATGCTGCACAGGGGTCTTCTGGGACCCTGCCTGCGATTTGATTATTAGAACCCTTTTAGTCTTTACCCTACTCCTGCCCTTCTTTCCTTAATTGCATTTGCTGCATCACATCTAAAATTAGGAGCTCAGCTTTTTGGAACGAGGACCGCGCTACATCCCTGCTCTGTAAGCAGCACGACACACTTCGAACGCCACATCAATAAAGCAGCAAGTAGTATTACACCAACTGTGAGGGGAAAAAGCTTTTCCAGAGCAGCTCCACGCTCATATTTACAGCAAGTGTTTTGACTGTGGGTTACATAAAGAGCCCTTGTAATTCTGCAATAAAGTTACCCATTGACAGCCTTGCCAACGCCCTCTCCCTCTCTCAGACAGCTCCTATGCATCCTGCAGCACCCTCCCAAAAACCTGGAAGTCTCCAGCTGACATCCTAAGCCTGACAATCTCAGCTTAGTGCATCTAGAGATCCCAGTCCTTCGCTTTGAAAGGGAAAGGCAGCAGAAAGCCTGACTCAGGCAGAGGTAGGACAGAGCTTTCCACACAAGGCTTGCAATTAAGAAAGAAAACATGCCAGAGTGAGATTTCAGACTTTCCACGCTACAGGGCTTTCCAAGCACATTACACATTAAGGAATTACTATAAAATCACTGCCGACACCCAAAAACTGCAGATGAACTTAAATTTTAAAACTCTTTCTACACTGAAAGACAACCCCGGCCGCAACACGAGTGCCTGGCAGACAGCTCTGCTGGTGTTTAGCTTCCATCCTCACACACATACAGCAAACTGAAAACATGCAACCCTCACCTTCCACCAGGCCAGCGACAACTTCCCGAGGGCAGAAAAACAGCACAAGGTTCAAGCGGCGACAGGGATCTCTGCCATCACGTCTCAACTCGGCACCAACAGCTACGTAGGGAATACTCTACTCATTCCCAAATGCAGCCATTTAATTCCTAGGCAGCTGTTTAAATTTCTCGTTTATCCGCAAGTTGTTCCCAGCTCCAGAGCGCCAGCCAAACGGATGTGCCTACCACGGGTAACATCTGAGCTGACAGGTGAAGGCAACTACAGATGCTTAAATCCTCATCGCCGTGCCTCTGTTACTTGGAGGCACGACACGGATTTCCAGCACATTGCAGCATGGTAGGCAGAGCACCATCCCTCTCCCCATCATTCAAAAAGCCATTCTCCTGCTCTGACAACCTTCACACATCCTGCAAGGCAGACTGACACTTGTCACTCATTTGTAATGAGAGCGGGGAGGGACGGGCTGGTGGTGTGAATCAGAGAGTAGAGAAGCATATGCGAGGCAATATATTTGACATGAAGAGAGAGAAGACACAAGGAGGGGGTGAGTCACTGTTTACTGTTCTAGAGGAGCTCCACGCAGCCCTCGCCCAGCTGGCCAGCTTTCCATTTCCCTTATGGATCGGAACCAGCATCCAGCAGCAAAGAGGAGATTCAGGAACCTTCAGAGCACATTTGAGAGCTGCCAGGACACAGCTCTCTGAGGCGCTCTCTGGGGAAGCCTGGACACGGATCAGACAGTCTTCAGTGGTTTGGTAAACAACCTAGTCAGAAGCTGCAGAGAGCCTGTGGTTAAGGAGCAGGGATACAGAGTACCAGGCGGGTACGCCTGTGTGTCACCTCTGAAACTTCATGGAGGAGGAGGAGGCTGAAGGGGAAAGGTATGTGACAGCCAGCCCTGGTACTGACAAGCTTACAGCACTTTTTCCATCACGTGCTTGTAAAACGCGGTGACAGAGATATACTGGAATTACACCTCAGCATCACCAGCCCCGAGATGCAGCTCCCCAGCTGGACAAGCTGAGCCACCAAGCAACAAATAACTTGCTCGGAAGCACAAGCCGAACCCTGGGGCAGAGCTGGGATTGGGATTCCTAACTTTGCTGCTCCTGACCCCAAGTGCCAGCCATCAAGTCAGAGATCTTCACTAACTGCTAATAATGGAACATAGTGGCATCGCTATGTGGCATCCTGCGATATTGCAAAGCAGTGGCATTCACTATGCAGCCTGTGCCTCCACACGGGAGTGCAGAGCCAGGGTAATTGCTCTCATTACTGCCTTCCCCCAGCCCTTGTGCTGATGGTCACAGAGCACTGCATCGCTTGTGCTTGCTTCATGCTTGGAAGACTCTCTGCCCAAGTTTGAAGATAGCCTCAAACAATAGCTGAGACAGAAGTGGAAACTGCCTGTTCATCTCTACAGGGTGCTGAGCCTGAAACTTCCTGATAATTGAAAGTGCTAGCACCGCTCAAGTATTTCACAGCTGGATGTTCACAAAAATGATCAGCGAGCAAGCTTATCCCACAAACCCCGACTGCCGCAGGGGCCAGCGCTCCCAGCTGTCCTTTCTTCGCTTCCCAAACATCTCACACAGCTAGAGATTTTCAATACCAAGTCCTGCAGCACATTCCATGCCATTAATCATCTTCCAATGCTGATGGAAATCAGAGGGTATCAAGCTGATCTGTATTTTTCCCTTTCAGGAGGCACACAGCAGTACTGAACTCCATGCCGCAACAGATTGCTGAGACGGGCGACGGCGCAGAAATGACATAAAACATGACAAAGCACGCTGTCCTTGACAGGCAAGCAGGGGGAAAAAATAGAAAAAAAAAAAAAAGCCAAGAAATTGCTGCCTCTGGTTCAGAAACAGTTGCGAAGCAAGGCAAGAACCTGGCGTAATACAGCCGGGAGCATTTAACAGGGCTCAACGCACTGTCAAGCTCAGAGCCCGCAGAAGCGGGCAGGGTGTCCTGACGGCGAGAGGCACCGTGTGCCCAACCTTGCGGCAAGCGCCCCGTCGCTGTTCGCTGCCAGCCCCAGGTCCGGCAGCCCGGCCGGGCGGGAGCGGAGTTAACTCCGGGGCCGCGCAGCCCTGCGCGCTGCCATTGGGCAGCCGCGGCGTCCATCACCCCGAGGAAGTGACTGCACGAGGAAGGCTTGAGGAAGGGTTCTCCGCAGGCAGCACCGCGGACACACACGGAAGGAGAGGGGGGAAAAAAGCGGAGGGACGCACGCTCCTTTCGTCAGTGAGAAAAAAGCACCAGGTAAACTCGTTCGCTGCTAAAACCCCGACAGCACCCACGGCACGACGCGCTGGGCTGGGGCGCAGGGCTGCGTCCGCCACAGGGCTTACAAAAACTGAAAGTGCATGAAAAAGGCGTGCAGCTTTTCAGGGAAACACTTTGCTCTCACTGGCTCCCTCCACCTTCCGCAGTCCCAGCTCAGCTTTAGGCACGCTGGCAAAGGAGGGGGCGGCCAGGTGAAAGCGAAAATGGAGGCCTTTCCCTTTTCTGTAACAACTTTGCCCAAAGGGGGCTCGTTCCTAATTTGAGACCTCATGGCCTGCTTTCAGCAGAATCTGTAAAATAAATCCTCCACGGAGGAACCCACGAGGGAGGGGAGCGGGCTCTCAGCCTGAGGAAGAGGAGGAAGGAAACATCCTGACACACTGTCAGAGTTTGGAGATCTCAGTTCCCGTCGCTCGTGGCCTGGATGTTTCCCCCCACCTTATGCCGCTGCCGTCACAGGGAGGCTGAAGAGGTTCCCCCCACCCACCTCCTCACTTCTGATTAAATCCCCAAACCGTCCCGCACCCACCAGACAGTCACGCGGCAGTGCCCGCTCCCGGAATGTCACCGTCCCCTTTCCTCCCACTGCCAGTCCCTGGGCGGCCGCAGAACACCCCGTTTCCAGGGCGGCCCCATGCACACGCATCCCTCCCTCCCCACGGGCTCCGGGACCAGCCCGAACACACCACGCACCTCTCTTTCTTTCAACCCAACCAGCAGCTGTGCTCAGCAGAGATAAGCCCCCCCACCCGCCGCAGCCCTGACCCCCCAGCCCATCCGACGCGCAGCGACGCGCCCGCCTGGCATTTCCCGGTGGCGGCTGCTCCTGCCCGATAACCCGGGCCGGACAGCGGATCACGAAGCCGCCACCACGCCCGGCCACCGCCGCACGCCGCGGCCACGCTGCCCGGCCCCGGCTGCGCCCCGGCTCCCTCCGTACTACAAAAGCTGCTATTTTTAGTCGGCGGAGCGCGCGGCGTCACAACAGGTTTCCTCACATGTATTTTAAGAGCCATTCAAAGGCAGAGGCAGGCAGCGCGCTCATCCTCGGGGAGAAAAAAAATAACAACAAGAGACAGGGAAAGCATCCCCCCGCCAAACACCCAGGGGACCCCCAGCCCCACGTCCCCGAGAGTGCGCGGGTGCTGCCAGCCCCGTCCCACGGGGGTTGAGCGGTGGGCTCCGCACTGGTGCGAGGTGACAGGGAAGATATGACGGCGGGGCCATCGCGCCCCCGCCCCCTGGGGGCTTCGGGGGCCGCTCGGCGGGGGCGGGCGGCGCTCCCCGAGCCTCCTCCCGCTCTCCCACGGCGGGGCCGCCGCCGCCCGCCCGTCGCC
>WAAE01022318.1:510484-624260 GCA_013400495.1 Nicator chloris
CCCCCCAGCCTTGGGGCCAAATATTACAGCTGTAAGAGCCAACACTGAGGCTGTGAGTAAGATCCCATCTTCCTCTGCTCCCTTTGAACAACATGAGCTGCAAAACACAGGGAGCCTCATATCTGGCTCAGCCCCATGGATCTGGGCAGCCAGAGCAAGGTTTAGGTGAATGTTGAACACCTCCTTGATGTTAAGAAATCCCTATTTATCATTGGAACTGAGTTAATGAGGTTGGCTAAAGCTCCCAGGTGGTGGCATGAAGCTGCTGCCCATGTAGCTGCAACATCTTTGGCCTTCACCTCTCCCAGATTTGCAGACACTGGCTGAAATCCTGCACGGGGTGCTAGGACAGGGTGAGCTAAAGGTGAGAGGGCAGATTTCATCTGCCATCGCTGTGGTCTCCACTGATGCCTCTGAGATTTGTCTCCAGATCTCCTTTCCATCCAGGAAACTTCTAGTGCCTCAGAGAGCCAAGACAAGCAGGGAGAAGTATGCTGGTTGTGAGAGTCTTTGGGGCCACTGATGTCCCCAACACAACCACCTGAGCCTGTGCTCTCTGTGGGTGGTGATAACCAAGAGTGTCCAGAGCCATCCTAAATCATCCCGAGTTTATCCCTGAGACATCCATGAGATGGTGGTCCTCAAGGGCAGGAGGGATGGGCTGTGTGCATTCTGGATGGGGATTTCACCCTCTGTGGTGACAGCCTCACACATGGGTCTCACCAGAATTGAGGTATTTCCCCTTGTTTTTGCAACAACATGGGGTTTGAGAGATCGCATATGCCAGGAGGGGCATGGCTGTGTCACCTGAAATTCTGTTTCTGAATGAATTGCCCTGTTCAGAACAGGTTACTTTTCATTTTCATTCCCCGGGGAAAGTACCTCTGCTCCAAAGGTCTGTTTTCATTCACTGCTGAACTTTAGACTGTTGTGGCCTTCAATAGTAAACAAGCAGCAGCCCTCCAGTCTCTTAAAAAGTGGGACAGCCTGTGCAGTACGCACACTTGTTAAGCAAATGAAGAGGAGTGCATACGAGACAGGACCTTTGATGAAACTTGGATGGAAAAAGGGCGGTGTTCTGGGATGTGTGGGGTTTTGTGAGTCCGGCCCACCTGTTGTGTGCTCAAAACACATCCAGCATCACGAGTCCCTGAAGCCCCTAAGCAGGGATAAAGTGCTCTCACCCTACAAGACAGCACAGAAGCGTTCGTTCTCTGGATTTTGACACCCTGCGTGCATCGCCTGGGGAGAAACCTAAAAAACCGCTCATCTCCCATACTCTCCACTCTTGAACAGCACCGAGCGTAGGACACAAATATTAAAAATAAAATTATAAAAGCACACAACGCGGAGGAGCGAGCGGAGGCGGCGCGCGCGGGGATGCGCTGCTACTAGAGAGGCGCGGTAGGAGCCGGCCGAGCGGCTCGTCGGGTGTTTACGGCGGAGCCGCCGGAGCTGCAGCGCCGGGAGCGCTGCCCGCCCGCTGCCCGCCCGCTGCCCGCAGCCACAATGTCAAGAGGAGACACGTGTATGTAAGCGCCGGCACGGCCGGAGCGGGGCCCGCAGGCGGGCAGGGGCTCCTGGGGCGCGCCGCTCCCCGTGCCCGCCCGGGGACGCCCCGGTTGTGCCTCCCCGCCCCGCAGTGCCACCGCTGCGGGCCGGCCGGGCACGGCCCGGGTGCGTGTGCCGGTGGCGCGTAGAGGTCCCCGCGGGTCGCGCTGCCAGCCCGGAGCCACCCGCGCGTGGGGAAGCGGCGGGCGGTTGCATAAGGCGGAGGCGCTGCCGCTCGGGGAGGTTCGCGGCCAGGCCCCGGCGGGTTGAGCCGTCGTGGTGGCCCGAGCTGGGGGAGCGCTGCCGGGGAATAAACCTGTTTGTGGGGGATGGAGCTGTTTTCTGAGCCTTTGCGGGGAGCAGGGTGAGGGGAGCAGGGTCTGAGTGAGAGTGAGGAGAGGGAGACAAGAAAGTTGTGTCTCGTTTTTTAAGATGCTGAGATTGCTCCCTGCAAATATGACAAGAGCATGGGGGTCTCCTTCGCTTAGAGTCCGGGAGGCGTTTGCCTGAGAGCTTGTCAGAATCAGCTTTTATCAGTGGAAAGCAAGGACTAATGGCATATTCCCAGCCATCCCTTGCCCAGCCCTCCTCGAATCTAAAACCTCTGAGTCAGGGCTTTGGACAATGATGACAAAGGATGCTCGAAGAGGATGCTCAGAGTAGAATGCTCGGAGCAGAGAATGCTCCACACCTCGGAGCTGCAGCTCTCAGCATCACAGCTCTGTTCCCACAGGAAGTGCAGGCTCGGTTTTGCTTGCACCTTCCAGAAACACTGCAGCCCATTAATTCAGACCTGGGAAAAACTCCTTGAGGGGCCACTCTGCCACCTCCCAAAAGCAAATGGTGCTTTGTCACTTGGAATTGGTGGACAGTCGGGTGTCCTGGTCTCCACACTTAGCAGGGTCAGGAGCACCTGACCTTGGCAAAGCCTTCCTTTACTGAGTTTGTCAGCTGCATCTTGGCTGAAGGTGCAGATGTGATGCTGCAGGGTGCTGAGGTGGGCAGGCTCTGCCCAAACCACAGGCATCAGGAGAGGGTGAAGCTGTCCTTGAGGCCTGGGCAAACTCTCCCTCTCTGTCTCCTTCAAACCTGCCACCATCTCCCCTTCCATCCAGCACCAGGACAATGAAGTCGTACCAGAAGCTGACAACAACACAGCCAGCAGCATGCCGGGTGGAAGAGGAAGGGGCTGCCCCAATGCCCTCTGGCCATGGGAAGCTGGCCCCGTGGTGGGTGGGCAGCGGGCTGCTGGTGGCCGCTGTTCTGCTGAGCACCATCACTGTCTGGGTGCTGCGGCAAGTATCGGGGGGCTGGCTCGGACCCATGCCACCCCCCAAATGTCTCCTGGTACCTGAGAGCCATCGCTTTGACTGCTACCCAGAGCGGACCGTGGTGGTGACCCAGGAGCTCTGTGAAAGCCGAGGGTGCTGCTTCATCCAGAGTCCCCCGCCAGCAGCGGGCAAGCAGGGGGTGCCCTGGTGCTTCTATCCCCCTGACTTCCCCAGCTACACCCTGGAGAGCCTCAACCAGACAGCGCTGGGCATGGCGGGGGTGCTGGTGCGAAGGGAGAAGGCCTATTACCCCCGGGACATCGAGAAGCTGAGGCTGGATGTGGAGTTTGAGACGGACACGCGGCTGCACATCAAGGTGAGCTTCCTGCTGGCTGCCCTCAAGAGCCCATGACTGTGCTTCTGACCCTTGCACCTGCCATCCCATAGGTGGCCATCCCTTGCTTGGACCAAGTCTGGAATCTGCTGTGCTCCAGGCATGGCTGTGTGGGGCCAGTGAGCATCTCCAGCCCTTCGGCCTCTTGCTTTGCTGGTCTTTAAAGCACTTTTTCTCCCTTTTGCAGATAACAGATGCAGCCAACCCACGCTATGAGGTTCCCCTGGATGTTCCTCGGGTGATGAAGAGAGCAGAAAACCCCATCTATAGTCTGAACTTCTCCTGGGACCCCTTTGGGGTGCTGCTGCAGCGCAAGGCAACAGGGACAGTGCTGTAAGAACCTACCTCATGCTCACACTGTGGCAAGCTTATCCCACCCTAGGCAGGCTCCAGCATACTTCCCAGAGGTTTTTCGTTAGGAGAACCCATGCTGTGAGATCTCCAGCCAATTATTACTCTTTGTCTTGCATCTTTTGAGCGGTGCTCACATGGGAATGTGGCAGCAGGTGGCTTCCTGGCCCCAGGGACAGGCCACGTGCTTGCTCTGGCCGTGGCAGAGCTGTGTGGGATCAGCATCTCTCCAAAAACTTCCCAGTAATCTGATTCCTTCCAGGGTCCTACAGAAGCCACACATTGTGTAGATCCCAGCAGATCACCAATAAAAGATGTGGTGGCTCAGGAAAAGTGCCAGAGAACGGTTGTGGCTTTGCCCTCTCCCTGCTTTTGGATTTCTCTATGTGTCCAAGCTATAGGGACACCCACAGCTCCAGGCTTTTTGTGGAAAAGGACTGTGGGTGACTTTGCTATACAGCTTCTGTCACCTCCACAGCTTTGCCCACACTGAGTTGATGGTGAGCACCAACGGCTGGACAATGTCTGGTCAGGGTATTTTGGGATCCCATCCTTTCCCCCTCCTTCCCATCTGCTGGTGGCTGTAGTCAATCCTGTACTTGGGAGCTTCTTATCAGTGACAGCAGGCTGAGAAACCCCATGGCCATATCACCTCAGTGCTTAATAATAACCTGGGTGGAAACTGCTGGTGTCAAAGGGAAAGCTGTGCTGCGCTGGGTCAGGCTGGCTTGGGCTATGCCTTGTGTCCAGCCAGACCTGAATTTGCTCCTGGGCCAGGGCGCTGGGGCTGGATGCAGGGTGGGATGTGCTGCTAGACTGCCCCTTGAGATGCTTTGAGAGGGTAGAGATCAGTTGTTGATGGGCAAATGCATCCTAATGAGTCCCAAAACCCTCTCGTGACCCTCTCTCTTTCTTGGTATCACCCTGGCAGGCTAAACACCACCGTGGCCCCCTTGATCTTTGCTGACCAGTTTCTCCAGATATCCACATCACTCCCATCCAAGTTCCTCTATGGGCTGGGGGAGCACCGTGGCAGCCTCCTGCACAGCCTGGACTGGAACACCCTCACACTGTGGGCCCGTGATGTCTCTCCCACGGTACATCTGCCTTCTCCTTGTAGGGGTGCAGGGGGTGAGGGCAGGAGTGCCACTCTCCTGTGCTTTGGACAAACCCTGGGAAAGCATGGCAGGGGTGGGCAGCAGCACTGGGAGAGGCTGGGGATGGTTGAGGCTGATGAGCAGGTATGTGCCAGGGAGGATTTCAGAGCAATTGCAAAATGCTCTTGGCACTCCAAGCTCACTGGGTGTTTCCGCTCCACCCTGCTCCTCGTGCAATGTGTTGTGGTGAGGCAGGAGGTTTCCCCCTCACCCTGCTCAGTAGCAGCCCCTGAGCTGAAGGAAGAAGCAGCGTCCCATGGCCTTAAGCTCCAAACCTATCCTCATTCCTTGCCTTATGCTCCAGAGGAGTGACAGATGCCTGGCTAGGTGGTGGCAACATATGCAGCTCAGGGTCATTTATTAACCTTCAGTGACATGGGGCTCTCCTGCTTTGCCTTCTTTGCTGTCTTACTGGGCACCTCTCCTTGCAGGAATCGTTCAACCTGTACGGTGCCCACCCCTTCTACCTGCTGATGGAGGAGGGCGGAAATGCTCACGGTGTTTTCCTACTCAACAGCAACGCCATGGGTAGGTGTCCAGGGGACCCCAGGCCGGCTTGTCCGTGGTGGAGGACCTGGCAGACTGGGACAGATGGGAGCTGCTGGAGTGGCCAGTTTGGGAACTTGGGGTGAGAGGAAGCCATAAAAGTGAAAGATGTGGTTTGATGGCTCCGTTATTGAGCGCAGCCATCTGTTTCCTGGCTACGGCGAGGCTCTTTAGCAACTGCCGAGCAGTTTAACCACACGCCCAGCTGCCGAGTTGCCATCAGGAAAGCAAGTCCCTTGCGTGCAGGTCCATGCCCATTCCCCCTCCACCGAAATGCCCTTGCCCCCAGGCCCAGCAGCGGGACACGGCTGGGGCACAGCCGGGGATGCCATCTGTCACCCACGCTCTTCCCAGCTGTGCTGCGCCAGCTGCGGCCGTGGCATCTGCCCGTGTGTGCCAGCTGATAACACAGCAGCTCCTGCGGGCCCCTGCCGTGTCAGGGGTGGCACCAGGACCACCCGTCCCTCCCAGCAGCTGCCTCTTGCAGCCAGCTGGGATGATGCTGCTCACACCGGGGCTGCAGCAGCTCCAGCTGTGCTCAGCTCTGTTGCCGTGATGCTGCCGAGGAGGAGCTCCTGTGAGATGCAGCCACCTGAGCTGAGGTGAAAATGCTCCTCCATGTGAAGAGCCCTTCCTAGGAAAGGCCGGGCTCCCACGTGCTTGCTTGTACAAATAGCTCTGGATTCACTTAGGAGGGGATTTCAGGGGAGTACTTGAAGGAAAGCACTGCACTTAAGTGCTTAGTCTTGGTCCAGCAGTGGAAACTGGCACAGATTTGAGCTTAAAGAGCAGATTTTCAAGATAGCATAAACCCATGATCTCTCTGGGCTGTGATGATTTAAGCTTCCAGACACCCATTTAGCATCTGCGGAGTGCAAGGCAGGGATTTCTCTATTCCCCTGAGCATTGCCTGTGGTGCTGCCTGGGCCCCATCATAGGGTCTAAGGTCTGGGGGTTGCTCCCCAGTTGTCACTACCTTTTTCTCTTCTCTTTCCTTTTCTACCTTCCCTCTCAAAGAGGTGGCTCTGCAGCCTGCTCCAGGCCTGACCTGGAGGACCATTGGAGGGGTGCTGGATTTTTACATCTTCCTGGGGCCCGATCCCAACATGGTCATCCAGCAGTATCAGCAGGTGATAGGTAAGTGCCCACACCCCAACACAGCTATCTGCAGGCACCTCCTTCATGCCCACATCCCTGTCTCACCCACCATCCCCAAATCTCTCAGCTGGGGAGGGATCAGCATCCCTCAGCTGTCCCATCCCCAGCCCTTCCAGCACATTGTGGTCAGTGATCATCTTTTATCCTCCCTCTCCCCTTACCTTCCCATCCTTTTGAGATGCTGCTGTCATCTTGGGAAACCCCATCTCTGCTCCCACTGTCCCACTGCAGGTTTCCCAGCCATGCCACCCATCTGGGCACTTGGCTTCCACCTCTGCCGCTGGGGCTACGGATCCAGCAATGAGACGTGGCAGACTGTGAGAGCCATGAGGAACTACCAGATCCCCCAGGTAACCCCCAGGCCTGTGGGGCAGGGGGTCCAGTCTCCATCACCCATTCCTGAGCCTCTTTCCTGCAGGATGCACAGTGGAATGACATCGATTACATGGATGGGTACCGGGACTTCACCTTGGATTCCCAGAAGTTTGCCTCCCTCCCCTCCCTGGTGGAAGACCTCCACAAACACGGGCAGCACTACGTTATGATCTTGGTATTCCCCCTCCTCTCCCACTGTCCTGTCTTTGCTGTAGGGATGCCAGACAAGGGCATAATGGATGCTCCTGGTCCCAGCTGGTTATTCCCGGCCCTGGGGATTTTTGTAGGAGGCCAGTTCCCAGTGCTGGTCAGGCAGCTGTGAACTGTGATTGGAAATCCCCCTAATGCAGGGACCTTGGAGACACGGCCAGGTTCTTGTGCTGTGCTTCTGTCTTTCTGCAGGTACAAGGATGGCCCTGACCCCTGTGAGAGAAGGAATGGAGGAACTGTGGGTCAGGCAGTTTAACTTGTGGGTGCTCAGCTCAGGTGCCCTCACATCCCCACAAGTGCTGGGATCTTGTGACCTGGCTGTGATGTCCTTTCTTCCCTCTGCAAGGAGTAGGGGCACGGGTTCTGCTTGCTGGAGGCAGTGGGGACCAGGAGGTCCTTGCAGGGGAAATTTGGATTTCCTCCTCATTGAGCTCTCTGTAGTAACCCAAGCCTGTCCATGACCTGACATTTCTTGCATAAGAGCAAGATTTCTTGTATTTGTCTCCCCCTCCCCAAAATGCCGTAACGGGTCTTGAGGACTTGCAGAAGTGGCATTTTAGAAAACATGCCTGGAAGTGTTGAAGCAAGTTTCTCTTCCCCTTGGGGGGAAACAGCCGCCGTGTGTGGGCTCTGGCTGACCCTGTCTGGGTTCTCCTCTGTGAATCACACTGGTCTGGCCAGGGGAAGGAGCCGTGGTCTGCCTGGAATGTCGCTAACCCTCTGCTCCATCCCCAGGATCCTGGCATCAGCAGCACCAGCCCTCATGGCTCCTACTGGCCTTTTGATGAGGGCTTGAGACGAGGCTTGTTCCTCAACACCACCCAAGGGCAGCCACTCATCGGGCAGGTGAGGAGCTCCGGGGGAAATCCCAGCCCAGTGAGTTGTGCAATACCAGGGTTGGGATTTCATCACAACAGAGGGAAAGCCAAGTGGCCAAGGGACTTCTCTGGGATAATTGCCAGAGCCTGGGTCCGCCCTTGTCCTCCTCATGTGTCACCTCCTGGTGTCTTCACCAGCCCCAGGAGCAGGTCCCTGCTCAGCAGAGGAGCCTGTGGAAGTCATATGAGCCTAACAGAGTCAGCAGTGCTGCCTAAGGCTGATCATCTGATTTCCCTCCCTTCCTGTTTCTGGGGTGAGGGGAGGTTGTCTGTGATGGACAGTGTGCTTCCAGACCTGCTCTGCAGCTGTTCCCTCCCACTTTGACCCCTCTGGCTGTTTTCTCCCCCCTGCTCTCTCTCGCTGTCTCCAAGGAGGGGGCTTTTGATGTAGCCTGAAAACATGGAGGGAAATGAATCGGCTAAAACTCCTGGAATGAGGCAAAGCACAGAGAAATCATGGCTTTTCCCTGGCATGCTCTTGGTGAGGTGTTATCAGGCCTTGTGCAAGTGGGGGCAGAGCAGCTGCTCCATCAGCTGCCACTGCCCACAGACTGTGGGAACTCCTCAGCACCTGGTACTCCCAGTACCATGGAGGTAGGAGGGATGCTGTGTTTGTGTAGCACCCAGGAACTCGAAGCATTGGCTGGGTTTATCTTCTGTCTCATTGCCTGTTTCACCCCCCGTTGAAATTCCTGGTGTGCTGTGGTACCCTGTTCCCCATGGTGGCTCCCCACAAATCACCTGCTTGCTGAACCTGTGGATTTGTGGTGTCCCCACAGGTATGGCCTGGTTTTACTGCCTTTGCAGACTTCTCCAACCCAGACACACACCAGTGGTGGCTGGAGAACCTGCAGCACTTCTATGCCCACGTGCCCTTTGACGGCCTCTGGATCGTAAGTCCCTCCTTGCCCTGCCAGCAGCTCAGCTCATGCCTCGTGTGTGTCCTGGCAAGACTCTCCCTCAAATGCAGCTCTTCCAGGTCTACCACTAATCCCAAAAACACACACCTGAAATTGCTGCACAATTTTCTCTGCTTAGGACATGAATGAGCCATCCAACTTCATGGATGGGTCTGAAGATGGCTGCCCCCCAGGAGAGTTCGACAGCCCACCCTACACTCCGGGTAAGGAGGGAGATGAGATACAAGGCTGTGCTGGTAGGTACTGTGCACTATGAGATGGCTGCCAACTGAGCGTGGTGGAGGAGAACCATTTCTAAGAGACATTGGGTCTCTTACACACTGAATACCTCCATCCCTACCTTCATGTGCCGGTATCCATGCCTAAGCCACACACACATTAGGGCCATGTCAGGGCGCAGGATGGGGCCATCTGCATGAGCTTTTGGCACTGGGTTGGCAGTGACAGCTGGCTGTGGGAGGGCTGACCCAGAGTCAGCAAGTGTTGGGAGTCCATATCCCCTGCACGCCACCACCACCACCGGGTCCAACGGGGCTCTCCCTCCTGGCAGCCGTGCTGGGCGATTCCCTCTCTGCAAAGACGGTGTGTGCCTCGGCAAAGCAGAAAGTCTCGGTGCACTACAACCTCCACAACCTCTATGGGCTGATGGAAGCCAAAGCCACAGCAAGGTACCTGAGCATCCCGCTTCCTGACAGCCTGGGGATGGGTTGGGACAAAATCCTTCTCAGAGCTGACTAGGAAAAGGATGGGGATTTGAGTGCAATCTGAAGGGGAGAAGCTCTGACTGCTCACAGCCTCTGGGATGGGAATAACCCAGGAGAAGAGGGGAGCTGACAGTGCTCTGGGAGGAATGGGTGAATGAGGCTGGTCCTGCTGGAAGCCTTTGCCATACTGCTTGGACTGACTCTCCACCCCTCTGCCAGGGGTTGGAATTTTGCCTCAGCTGTTGTGGGATAAGGCAAACGCCTGGTGGGCTGCTCTTACCTTCTGCCCCCAGCTCTCTTGTTGTTTTCCAGCGCCTTGATCAAGATCCGGGGAAAGCGCCCCTTCGTCATCTCCCGCTCCACCTTCCCCAGCCAGGGCCGGTACTCAGGACACTGGCTGGGTGACAACCGGAGCCAGTGGAAGGACATGTATTACTCAATTCCAGGTGGGCAGCACAGAGCCCCTACCAGCACTCCTAGAGCTTTCTCCTTGTCCAGAGATGTTTCTGAAACTCTGCCCTTTTGACTGTTCCTGCCCTCAGGGCTGCTGAGCTTCAGCCTCTTTGGCATCCCACTGGTCGGGGCAGACATCTGCGGCTTCTCTGGCAGCCCCTCGGAGGAGCTGTGCACCCGCTGGATGCAGCTCGGTGCCTTCTACCCCTTCGCTCGCAACCACAACACCCAGAACGAGAAGGTCGAGGGCAGTGTGCCCAGTGGGAGGCATCCTAGGGGTGGCATGCAGGATATGGGATGCGAGATGTGGGATATGGGATGTGGAATGGGGGATGCAGGAAGTGGGGTTGGGGGTGGGACAGCTGCTGACTGCCCACGTCTCCCCCAGGCCCAGGACCCAACAGCGTTCAGCCCCGCAGCCAGGACAGCCATGAAGGATGTGCTACTGACCCGCTATTCCCTCCTGCCTTTCCTCTACACCCTTTTCCATCGTGCCCACCTGCAAGGGGACACCGTCGCCCGGCCCTTGTTCTTTGAGTAAGGCCATCCCCACCAGGAGCTGGGGAGGTGCTTGGGCTGAATCCTGGAGAATCGGCCGATCGAGCGGCGTCTCCGTCCTGCCGCAGGTTCCCTTGGGACGTGGCCACGTGGGAGCTGGACAGGCAGTTCCTGTGGGGCCGGAGCCTGCTGGTAACACCAGTGCTGGAGCCCGGGGTGGACTCAGTCACAGGTTACGTCCCCCGAGGCACGTGGTACGACTTCTACACGGTGAGGAGCATCACAGCATTTGGCTGGGTGATCCCTGCTTGACCCTCTCAGGGCTGTGGGTGGGAAGCCCTGGCTGAGCCCAGTGAGCCCTAATGGAGAGAGGGTTGGGGATGGCTGCTCCACAGACCCATGCCTGAGCTCTGATCTCTCACACCCATGTCTCTCGACACTTGCCCAGGGCTCCTCAGTGAACAGCAGTGGGGAGATGTTGAAGATGTCAGCCCCTCTGGAGCACCTCAACCTGCACATCCGGGAGGGTTCCATCCTGCCCACCCAGGTGAGTGCCCAGCCATCACCTCCCTGGGTGCTGTCCACAGCGTGTGTGTTCCCCAGCACCTCAGCTCCTGGACCCCCATCCCCAGAGGTCATGGCCCTACAGAACCCATGTCTTTGAACCCCAGAAACCAGGAACCACCACTGAGGTGACCCGAGGGAACCCCCTACGTCTCATTGTGGCCTTGTCCTCGCATGCCTCTGCCTGGGGTGACCTTTTCTGGGATGATGGCGAGAGCCTGGACACCTTCGAGAAGGGCAACTACTCCTACGTGGTGTTCAATGTCACGCAGGTGGGATGTGGTAGAGAGGGCAGGAGTGGGGGATCCCATGTTACCTGGTCACCTTGAGCTCATGTTGTCCCCTCCTACAGAACATCTTCACCTCCACCGTCCTCCATGCCAGCACCGAGGCCACGAAGGTCACCATTGGTACGCTGAGCATCTTTGGTGTGCAGAAGCCACCCAGGAAGGTCCTCTTGAATGGCCAGGAGAAGCCCTTTTCCTACCTGGACAACCAGGTATGGCCCCATTTCAGAGTGCCCTTTGCTGGGTGGGTGTCCCCATCCTGAGGGTCTCCACCCCTCCTCCTCCAGGGTCACAGTGTGACCAGAGAGGGGGTTGAGGACTCTGCATGGCTCTCCTGCCATGCCAAGGTTTAGGGGAAAGCATTTTCTGCTTCCCCCTTGTCAAGGCTTTATCCCAAAATGTCTCCTCTCCCCCCACAGGTTCTCAGCGTGAGTGACCTTGGCATGAGCCTCAGCCAGGGCTTCTCCCTGCAGTGGCTGTGAGCAGGGGCCCATGGGGTCACGCTCACCTCACCAGGACCCCCACCTGGGAGATGCTCAATGCTCCAGCCCCTGAAGCCATGGAGGTTGCTGCCATGGAGAGGGCATCAGAGACTGTCACCTGCTGCTGCTCGTCCCCCTCCAGCACAGCTGGAGACAGGGGACATGGGACAGGGGCTTGGCTGCTGGGTGCCCCCTGCATAGTCCTGGGTGGGTGGTGTGGGTGGAGGTGTGGGTACCCGTGGTTCCTGCTGCAATAAAGGCATGTGGAGAGCTTGTCCTGGGAGCATGATATGGGGACAGAAGGGGTGGCAGGGGGGAGAGGGGGTGGGCAGCTGGTTGCTGTGGGGCCCTCAGTTTTAGTCCTTGACCTTGATTCTCCTGGCTCCATCACCCTGATTTCAGCTGCTCAATTTGAGCCCAAATCCAGCTCCCCCAATTCCAGCCCCACATTCCAGACGTCCAATTGCAGGCACTACTTTCAGGTCCCCAATTTCAGCCCCTGATTCCAGCCTCCAATCCCACTCCTTGATCCCCCTCTTTGATCCCAGATCCCCCAATCACAGAATCATTTAGGCTAGAAAAGATCAAGACCAGCCTTGGACTAATAACTATTACAAATACACCATGGCACCGAGTGCCACGTCCAGTCATTTGTTGAACACCTCCAGGGACAGTGACTCCATCTTCACGCTGGGCAGCCCATTCCAATATGTAATCCCCCTCTTCGTGAGGGAATTCCTCCTGATGTCTGACTTAACACTCCGTGGTGCTGCTTGAGACCATGTCCTCTTATCCTGCTGCTAGTTGCCTAGGAGAAGAGACGGATCAAACATCAAAGAACGTCCTTTCTTGAGGAAATGTGTACATCTTCCCCATCTTCCAGCAGTCCCAGCCCATCTCTGCCCTCGGGCTCCCCCAGAGACCCCGATCCCCCCGGGGGTGCAGTTCCCCCTCCCGCCCGCCAGACGGCGCTGCCCAGCGGGGCTGGACGGGGCGGGCGGCGCCGCTGTGGCGGCGGTTCCGGTTCCGTGTGGCCGCGGCCGTCGGTGGGTCCCGGCTGTCGGTCCCCAGTGCCTGTCTGTCCGTCCAGCGTGTCGCTCGGCCCGTCCCGGGGCCGGTGCTCGGCGGCGCCATGAACCGGCCGAAGGCGGCGGCCGTGCGGCGGCCCAGCGCCGTGCCCAAGCCCTCCGGTGAGTCCCGCGGGGCCGGGCGGGCGGCGGGCTGCGGTCGCTGTCTCTCAGTGTCGCTCACTGTCGCTGTCGCTCACTGTCGCCGTGTCTCCCCTCGCAGCGCACCCGCCGCCCGGAGATTTCATCGCGCTGGGCTCCAAGGGGCAGAGCGGCGAGGGCAAGGCCGCCGTCACGCTGCTGAAGCCGGCGCCGCCCGGGCTGCCGTCGGAGCGCAAGCGGGACGCGGCCGCCGCCTTGGCGGGCCCGGCGGGGCTGCCCGGGCTGACCAAGCGCCCCAAGCTCTCCTCCACGCCGCCCCTCAGCGCCCTGGGACGCCTGGCAGAGGCGGCCGTGGCGGAGAAAAGAGCCATCTCGCCCTCCATCAAGGAGCCATCTGTCATCCCCATCGAAGGTGAGGCATCGCTGCGCTCCTGCCGTCACACGGAAGCCTCAGAGGGAGGAAACTTCTCCTTTCTCTGGAGTCTCATCCCGGGAGTCTTTCTTGAAGCCCACACATTAATTATGTGCGATCCTCGAGGGTTTCCTTCCCTGGATATAGGGCTGAAGTCAAGGTTTTCTCTTCTGTTGGCATTGAGTTGTGTTCAGTAGCCATATGTGAAATTCTTCCTCGAGGAAATCTCAAAGTCTGGATTGTGGTATTTTAATCACATACTTCTTTAGCAAACTCTGGGTCTGGATATTGCCTTTTGAGTTGTCATTCCGTTTCTGATGTTGGATACATTTGCAGAGGAGTGTGCTAGCATGGAAAAACAATGAAGGGGCATTGTCAGTTGTGAAACAGAACTTTTAATGGCAATTGAGTAGGGAAAAGCTATTGCAGGGGCTAAAAGTGTACTGGTCTGTGCTTTGCTGTCCCTTGTGACTGGTCCTGCAGTACCTCAGGGTGGTTATTTGGCATGAGGGTAAATGCTGATGCCTGTGTGTTGGTGGTTGCAGTTGTCCCCACGGTGCTGCTGGATGAGATTGAGGCAGCAGAGGCAGAAGGCAACGATGACCGTATCGAGGGGGTGCTGTGTGGAGCTGTGAAGCAGCTGAAGATGAACAGAGCCAAACCTGACACCACTCTGTACCTGAGCCTTATGTACCTGGCAAAAATCAAACCCAACATATTTGCTACCGAAGGGGTGATCGAGGTGAGAACTCGTGAAGTTACTGACAGATCACTCCTGCCAAACTGTGAGCAGAGTTGCACTTTCAGCCCAGAGGATGATCTGCATGACTTTGTAAATACCAGAGCTCCGTGGAAAGCTGCTGCAATTTGTGTTTCTCTTTCTGTGGCTTCTCTGCATGATTTCTCAATAGATGACTTGTTCATTATTTTATTTTTTGTGGATGTTATTCCAGGCACTGTGCAGCTTACTCCGAAGAGATGCCTCCATCAATTTCAAAGCCAAAGGGAATAGTCTTGTGTCTGTCTTGGCGTGCAACCTTCTCATGGCAGCTTATGAAGAGGATGAGAACTGGCCAGAGATCTTTGTCAAGGTCGGTGAACTGAGGGGGCTTTTGCTGGACTGAGGCTGTGGTGGGCAGACTGGGTTGGGAAATGTGGATGTGCTGGAGTAGGAGAGCAGCATAAGATTTATTACAGCTGTAGGGAAGGAGGTGGCTAGTGTCCTCTTGTCCACTGTGGGAATGCAGCCAGAGGAGGCAGAAACTGGAGTCTGGGCCCATCCTTTTAAAGAAAAATCTCCACAGATTTCTGGAATGTAGCCTCCATTGCCTTTTGTTGCCTTCTCTCTGCTCTTTTCTGAGATGTCTTTGAGAGTCTGTATTGATGTAAGTGTTGCAGAGACTCCTTGCTTTCTGTTTGGTGTGTAGGGATTAAAACAGCCCATTAACTTAAAAAGGCTGAACTGACCAGCTCCTGTATTTTGATGGTAGAAGTTGTTGTAAAGTCTTTTTCGAGAAGGTGCTTAGTAGAGCTTGGGATGTGATGGTGTGTATTTTTGCTCTTGTATGATCTGGTTTTCATCCATGCACTAGTTTCCTACTCTGTATATTGGAAATCCATAAAAACTCACAAATACTCCTGTAATTAACCCCATGAAAATGGACTGTGCTCCCTGCTGCAGGTGTACATTGAGGACTCCCTTGGGGAGCGCATCTGGGTGGACAGCCCTCACTGCAAGACCTTTGTGGATAACATCCAGACAGCTTTTAACACAAAGATGCCTCCTAAGACCATGCTCTTGCATGGAGAAGTTGGACGTAGTGGAGGGGATCTTAGTGCTGGTAAGAAGATGTTTGGGAATCAGGAACAGAGGTTTAGGGAGAGGATGGAGCCTGCACTGCTTATTGATGTGTGAGAATAGTTTGGTACTGGATGGAGTCACAAAGGCCATGCTTTGAGTTCCAGGCATTGCTTTTTTCTTGTTTTTGGGGCTCTTTCCTGTCCAGGGGATGTTTGAGGGTAGTGAAAAATGGGCCTGTATGGGATGGAGTGTGAGAGGCTGTGGTCTTGCTGAAAGGGATTCCTGAAAGAAGCTGAACAAACCAGAGCACAAGTGATTGATTTCTAGAGAGAGGAGTTGTCTTATGAAGTGTGGTGTGTGCAGTGATTGATCTCTAAGGAAAAGAGCTGTCTCACGGAGTGTGCTGTGTCCTGGTCTCTGTTAGGGAGTAGCCCACACCCTTCCATGACAGAGGAGGAGGACAGCCAGAGTGAGCTGCTGATTGCAGAGGAGAAAATGAGCCCAGAGCAGGCAGGCCAGCTCATGCCCAGGTACAGTGCCTCTCCCTGTCCTAACACAGCTGTGTGGCAGATGTGTCTGCGCTCACCCACCCTGCAGAGCTGTGGCAGGAATCTCCTCTGTGCTCCTGTGGCACCTGCTTGGGGATGTTGAGCATCAGATAAAACTGGTTCCAGGAGGAAAGAGCGGATTTTCTTGGTTTGCAAGTCATACCGCAAACAAGAAAGAGTGCTGATCTCTGGACTGGCTTTTGTGGAAATGAGTAAAGTTCAATTTGTGTGGTCCAGGTATGAAGATCTTGCAGAGAGTGTGGAGGAGTATGTCCTGGACATGCTTCGGGACCAGCTCAACCGGCGCCAGCCCATGGACAATGTCTCCAGGAACCTCCTCCGGCTGCTGACAGCAACCTGTGGCTACAAAGAGGTGCGTCAGATGGCTGTGCAGAGGCTGGAGATGTGGCTGCAGAATCCAAAGGTAAGGAGAGGAGCTGTTGAAGCACAACCCTGGTCTGGAATCCAGCCAGGAGGGCTGCATACTGTACGCCAGTTCCACTTCTGGTCTGTAGTGGTGAGTGGCTGGAGCCTTTCTGCTCTTTCTCTGCAGTTGACCAAGCCAGCTCAGGACTTGCTGATGTCAGTCTGTATGAACTGTAACACCCACAGCTCAGAGGACATGGAAGTTATCTCCAACCTGATCAAAATTCGTCTCAAGCCAAAAGTCCTTCTCAACCACTACATGCTGTGTGTCAGGTGAGTGACTGGGTCTGTGACAGGAAGGGAGGCATGCCCAGGGACTTGACAGTCTCAATGTCACTGCACAGTGGTTTTAAATACCAGCTTGGGGCATAGAGTGTCTTGTGTTCATTTAAATGAATTTCATTGTCCTAGAAATCTTTCATTAGTCCTTTGATATTGTTCTTTGATATGTGCTGTTCCATCATTTTCACTTTTGTGTGCTAAATACTTCAAGGAGAAATGAAAAGAATGTGTCCAGCTGCAATGAAATGTCAGTTCAGGTATCCCTGATCTTCCCTTGCAGAGAGCTGCTGAATGCACACAGGGATAACCTGGGCACCACCATTAAGTTTGTGATTTTCAATGAACTATCAAATGCAAGAAATCCCAACAACATGCAGATCCTGTATACTGTGCTTCAGCACAGCTCAGAGCAAGCTCCAAAGGTAGGTGCATTGTCTTGGATGACTGATGGTAACCCCAGAACCCCACCTGATAGATTTAGTTGTTTTGAGGCTCAGACGAATCTTTTCACAGACAGCTGTCTGATCTGTATCATACTATTTTGAAATGGTATAATTATTTTTGGTAGGAATAAACATAAATAGACATTTTCTAACTCCCACATTCTGGGTGATAATGCAGTTTCGTGCGAGAAACATTATTACCCAGGGGTCTGAAGGACAGGATACCTCCAGCATGGTTTCCTTGTGTCTCTTCATTTTGTGGATGCGGACCCATTGCAGTGCACTGAAAGTTTTCTCTCTGTGTGGCCCCAGTACCTGGCAATGGTGTTCCAGGACCTGTTGACCACCAAGGAAGATTACCTGCGAGCTTCACGGGCTCTGCTGAGAGAGATCATCAAACAGACAAAACATGAGATCAACTTCCAGGCCTTCTGCCTGGGTCTCATGCAGGAACGGAAGGAGGCCTTGTATGCAGAGATGGAATTTAAGGTACCATTTTTGACCCTTGTGCTGCTGGATGTGCCAGTGATGCACTGAGCTCTTCTGTGTCTGTTTTCCTGGCCATTCTTTCTTTTGCTGTTTGGTGTCTGAGTGAGTCACTATTTGTGTGTCTCATAGCAGCACTCCTATATCTCATTTCCAAACATCCATGTTCATAATTTTTGATGACAAAACACTTCCAGAAGGCAGCTCTGGGTGTTGCTATTCAACTCTTCTTTTTTTTTTTTCTTTTCTATTTTAAGGAGAGGTTTGTCATCCACATAACCGACCTGCTAGCTGTCTCCATGATGCTTGGTATCACAGCCCAGGTGAAGGAGGCTGGAATTGCTTGGGACAAAGGAGAGAAAAAGAGTAAGCAGAAGAACCTAGGTTCTCTCCGAGGATGGGCATCTTGGTAGATATCTGCCCCTGATGTTGGGAGAACATGAGCTAGGGTTGGGACCCTGCCGTCATCCTGGGACTGACAGAGATAGAAGATGGGACATTTGAATGGCCGGGTGCTTCTTGTATCTGTGGAAGCAGTGGGTGAGAGGCTGGGGAAAGGGAGCTGTGGGTGGAGAAGCCTCAGGCCTGAAGGGGCAGCTGTAAGGATTAAGGGACTGGGAAGACGGGCCTTTGGTGTGGCACTGATATGACTGCCCACATGCCTTCTTCTTACAAAGCTAATCCATCTGTGCTTTGTGTTGGAGGTTTTGCTGCAGCATGTGTCAGAAAGCAAAGAACATATGCTGTCAGAGCTGGGGGGCTCAAGTCTTTCTCATATACTCCTCTGGTTTCTCTTCTCTAGTGGAAGGTGTCCCTGCCTGTGGTGCAGGAATTGGAACAAGATGTTCTTTGGGGTTCCTTCAAACCCAAACCATTTTCTGATTCTATGATTTACTGTTGATGCCTCAGAGTCCTGGCTACTGTCTTGAGACCACCACACTTCTGATGGGGCCCATGTCTGCATTTTGTGACCTGTTTTTCAGACCTGGAAGTGCTGCGCTCTTTCCAGAACCAAATCGCTGCTATCCAACGTGATGCTGTCTGGTGGCTGCATACAGTTGTTCCATCCATCAGCAAGCTGGCTCCAAAGGACTATGTGCACTGGTGAGAGTCAGCCTGGGCATGTCTGTACATAACCAGTCCCTTCCCCAATACTGTGATATATTACAAAACAGGTATACACAAGGGTTTGGTTAGATTTCTGTCCCATTTTCCGACAGGGAGCTGAAACAGTTTTAGCAGGGTTCAGGCTGAGACTGGCTCCATCTCTGAAATTCCTTCAGATGCGTCCTCCTACCAGGAACGTATGATAATGGAAAATATTTTCGATTTATATTATTTGGGTCCTCTCACTAGGGGATTTTTAGCTATCTGACCAAACGAATTTCCTGTGGATTCCTTGGTTTTTTTGTTTGACATCCTTTTTAAGGCTCTGTGCCTGAAGGCTCCACAGATAGTTCTGTCTTCTGGAGGACAGATGGTATCCTGGGGTCTTGACACAAGGCATTACAGAGGCAGTTCAAGCCAGAATTAATAGCAAGCAAGATAAGTTATTGAAAGTATAAAAGCCCAGAGCCCATATTGTACAGTCCTCTCTGTTCTTAATCATGTTGTTACTTTTGCTAGACTCACTTACCTGAGGGAGCTCCTTCATGTGTAGGATGGGAAGCTTTAGCAGGATCTGGGGGGGACTGGACTGTTGTATGTGTTCTTAAGCCTCACAGATGGTGTTTACTGTCCTCTTCATCTCTACAGCCTCCACAAGGTGCTCTTCACGGAACAGCCAGAAACCTACTACAAATGGGACAACTGGCCCCCCGAGAGTGACCGCAAGTGAGTGTGTGCCCCTCCCGTGGCGGGTGCAGGTGGGGAGCTGCTCTGGCTGGGGGCAGAGGAATGGGTGTTTTCTGGTGATCCTTACATAGCTCTGTGTTGGAAAGGCTTGGAACTGTGCTCAGATTTTCTTCATCTGTTACACTGCCATGAAATTGAGGGGTGTTGTTCCACTCTCCATCTGTTCCTCTTCCTCCTTCGTTCCTGTTCCCTGTGCCAAGCTGTTCTGTATCTTGACACTGTAGTTGTAAGGAGGGCAGCCCTGCAGTGCGTGGGGAACTGGGGTAACGTTAGGGAGCTCAGACTCAAGGAGGCTGAAGTGGAGAGGTACAAGGCAATGCAGGTGATACTCAGATATTTCTTTCAAATAGTTGCATTTGGAGCTGGAGATCAGGGAAGGTGGTGTAAACTAAGCTGTGGTATATCTTCTGCTCAGATGAGTTGTAGGGTCTGTGGAGGGTTTCCAGGAGCCCTCATGCTGCTCTCCAGAGAGGTGTGACTGATGTCTGGTGTCTCCTGCAGCTTCTTCCTTCGCCTGTGCTCCGAGGTGCCCATCCTGGAGGACACCCTGATGCGCATCCTTGTGATCGGATTGTCGCGGGACCTGCCCCTGGGCCCCGCCGATGCCATGGAGCTCGCCGACCACTTGGTGAAGAGGGCTGCAGCTGTGCAAGCAGATGGTGAGGCTGCACAGAGCTCCCACCAGCAAGTGCTTGCTTCTGTCTCCACATCCTCCTATTGCCACCCAGGGCTGAGACAGCTCCTACCACCTACCAAAGAGCCTTTGCATCACTTAAGGCATATTTTAGTCGTGATGGCTAAGCATTTGGCTCAAAGCCAGACATGTACTGCTGTTGCTTGCTCACTAGAGAAGCTTCTTATTTTCTCTTGCTGTTTCTCTCTGTTACTAATTTTATATCATGGAGTGTTTGGGAAATTATTGGTTGTGTGGAGAATGAAGGACTGTGAACAACCACCCAGAGTTTTGAGTCAGCGTTTTTGAATTCAATTTAGTCCTTTGTACATACTGTAAAATGAAATTTATAGGCTATGCAAAAATGGAAGGATTGGAAGTTAAATTAATTAACCAGTTGTGTGCTTTTCCCAAGTCCATTATTGGGACACTTAAAAGCAATTACAAAAGCAATCTTTACTCTTACCTTTTTAATGAATTTATTTAGCATTTGTCTAAATTCCTGCATTGCTGGGAAATACGTCCATTCAGCTGAACTGTATGTGTTTGTGGCAGAACTGATGGTGTTGTCAGAATTTGATTCTAAATCTTACATGCTCTTAGTGCTGACTGGTTAATAGCAAAGAGTGATCTTGAACTGCTTAGTGCTTGTGGAAGGATCTAGACTTTGTTGTTCAGTAGCCTCTCAAAATGTGTCCAGCCTCTCACATAGGATTTTAAATCATGCACCATTTCATGTCTTATACTGGAAGGCTCAGAATTAGACTGAGTCTGAAAACTTGCAACAAAGTTGAAATGCATTTTTAGTTCCTCTGAGCCCCAGAAGTTCTGAGCAGATTTGTTGCTTACCTGAAGGAGGGTATCCAAGTTCTGAAAAAGTTACAAGTATCCTATTGGATGCACTTGGGAAAAAAAGTACCCTTAAGAGAAAAAAAGTACCCTTAAGAATGAAACCAGATTGCTGCTGAAAAGCTCCATATCCTTATATATTGACTTATAGGATTTTTTAAGTGTTGTTGCTCTTTAAATGTTGGGTTTTTTTGTTTTTTAATATCATGAGAGCAAGCCCACAATAACATAGTTGCTTGAAGTAAATTTTTTTATATACTGTGATGCTTTTCTTGAAGGACTTTCAGGCAGGTAGACAGGTCAATAACTTGTTTAGTCTTTTCTTCTCCTCCAGATGTTGAGGTCCTGAGGGTAGAAAGAATCCAGCTGATCGATGCAGTCTTAAATCTGTGCACTTATCATCATCCAGAGAATATCCAGCTACCCCCAGGGTAAGACTTATCACATAAATAATCTTGCTGTGATCTAGCTCACTTTCACCTTGTGACTAACATTCCCAGCTCACAGATTTTAAGACGCTTTTCTCTATTAAAATTTGTAATATCAAAATGACAAGGAAGCCTTTTCAGGGTCATGTTCAGGTGGGTATTTCTCTAGAGCAGTCAAGATCTGAGTCATGGGATGTACTTTGGTGTGCACGCACTGACCTTTCTGCCTTGGAAATCTTCAGCTGCATCCTGCTGTCCCTCCTGAAAGGACTTGTGTGTGTGTGTGTCTGTTGGAAAAAGCAGTTAACTGGCATGACTGAATCTAAACAGTGCATGATTAAGGAGAAAAGCAGGCTTGAGATGGGCTTAAGGAATCAAACTTGACCACTTATCTCTATTGATGGCTTTTGCAGGTACCAGCCTCCAAATCTAGCTATTTCTACTCTCTACTGGAAAGCCTGGCCTCTCCTGCTTGTAGTGGCTGCATTCAATCCTGAAAACATTGGTGAGTGTGGACATTTCTCAGGATACCAGGTCTGCTGCAAAAATTGGCCAAGGTGCTTTCTGCAGAAGTCTGGTTGCTTGTGTGCAAGGCCTGTGCTGGGTTGGTGAGGTAACTGCAGTGAAATAACTGTGTATCCCCTGTGGGTGGAAAATCCCTGGGGGTGGGATTTGGACCAGCATGTGGCTGGAATCACCTTGTTTGTGCTCCTGCATTATGTGCTGTTCCCATTGAGTTTGTGTCTCACCACCTTGGAATGTGTTAGAGTATTTATAAAGGCTGTGTTTTTTTCCTGTATTCCTTATTGTTCTTCTCTGCTGCAGGTCTGGCTGCATGGGAGGAGTATCCCTCTCTAAAGATGCTCATGGAAATGGTCATGACCAAGTTAGTATGGTTAAATCCCTATGTATACCATACAGACCACTGAAAACACACATTTCTGAATTAAGTTTGTGCCATGCAACTCCTTCCTTTCCAGTGGAATTTGTGTAAAATATACTGGCATCAGCACTGCAGTTGGCGTGGGAAAAGTGCCTTCCCTTGACAAAAATATTATAAGCAAGGGAATAAAGCAGAGAAAAAGGGGGAGGGGAATGAATGCTGTGTGTTGCTGAGAAGGTCTCAGTCTCTGGCTCCACTGAGAAACTACTTGGTTTTTTCTACATTGTCTATCAGACCCAAGGTCCTGTGTTCTTTCTGACTGTGATTCATGAATTTTGAATAGAACAAGATAACCATTTCCTTTTTTTAAAACTTACTTTCTCAGTAATTATTCCTATCCTCAATGTACCTTGACGGATGAGGAGACACGCACAGAGATGATTAATCGTGAACTTCAAATCTCCCAGAGAGAAAAACAGGAGATTCTTGCATTTGAGGGTCATCTGGCAGCTGCATCCACAAAACAAACAATCACAGAAAGCAGCAGCCTCTTGCTGTCCCAGCTGACAAGTCTGGACCCTCAGTAAGTAGCCTTCTGTGTTCTGGTACCATCATGAAATCCTAGCTAACAACACTTGTCAGGCAACCCTGTTCCCTCCCCCACAGGGTGGTTGATTGGGGGAAGAAGGACCCTGTGGTGTGGTAGCCCATGTTTTCACAGAATCATAGAATGGTTTTGGTTGGAAGATCATCTGGTTCAAACCTGCCTGCCACCTTCCTATAAACCCCTCATGCACTACAGAACTGACTGATCCTCTTCAGATCAAAGTCTGTCAGGCTGTGGGTAACTTGCTGTTTCTGTGACAGGGGCCCCCCTCGCAGACCTCCACCACATGTCCTGGAGCAGGTGAAAAGCCTGAACCAGTCACTTCGCTTGGGCCACCTTCTGTGTCGCAGTCGCCATCCTGACTTTCTTCTCAACATCATTCAAAGACAGGTGGGCTGTAGTGGGATTGGATCTCTTGCCTCTGAAACTTGAGCAGAGTGAGGGGCAAAAGGAGTGAGATTCAGGGAAGGTGCTTTGCTGCTCAGGAATTAAATGATCAGTGTGCTGCATCTATGTTCTGCTGATCTTTTTACTCTCATCCTTCCCAGGCCTCATCACAGTCAATGCCATGGCTGGCAGATCTGGTTCAGTCCAGTGAGGGCTCCTTGGACGTCCTGCCTGTGCAGTGTCTTTGTGAGTTCCTGCTTCATGATGCTGCTGATGAATCGACCTCAGGTGAAGAAGAAGAGGAGGGTGAGAGTAAGGACCAGCGTGCCAAGAAACGCCAGGTGAGCAGTCTCTTGGGGATCCCTTCTGTTACCTACTTTCTGTGCATCCCAGATTTGATTTCACTGGACAGACCAACTTATCACTCCACAGAGACAACAGAAACAAAGGCAGTTGCTTGGACGCTTGCAAGACTTGCTGTTGGGACCCAAAGCAGATGAACAGACGACCTGTGAGGTGCTTGACTACTTCCTGCGGCGCCTGAGTTCCTCCCAGGTGGCTTCCCGGGTCCTGGCCATGAAGGTGAGCAGCATGAGAATCATCTTGATTAGGGTCTGTCTGAAGCCCAGGGCAGAGCCCTGGGTTATCTTAAGTCTAGAGCCAACACAGTAAAATTGTTCCATGTCATCCTCCTTCAGTGACTTGTCTCAATCTCCAAACACCATCAAATACACTTCTGCTCCCTGCTGCTCAGAAGTTATTTTTCAACTGCTAAGTTGTACTTAAGATAGAGCTGGATTTTACTATGTGTCCTGTGAAGTTCAGGTGTAGAATCAGGATATTGCATGCCATGTGGAGTAATTGGCAGAGGCTGTTGTCTGTGAGGACTGTGAGTGAGTGCCTGGTGCTCTGGAGCATAGACAAGGCAAAGAGAATTGCAGGGAGCTCAGAAACATCATCTCAGACTGAAACTTCAAGCAGGGTATCCATCAAGAAAACACATTATATGAGCTGAAACCTGTTGTGTGCTGCATTTGGATCGTTCTGTAGTGTTTGAAGCATGTTTCTGTTATATTCACTAGTATGAAACTTGCAGCCCAGCTGTGGCTTCCTATGCAACAGCTGTATCTGTGTGACTTGTGCAGGGCCTGTCCTTGGTGCTGTCAGAAGGAGGAATGCGTGATGGGGAGGAGAAGGATCACCCCATGGAGGAAGACTCCGGCGATTCCGAGCTGCTGCAGGGATATCAGTGGCTGCTGAGAGACCTCCCGAGGCTGCCACTGTTTGACAGTGTGAGAGCCACAACAGCTCTGGCCTTGCAGCAGGTGGGTGGAAGCAGCTGAAGGGAGAAGTGTCAAGCTTGTTCTTTTTCTGCTAGTGCTGAAACAGATCTAAACAAACTGGATCTGGATGTGATGCTGGCATGTTTATGGGCTTGCAGAAGAATTTTGCTTATGCTGGTGCTTGTTTTCATTAAATCCTGATTTCTAATGAAGGGAATTCTCATTCTAGGCCATCCACATGGAGACAGATCCCCAGACCATCAGTGCTTACCTGGTGTACCTCTCCCAGCACGCCCCAGTGGAGGAGCAGGGCCAGCACAACGACCTTGCTCTGGTGAGAGGAAGCATTGTGTGGGGCATACATGCCATGTCCCAGGACAGTGGTAGGCATGGGACTTGCTGTACCACTAGGATAAGTTTTGGGGAGTATGTTACTCCAATAACTGCATGTTTGTGTCTCTGTGTATGGGTTGAAAGGCAAACCTGTGTCTTTGGTTTGTATAATGAACTTTGGTAATCACAGCAATAACCTCCAGTGCAGCAGCCCATCAGCTGGAATGGAGAATGCAAGAGTGGATAGTGGTTTGATGAAAATCCCACCACCTGGCAGTGTTTCATAAGTAAGCAGGTGCTAAACCTGCAGTCCTATGTGTTTGGGGAGAGAATGGGAAGTCAGGAACTTCAGTGGTGGGATATGTAACTAAAACAAGATTTCTGGGTTTATTTGTTTGAGTTTTTTTTTCTTTTTAGAAAAGCTTTTGGTGATTTTTTTAATAATTTTTTTTTTCTTTTTTTCTCCCTGGGTGCTTTTTTCGTTGCTTTGAGGACTCATGTGCAGATAGTGCCTCTGTTTAGATACATGGAGGAGGTTGAATGATAAGTGTCAGTAGATCTTTTTCTTCAGAGAAATGTTCTGTAAATGCTTACTTTGTAATGAGGTGCATCAGAACACATCTGTGCTCCACTGGGGTACTGTAGGATGCATGCGAAGCACTGGCCTTTTCCCTCCTGTGTCAGTTCTACTCTTGACTCCACAAGCAGATGTCCAGAGTGGTGTGTACTGGGCTGATGATGGGAACTGGAGAACATGATGCAATGGCACAGGGGCACCTGGCTGTGTTTTGCAGTAAAGTCCTGGATGTTTTTTGCCCTGCAGGATGTCGCTCGACTGATCGTGGAGCGCTCCACCATCATGTCCCACCTGTTCTCCAAGCTCTCCTACAGTGCTGAGTCAGATGCAGTGCTCGTGGCTCTGCTCTCCATCTTCTCCCGCTACATCAAGCGCATGCGGCAGAGCAAGGAGGGCGAGGAGGTGTACAGCTGGGTGAGTGCCTCCTGCCTTGCCCCAGCAGGTCACAGAGACTGGGCAGGTCAACAAAACAGAAGCCCTTTATGGGTTACTCCATTTGAATAAACCAAGTCCAGCTCAAGAATTCCCTGATCTGAAAACAATCAGATTGGACATGGTATCAGAGCCAAGCCTATGTAAAAAAAGAAAAAGCCAAGCCTTTGTAAAAAGCCTTTTTAACTTTTCCCCAAGTATCTTTTGTGGCCACTGTTGGAGATATTGGGACCTATGAGCTGACTAAATTTGTCCATTCTTGTGTTCTCCTTCCTCTCCCCACCTTTGCTCATCCTGTCTTTTCCTGCCTTTTTCCAGTCAGAGTCCCAGGATCAGGTGTTCCTTCGTTGGACTAGTGGGGAAACAGCCACCATGCACATCCTTGTGGTCCATGCCATGGTTATTCTCCTGACACTGGGGCCACCTCAAGGTTGGTGAAGTATGCTCAGATATTTTTAGGGGATAATGGTCAATACAGGGTGGCTTTTCTCTATCTGCTGTCTCCTAACAGGTCAGGCTGGTGTTAATCCTTCTACTTACAAGCTTGACCCTGACAGTACCTGTTTGTAGCTGTAAGATTTATCAGAATATTGCTGCAGAGAGTGAAGGATTTGCAGGCTAATTTTTTTTTTTTTGCCTTCTGCAGACAGCAGCAAATACTAAAACAACGGTGTGTCCTGGTGTATCGATAGAGAAGGGCAGGGTGTTCTAAGAGCTTTGTGAACATGGGAAATAATTTTTTATCCACTCTTAAGCAGGGGATGGTGATTTTTACACCTTACTGGATATATGGTTCCCGGAGAAAAAGCCCCTTCCTACTGCTTTTCTGGTTGACACCTCCGAGGAGGCTCTGCTGCTCCCCGACTGGCTGAAGCTGCGGATGATCCGCTCCGAGGTCCCGCGCCTCGTGGATGCAGGTGAGCCTGTGGCATGTTTGGTGGTGTTTCAAACCCTGCTGAAAGGAAAGGGAGAGGCTTCCCTGCTCAAGTGTGCCCAGCCATCCTACTTGGATGCCTTTGGATGAAGCCATCTATCACTTTTCAAAGTAGGGGAGTGAGTCTGAATGAACTTTAAAGGAATGGGAGGCTCTGAATTGAGGTCCCATCTCTTTTACAATTCAGGTGGAACTAAGTTATGCAATCACCAGACAACAGGCACAGCACTGTGGAAAGCTGTGCCTAAAGCATGTAAGCTAAACCTCTGGTTACTCTGGTCCTCGTACCTCTTGTCTCATCAGTGCTCTCTTTCTTCTTGGTATTCAGAGCTTTCATCCCATTTTACTAATTAAATGACAGCTGTCTATAGCCTGTGATTGAATTATTCAATAATTCCTGCCTGCAGCCATCAAGAGATAGGGTGGAAGTTATTTTTTAATACGAATTATTGCATTACTGAGGTTCTAATAAAATTAAACAGAAGATCAGATTAGCCAGTGAGTGAATTAACTGGAAGATGCAATAAGGCAGCAATGATTTGCAGAGGAAAGAAAATATAGTAGGCAGCTGTCAGACTTCTGGCTTTAGGCTCTCTGCAGCCCTGTCATTAATGTCTCACTGTTGGTCCAGACAAAAGCATAAAGATCAGGTAATAAGGATGACCCTCTGTGGGCAGTTCAGAGGTCTGAGGACTCAGTGTTTGTCTATTTCAGCCCTGCAGGACCTGGAGCCACAGCAGCTGCTTCTCTTTGTTCAGTCCTTTGGAATCCCAGTTTCCAGCATGAGCAAACTTCTGCAGTACCTGGATCAGGCAGTATCTCATGACCCACAGACGCTGGAGCAGAACATCATGGACAAGAGTAAGAGCTACAGATGAGGCTGACTAGGCATTTAATGTTTTCTTGAACAGTTTCCATGAGTATCTCCTGTGACTTTCTTGGAAAAATCCAAGCTAGTTCAGCAAACAGTGCACAGGCTGCTTTGGCAGCTTGTTGTCACTGTAGACACCTGGGTGGCCCTTGGCAGTATTTGCCAAAATAGAGGAGGATTTTTTGGATTGGAATGTACAGAGTCAAAAAGTATTTTGGAAGGTACTTTGTAAAAGAAACAAAGTTTCTGAGGCATCATGTTTACAAAGCCTGTGGGAACAGCAAATTCTCTTGTCTGTGGGAGCTGTACAAACAGACAATTTTGTCCTGCTTTACTGAAGAGGGCAAGATGATGATGTGTTCTTATTTCCTCCTTTTTTTCAGATTACATGGCTCATCTTGTGGAGGTTCAACATGAGAGAGGAGCAACAGGAGGCCAGACTTTCCACTCCCTGCTTACTGCCTCCTTACCAGCCCGCCGAGGTACTGCCCAGATAGCCTAAATATCAAAATCATCTTCTGAACTTCCCTCCTTTGTTGCTGTTAAGAGGAACAGGCAGAGATGTCTTAAAAAGCAGTGTTGCAATAAACCAGCAAGCTACAGTTAGACACCAGTCCTTGCTAGAGTTTTTTGCTTCTGGCAAAGAGAGAAATTCCAATATTTTTGGAGTTATTACAGTGAGTTTTTCTGAGTCATACAGAAAAGTAGGTCTTGCTTGGAATTAAGAGAAAAACTGCTGAATTCCTCAGTAGTTAGAGACTGTAAACCTGAAGGTGATCTGCTGTTGGGGCTCCAGATGCTATCTACCATAACAGCATTTTCCTTTCTTTCCTTTCATTCCTCTTGCAGACAGCGCTGAGACTGCAAGGTCAAAATCTAGTCCTGAAAACTCTCAAAGTCAGAGTCGGATCCGGGCCTTGAGCCAGGTCCGTGTTCTGGGCCCAGAAGATGATCTGGCAGGCATCGTTCTGCAGGTACTGTTATAACCTCCAGCTGAGTAGCTGCTTCCCTGCAGCAGCTTTACAAAATCCATTTCTCTTATACTTGCATCTTGTGACTCCTTATCCTGCAGTGTTTGCAGGCAGTAAATATGAAAGCCCTGATGCAATGAGGCTGTGCCATTACAGCCTGGTGGAGTTGATACTGGCAGGAATTTTTTTCTTGTAGTTAGAATGTGATATGGCTTTTGATCGTGCCTAGTACTGTCAGTACCTACTAGCATGTTGCTGTCTCTGCACCTTGTTTGTTCTGTGCATAGTGCCTTTCCTCTCAGCAGTGGATGCAGGATTTGTGAAATGCTCACAGGGCCCTGGCAGCAAAGCTGTGTGCAAACAGCATTTGTACTCTGGCTTGTCTGCTTACAGAGCTCCCCTCCCTCCACTGACTGCAGAAGGAGCCTACAGGGAATTAATTGGCCAGGTTGGTTGTTGGTGTTTGGGTAGTAGGATTCCCCTGCAGTGTCAGTGTTGATAGTCATGTTGGGTCTGCAGAGACGCTGCTTATGTCCATGTGCCAGGCACTAGAATATAGAAAAAGCTGTATCAGAGGGTTCCCGTTAGCCTGCAGTCAGTATAACTGTACAAGGTAAATCACGCCTGTGCCTGAGGGTGTTCATGGTACAGCAATCCTTTCATTGTCTCTCATAAATGTATTCCCTGTTGTATCCCCCCAGCTTTTCCCACTGACCCCGGACCCTCGGTGGCAGAACTCCAGCCTGCGGCCGCTGGCCCTGTCACTGCAGCAGGCGCTGGGGCAGGAGCTGGCTCACATCCGCCAAGGGGCCGCGCCGGCCAGCGGGGCCACGGCCAGCGGGGCCACGGCCAGCGGGGTGACAGCCAGCGGGGTGACAGCGACCGGGGTCACGGCCAGCGGGGTGACAGCGACCGGGGTCACGGCCAGCGGGGTCACGGCCAGCGGGGTCACGGCGCGGCTGCTGCAGGCCGTGGCTGCGCTGCTCAACTCCACGCACAGCGGTGCCCTGGTCATGGCCATGCACCGCCACCACTTCATCTCCTGCCCGCTCATGCGCCAGCTCTACCAGTACCACGTGAGTGGATTTGGGAGCATTTCATAGAGAGGGGTGAGGGAGAAACGGGAAATCTGGGATCGTTTCATAAAGAGGGGTGAGGGAGAAACGGGAAATCTGGGATCGTTTCATAAAGAGGGGTGAGGGAGAAACGGGAAATCTGGGAGCATTTCATAAAGAGGGGTGAAGGAGAAACGGGACATCTGTTTGGGATCATTTCGTAAAGAGGGGTGAGGGAGAAATGGGAAATCTGGAGTACATCTGCTCTGCTGTGCATCTGCTCACACTTTGTAGTGCTCCGCTTAGGTTGCCTGTCCATGGGCATCTGGATACAGGCTGGCCACATTAGCCTAGCACTGGTGAGATTACCTGCAGCATTAGCGTGCCTTACCTAGCCTGGTAACCGTTTCTTGGATTTGCAGCTGTAGGGCTCTGCTGGTTTTGGGATCTCTAGTCTGTGCTGTTCTGTAGTGTTGGACATGTCTTGCAAGCCAGGGCATTTGCAGGTGGTTTGAGAGCTGAAGTCTAATTCATAAAGTAGAGTCATAAAATGGTTTGGGTTGGAAGGGACTTTAAAGATCACCTAGCTCCAATTCCCATGCCATGGGCAGGGGCACCTTTCACTAGACCAGGTTGCTCCAAGCACGTCCAACCTGGCCTTGAACACTTCCAGGGATGGGGAGTCCAGAACCTCTGGGCAACCTCTGCCAGTGCCTCACCACCCTCACTATAAAGAATTTCTTCCCAGCGCTCCATGCCACAGGACACTGCCTTCTCCTCGCTCTTCTTCAAAGTGCTCATGCAGATGCTGCAGTGGTTGGAGAACCCGGCGGTGGAAGATGGTCCCCTGCGAGCTCAGCTGAAGGCCTTTGCTGTGCAATACTCCTCAAGGCACAGGATCAGTGATGGTACTGGCACTGGGCAGCTTATGGGACTCAGAGGGGACAAAGTGGGACAAGAAAGAGACAAAACTGCACGTGGAGCAGGAAGTGTCGTGGGCAGCCTTTTAGACAGATGTCATAGGGAGTTACAAAAGTAGCACAGTGTGCTGCAGAAACTCTTTGAGGCTGTGAACAAGTGCTGTAGCTCTGGGGGCTTGCAGTAGACACCTGGTAGCATCTCACCAAGCACAGCAGATCTCTCAGGGAAAGTTATAATTTCTCAGGCCAGGAATTCTGTGTGAGCTGTAGTTTTGGTAGATGAGCATGCAGGAATGCCTCTGGAACAAGGTCATATCATGACTTGTAGAGTTGTTTATCATCTGCCATCCCTTGGGAGCAGAGTCTAACCAAGAGCTTGGGTATGGAAGTGGGTTTGTGGTTACAGAGCTTCTCCTTAGCTGCATGTCCCTGTAACATGCAGGAGAGCTGTCAAGGGTTGTGGTGGCCATAAATGACAATAGAATGTATATTTGTATGTTTGATTAGCTGTGCCCTGGAGCCACATGGGGAATCTGTAGGAGGGAAGTCTGATGTGAGGGCTGGCTTGTCCCTGTGATGCCAGTGCTGTGATTTTGTTACAGTTCGAGGTGGCTTCCTGCACCTCACAGAAGCTCTCTCTTTCCGTCGTGACCCTGACTTGATCAGCTCCACAGTCTGTGCCATCATTGCAACACTGAAATCAGGAGAGAAGTGTAATGTGGAGCCAGAGCTCATCAGCAAAGGTATGGATGTCCTTCTGCTCTCCTCCTTTGCGGCAGCAGCTTGAACTTCCGGCCCTGCAAGGCAGTGCCTACTGTGCAGGCTGTGGGAATCTGCCTTCTCCCTGGATCAGCAGATGTGAACTGATCTAAGCTTCACCCTATCTTCTATCACCTCCTTTGCACCACTGTATGTGGGTTTATAAACTGTGATCTGGAGCTGGGATTAATTCTCTGAGCAAGCTATTGGTTTTCACTAACAAAAAGAGAAATGGAAGCCTACTATCCCAGATAAATAATGGCTCTCCTCACTGAGCCTGGCTATCAGGATAGCCAGGTTCCATACCTTTCACCACATCCTGAAGTTAATGAGTGGCATCTTTCTCCCTCTGCTAGTCCTTCAAGGTCTGATTGAAACCCACTCTCCATACCTGGAGGAGCTCCTGACTGTCCTCTTCTCAGCTACTGTTGAGACCACTGCCAGGTGTCCTGCCATGAAACCAATTGCTGTGGTGTGCTCCTTGTTGCTCCAGGACAAAGAAGAAACACCGGTAAAGAAGGAGGTGGAGAGTTGCAGGTGAGCCAAGGCAGTGATGGGAATTCATGGGTAGGTCTGGGTGCATGGTATCACCAATGACACTGGCCTTGCTTTGTCCACAGTGCTGAATCAGCTTGGCCAGGGCCTGCCTCTGGCCTTCTCAATGACTGGCTGGAGATGTTGGACCCAGAAGTCATCAGCAGCTGCCCTGATCTACAGCAGAAGCTACTGTTCTCCTGGAACAAAGTAAGAGTTGTTGGGCAGAGGGACTGCTGTGCTGAAACGACTTTCTGGGGTACTGACCTGCACCTGGAAACCCGGCAAAGGGTAGCTTTGTGTTTTGCCACATGTTAGTATATGAGTTCCAAAGTAGTACAGGCTGACTAGGAGGACAATTCTGTGCAAGGCTCACATTTCTCAGTGCAGGGCTTATGTCTCTTCTTATCTTTATATTTCCTCAGCTGTGTTCTTTAAGGACTTCAAAATGCTTTACAGACACAACATGATCCCGTAACAACCCAGCCAGCTGTGTTTCCATTGGTATTTTTGCAGACATATCAATAGTTTGCTCTAAGTGCCATGCCAAAGTTAAGGCTGAAACTGGATTTCACACCTGATGTGTTCTGTCAGAAAGTGCTGCCCTAAATCCTCTTGCTGTCTGTGCTGTCTGCCCTCCTGGATTGTCATCCTTCTGCAATACACATGGCATCTCCTACACCCACCTTGCTACCAGGATCTGTTCATTACATCTCTTCCTCTCTCGCTGCTTCCAGGCCGGGTCCCAGGTGCCCTCCTTCCGCCCGTACCTCTTGGCTCTTCTGACTCACCAGTCCAGCTGGACCACACTGCACCAGTGCATCAGGCTTCTGCTTGGCAGGAACAGGGAGCAAAGGTGAGTCTTGTTTGTCAGGCCTAGCCAAGGGATTGAGTTGGGCAGCTCTGTCTGAGAGAGAACAAGACCTGCCATGCTCGTGATGTGTCTGCCAGGAGATGCAAGTCAGCCAAAAATAGACTTTGTGAGAAGGATGCAGATCTCAGTTCTGCTGATTTGTGTACCTTGATATAAATATTACCTACTCTTTGATGGAAGCAGCACATAAAGAGTTGGCTGTGTTCTAAACAGGAAGTGCTAATTGTGGGTAATCCATCTTTCATTGCCCTTGTTGATAATCTTTATGAACACAGGGTTTGCAGGATGTTTTGGATAGCAAACTCAGGCTGTCTCTGTACCTGGGCAGGTTCTGTTGGATCTTTTGGTTGTACTAAACTGCATTTCTAGTCTTTCTCTAACCATTTCATGACATCAGCCTCCCAGTTTTGATCTCTGCACAGCCCTAGCTCTCAGCTTCTACACACAGCTTTCAAATACTAAAGTTCCAGTGTAGTAGCATTGTTACAGTTATGGACCAGGAAATGCTAACACCTAATAACAGCAATACTTCTAGAACTGGTAGCATTTCAATTTATTATTTTATTCTTAATTTCTTGCCCAAAATTACATTAATTTCTCAGTTCAAGGTAAGTGCTGTGATAGGGACAGTAAGGTCATTGGTCTGATTGTACCAACTGTTTGTGTTGATGACCGACTCCTGGCCTTGGTGCAAGGCTCCACATAGCTGCCACACTTGCTGAATGCCATTTGTTCTGCTCTGTACCCTGTGCTGTGTTCATTGCAACAACTATTTTGTCATAATCTAGGAACAGAACCAACCCCCTTCTCGGGACTTAATAGATCCTATTTTTACATTTGCAGATGTTTCTTTCTTCACAGCACTCATCATGTTTAGTGATGCTTCCATGTGTTTGTGTGCTGCCTGAGGGTTGTGTTGACTCTAATTGCAAACCTGTCTTCTTTTGTCTTCTGGCAGGTTTGACCCAACTGCATCCTTGGATTTCTTATGGGCCTGTATTCACATTCCTCGGATCTGGCAGGGAAGGGACCAGAGAACTCCTCAGGTATTGGTTCAGTTCTTCCAAGATTCCTGTCTGGATGGAATGAGAGGCAATGTTTTCACAGTGCCTGATTTTTCTATGGCCAAGAGGTGGCTGGAGTGATTCAGGTGCAGTGTGCCAAGTTTGCTGCCTGTACCTCAGCTGGTTACTTAGCTGCTCTGCTGTTACATATTACAGTGGCAATTTAGAGTCCAAAAAGCTGATAGGAACACATGAAGTTTGCCCACTTGGCAATTCCCCTGCAGCACTTGCCACAATATCGGGTAAAGGCACAAGGCTAGCGTGGTAAGCAAGATAAAACCCAGCATGGGATAACTGCCATTTTACAAAGAAAAGGAGGCTGTGTCTCTTCTCCACAGAATTTCTTTGGTTTGGTGACTGGATTATGCTTTCTGACCCATCACACATGCTGAGATGGAAATAAATGAAGAAGTAGAGGAGGGATAAAGAGGTTTTATTTGGGGTTGTGATGCTTTCAGACCTCTAGATATGGGGCCATTCTTAAGTCTGGTTCTAAGATGTTCATTCCAGCCAGGTAAGGTGTGAGTAGAAGGAACTAAGGATCTTGGGATTTGGTGTGGAATCATTTGGGGTGTTCTCTTGCGTTACAGAAGCGCCGTGAGGAATTTGTGCTCCACCTGAAGGCATCAGAACTGATCAGCATGGTGGAGTTGATCCTGGCTGAAGCAGAGACCAGATACCAGAACGCTGATGAGGCCTCCTGCACACTCATCCAGTCTCGACTGCCACTGTTGCTCAGTTGTTCTCATGGAGACCTGGAGAACATCAAAAAAGTAACAGAATATTTGACCAGCTGCATCCAGCAGTGGGGAAGCAGGTGAGGCTGCAAATGAGGAGCATTGTCTGCTGGAATTGTAGTTCTGGGACACAGGCAGGCAGGTAATGATGAGACTTGCAGTATGTCTTCATTAAGAGTATCATGTTCCAGAGCCTGTATGAAAAGTGCACACTATCCTCCCTGAGGCTTGGGGGAATAACAAGTGGTTTTAAGTGGTACTCAGACCTGGAAGCTGACTTCAAAAGTGAAATTTAAGGGCCCTTTTGCTTTTAGGACTTCGGAATGAAATTCTTGGCATGCTTGAGTTTTTTTCTTTCGTTCTTGAAGGCAAGGGTTATTTTTAATTACTAGTTCCTAACGTGGGATTTCTTGTCTACTCATCCCTTGAGTCACTGCTTGTAATACATTCTGCTTCTGACTTGCTTTCAAAGCTGAATGGAGACCAAACTGTTTCCTAACAGCTATTTTAGGACTGTGGAAAGAACAGGAAGATGATGTTTTTGTGGCAGTGAAAGGAACTGACCTAATTCCAACCTTGCTTATGGTGATATTAGGAAAGATTCTGAGTAACTGTTGCTTTCTACTGCCTCTCAGTACAGACTGTGTCAGGGACCTACAGGGGTTTCAGGTGTGTAGAGAAGATGTTGGTTAGTCTAAATAATTGTGGTTCTGCCTTTTCCAATTGGGATGGTGCTGACCGTGAGTACCACGTGCAGGAACTCTGCACTGGAGATGTAAACAGAGCTTTCTTGTCCCATGCCCTTTGGAACTGCAGTTTTCTAAATCCAAATGGCCTCAGGATGGATCCCATAGACTGTGGATGGATCTCTGTAGAAGGTGAATGATTTGAGTTGTTCAAAAGAAGCAAAGACTCAAAAAACACTGGTTGATATTTCACATGCTCTGTTTGCGACATGCAGGAGGGCTGTTACTGATGCGTCTGGGATGTTTGCTGGTTGAACTAATGTAGTAGCCAGTGGTGACCTCTCCCTTTTTCCTTTAGCTCTGTGGGGAAATGCTGCCAGGACCTTCTGCTGCAGATATACCTGCAACTACCTGAGCTCCTTGTGCCTATGCCTGAGATGCTTCTTACCAGTGAAGGAGCCAGAGACAGCAGCACTTGCAAGGTAAAGTTAGAGGAAAGCCCCTTTCCAGTTTTGTATGCAGAATGGATGCTACTTTGATGTCCAGTTTAGAAGATGAGGACTGACAAAAGCTTCCTGGGTGACTTTGTTTTCTTTATTTTGCTTTTCTGTTACCCCATCCCTGCCTGCACTCTCCAGAGCAGAGAGTTCTGGTGTGGTTTATTTTGCTCTGTCCTTCTATAAAATAATATAAGCTCCACAAGCTTCTGTGTGCCAAAGGCTTCTGTAAGGCACAAGTGTGCAGGCATCTGATCCTGCTTTGATGTCTGTAGGGACTGTGGACTTCAGATCCCATGCCAGCTGGAACACTGCATCTACCCACAGATTCTACCTGAAAATAATTTCTGTTAACCCCCCTGTGTAGCTGGAAAGGAATTGGGAAACACTGCTGGAGAGCCAGGGGCTGGTTTGTACATTAAACTTCTTAACAGTTTGCTCATTATTTTCCTTCCAGCTTGATGCCCTGGTTCACAGATTCATTAACCTCCTCGCAGACACCAGTGACTCCAAGGCGTCCGAAAGCCGCGTGTGGGATGCCAATATGGCCTGCAGGAAGTTGGCTGTGGCTCATCCCATCCTCCTCCTTAGGTACCCCTCTCTCCCTGTGTGGCTGGGGCTTATTGAAAAGCATCCACCCTTGTCCTAGAAAAGGAACAAATGTGCAGCAATCACAATGGCGCTGAGAGAATCTGCCTTCATGTACAGAAGTCAAGAGAAAAGGCAGCAAAGTTACATCTTTTACAATGAGGCAACACCTTGTGTCTGTCAGGAAATAATCTTGGAATTGGAGACTCGGGAACAGAATATGGGTGGGAAATGGGGCTTGCTGAGTCTCTTGATACAGGGATCAAGACCAGAACTCTGAGAGAGGATAAGGGGTTTTACCTTCCAAGAACTGAGGTAACAGGTAACTTTCTTGAAAGATCTAGGCCTAGATTTTCTTGTTTGGTGTTTCAGGCACTTGCCAATGATTGCAGCACTGCTGCACGGCCGCGTTCACCTCAATTTCCAGGAGTTCAGGCAGCAGAACCACTTGACCTTCTTCATCCACGTCCTGGGGATCCTGGAGCTGCTCCAGCCGCAGGTCTTCCAGAACGAGCACCAGGCGGCACTCTGGGACTGTCTGCTGTCCTTCATCCGTCTGCTGCTGGTAGGAAAATCCCTGCTTCCCTCTGTGTGCCAGCTGCTGGCCACTAGATGGGGAAGCTCGTGCAACACAGGGCCGACCTTGGTGCTTCTCGTTTGAAGGGAAAGCCTTCCTAAATGCCTAAGAACAAAAAAGTCCATTAAGTACCTTGGAGAGCTTAAAGAGGAGGCAGGAGATCAAGAAACTGCTCCCTGGTACCCAGAGGTGCAGGATGGGGCAGCGCATTGCTGCATTTTTTTGGTTAACTCTCACCTTCTTGATCCTTTCCCAGAACTACAGAAAATCCTCGCGGCACCTGGCTGCCTTCATCAGCAAGTTTGTCCAGTTTATCCACAAGTACATCACATGCAATGCCCAGGCAGCTGTCTCCTTCTTGCAGAAGCACTCGGATCCACTCCAGTAAGCCTCCTTATGCCTGTTAGCCCATGCACAGTCAGATTGCCAGGAGTTAATCAGACAGAAGACAGCAAGAGGATGTGACAGAGTAGCTGCTAATATGGCACTTTTTCACCCTTGGCTCCCTTAAGTCTCCATAGAAATGAGCAGCATATCTCTTCTTTATAGGTGAAAACTGAGCCCAAGGAAGTCACGTAATGACTTTACCTCACTTAATTGCCTAAATGTTATATTGAGGTATTATAGTGCCCTGCAGCCTTTCCAGAGAGGCAGCTGGAGAGTCTTTCCCCAGAGCAGTGGCTGCAGGGTCCCACCTACAGATATGTGGGGAAAATGCACTTGAGTTCCAGTTATGAAGAAAGGAAAAATCTTGTTTCTGCTTCTGAGAAGCTCTTTGTGTCAGTGTACATATCTATGCTCATGCCCTTATTGCTGTTGAAAGCCAAACATGCCACCTCTCTTTCCCAGTGACCTGTCATCAGACAACAGTGACCTAGCAATGCTGAAGTCCCTCCTGGCTGGGCTGAGCCTGCCTAGTAAGAGTGGCATCTTGGACAGGGGCTCTGATGAAGAGAAGGATGGTGAGTCTGGGTGGGAGAAGAGTTATTCCAGCTGGTGAACCTGCAGTCTGTTTTGGAGAGTAGGTGTTTTTGTGGGGTGTGTACTGTGCTTGTTCTTGTAACAGCTCAGTGTGTTTAGAGTGGAGAATGGCACTTGTATGTTCAGCAGTTGGGAACCAGTATCTGGGATGGGTTAATTTGTTTTCCTGCCAGTGGTATCACTACTGGAGCAGACGAACAGCCCTTAACAAGGGTGAGTTTCCTGGTCGTGGATTTTGCCCTTTTAATCCACATTTAAGAATTGACCTTTTGGGGGGACTCTAAGGCCACATCCATTCTTCCACTGTTTACAGCTTGCATGGGAAAATTATTCAGTATGAAAAGAGCTTGTGAAGCTTCCTCCTCAGTGTCAGCTGAGGGGGTTACAGGAGGTGCAGTGAGATTAGAGACAATGTGAGAGCCAGGAATTGTATCACAGCATTGCTGGTGGCTCATGATACACCACTGCACTGGGGGAATACTGGCCAGTCCACAGGCTGTCAGGAGTGCCCTGCTCTCTCTCTCTGCCCCCAGATGAAGCAGCTGCTGGCTCTCTCCCCCTGGTCAGCGTGTCCCTCTTCACTCCCCTCACGCCAGCTGAAATGGCCCCATACATGAAGAGGCTCTCCAGAGGCCAAACAGTGGAGGGTGAGTGAGGACCTGCAGAGCTGTGCAAAGACACTGGGCAAATGCAGACATTTGTCAACCTTGTTACTTACCTGTCAGCAGCAGCCTGGTTTCCTGTTTCAATCTTGTGTTTGGAAGTCACCAGCAGTTAGGATGTTGTTCCATTTTTGGATTAACTTGTCCATAACCTCCTGTGATTCCGTGACAGAGGCTTCCTATGATTCTGTTATCACTTAGCTCAGCAGTACTTCAGTGGCCTCTACTTTGAGTTTCTTCCAGGATCCTTAAGCATTTTGGGAGATAGTATGGGTAAATCAAGGAGTGCTCCAGTTCAAGCCAGGTCTGAAGTGTTGATAGGAATGAAATACCAAACTGATGAGAAGCAGGATTTGTTAGACATCCCTAAATGACCTTCATGGAAGAAAACCATGTTAACCTGGCATATGGGAACAATAACCTTCTCCAAAGGTCTTCTGAAATTACAGATGTCCTGTGTTCAAACCTAAGTTGTGACAGTTTTCCTTCCAAGGTGGAGTAGGACAAAAAAGTCCTGCCTGTACCCTCTTTTTTAAAGAGACACTCTGTGACGGTTAGTTACTCTTTAGTTACAGAAGAGGGTGTTCTGGAACTGAAACCTCTAACCCCATTGCATTCCTTCCTCTGCCTGTGCAGGTTGGGATGTGTTGATCTGGCACATCCCTGGTCTCCTCCTTTCTGAAGAACTGCCTTTTTTACACTACCTCTGTGTGCAAGGGGGAAAACTTGATGGCTAGGGAGATTGTTTTTGTGGGGAAAAAGAAAAGATTCTTTGCTGGATGAGTGAATTTCAGTCACCTTTTCAACCTGTGTCTTCTCCCAGACATCCTGGAGGTGCTGACAGACATCGATGAGATGTCCAGACGGAGGCCGGAAATTCTTGCCTTTTTTGCTGTGAGTATTGGTGTCTCAAACTGCCACTGGAAGGAAGAGATTCTTTTCACCAGGGTCTGTTGCACAGCCAGCTTAAGCACTACCCTTCCTCTGCTTTTTGGGTGGTTGTTGCAGGACCTTAGGAGAAAAGTGTCCTCAGCCCTGCTGAAGGCAGACAGTATTTCCCTCCATTGGATACTGACTCAACCATCATCTCCTTTATGTTAGAGGAAGAATTAAACCTCTGTCCTCTTCCCAGAGCAAGGAGAGAACAGAACAGCTCTGTTGAATGAGCTAGAAACAAGGGAAAACTCATCTGTTTCACATGAAATAAGATTACAGAAGGGTAGTTCAACGTATTCAAAACCAGGATAATCTGTTTTACAAAGGTGGATTTCTGGGGTCAGCCAGTACCTGCTGGATTTGTATTGGGCTGGATTGGTGTGGAGGCGGAGAAATGCCAGTCTGAGGAGTCTGTGCTCCCTGAATGGCCCTGTGATCCACATTTGTCCATCTTTCAGACAAACCTACAGAAGCTGATGAGTTCATCAGAGGACTCCTGCCGAAACCTGGCCTTCAGCCTGGCTCTGCGCTCCATCCAGAACAACCCCAGGTGAGCAGCACTGGAACTGAGGCTGTGCTGGCTGCTCTGGACTGTACTGACACTGTCACGTTTCATTCCCAGCATTGCTGCAGATTTCCTGCCCACCTACATGTACTGCCTGGGCAGCCGAGACTTCGAGGTGGTGCAGACAGCACTGAGGAACCTGCCTGAATACACCCTCCTTTGCCAAGGTAAGTGCAGATCGGCCACCCTTGGGGCATGGTTGGCCTCACAAGAGTCAAAGCTGGGGTCCTGTGCTGGGAACAGCTTCCCTGGGAAGTTGCATGGATTGCTGTTGCTTAGACCAGCCCGTCAATACCAATAGTAGCTTTGGGCTGAGCTTCACAAGGGGGATTTGTCATAGAGACAAGGGGGGCTTCCTTGAAGTAGATTTGCTCCCTTATGGTTTTCTCTGAGTTTTGACCTCTGACATGATCACAAACCCACAGAGCTGTTAGAGGGGGGATTGTGCCAAGTTCCTGTGGAAGGAGGGATTTCTCGTGCAGCTGCAAATGCTCACCCAGTGGTTGTTGGTGGATTGCTCTTGCACATGGAGCCCTCGGGCCAGTCCTCACTGTGCCTTTCCCTTTCCCTTTCCCAGAGCATGCTTCAGTGTTGCTGCACAGGGCCTTCCTGGTGGGCATGTACGGCCAGATCGACACCAGCTCTCAGATCTCAGAGGCCTTGAAGATTCTGCACATGGAGGCCATGATATGAACGTGTGGTTCTGGGAGTTCCACTTCCAGAGGAATTCATTTAATGGATTCATCAGCTGCATTACAGCCCTGTAAGAAGAACAGTGTATTGCAACCCATGTGCTGGAGGATCAAAGAGGTGATGTGGCAGACCAGACTGTGCTGCAAAAGAAGAAGGTGCTGACTGAAGATCAGAAAGGGGCAAGGATCAATTCGGCTGGCTAAGATGCCATTATTGTGGGAGAAAAATCTCCTGAACATTGTGCCAAACAGGGACCACTTCCTTCATGGGGACTTGGGGTAGTGGCTGCTGGTTTGTTTGGGGTTTTTGTCTCTCCAAGAAGACAGAGCTGCTGGGAGAGCAGAAGGGAGTGAGTGATGACCCTTGCACTTGAAGTGTCTGCACTCTGTGTTGGAGAAAACACGCAGATTTGTGCAGGGGTAGAGACCACTTTGGTTTCTGGGGGTGGGGTTTTTTTTTATTTTATAATTAAAATTCTCTTTGTTTCCATTGTGCCTTTCTCTGCTCCCTTGGGCATAGCTTGACATCCCTCTCCCCCTGTTCTTCAGTCTCTTGTTATTCCAGACAAAGCATCTCTGAAAGACCTGTCTCCATGGCCAAGTGCTCACAGAGCTGTCTTGGCCTTTTACAGGATATGCAAGAAATGGAGCAGATTTGGAAGGGTCAGTGGGGTTTCATGGATGAGTTGGGTCAGCACCAACTGCTGACAGAACAACTTTTAAGAGGTTCCTTGGAAGACTTCTGTTTAAAAACAAATAAACTTCTTGGTCCATCTGCAAACATCCCAGCAGCTGGCCACTGTCACAGTGGAGGCTTTGAACAAGAGCTGGGTTTCCTCTTTGGGATCTGCCAGTTCCTCCCTGTGACTCTTCTGACCACTGCTGATTGGGTGATGGTTTATTTGCCAGCTCTCATTTGAGAATAGGAAATCTTCCTTTCCCCTGATCCAGAGAAATTACTGTTCCATGTGCTTGTTCTCCAGCCTCACTTAATTCTAATCACCAGTTTGTTCTCATGTCATTTGTCTCTATTCCTCTGGTGCTCCACTTGTTAGTACAGAAACACTGTAGTATAGTAAAGACAAAGATCCTGGAGGAATTTTATCTCCTTGCTGGTGGCAGGGACAGTTGTGACCTCATAGGTGGCTGAGTGGGGAAATACTGTCTGTTCTTGCACATGAGGAATACCACAGCTGAGCACTTGAGCTGGTGTGTCAAAATATGAATGAATGTCCAGCTGGCTTTGCAGAGAAATGAAGAAGAAAAGGGGGAGAACTGAACCTCCCATCAACTCTAAGTAGCCATGTCTTTAAATAGAGATTAGAGCCATCAGTTATGGATGCAACATGCTCTTTTCCTCAGCAGCATCTGCTTCGCATCCGGAGCCACTACTGTGGCAATTAGCTCCATATAAATGATGTGGAGGAACAGCTGAAGGAGATCAAGTCAGTGGAATGGGTTTCCTGAGGGGCTCAGTGACAGCAGGATTAACGCCTGTCCGAGGGGAGCCAGTAATCTCACTGGGAACCCTTACCTTAGTCCCTTATCACACATCATTAAGGCGCTGCTCAGTTTGTCAGAGCGGGGAGGTAGTTCTGTTGGTGCTGCTGTGGGCCTAGAGCAGCTGGGAACTTGTGGCACTTCCTGGAAAAGGGATTTTAAGGACTTTGAGTCAAGGAGCAAGGAAGATGTCTCAAGACTGTTATTGTGCAAAGACAGTGAGTCAAACACAACAGTGGTGCTTTGGTGAAGATCCTCTCTGCAGCTGGGACTTTCCAGAAATTCCACTCTGGGGCTGCAACTAGAAACATTTACAGGCAAAACCAAACAATGTGGTTGGTCCCAAATTGTCCTGTGTCTGTTTTGCAATGCCTGTGGTGAGCAGACCTCCTCCAGGATGCCTGGGTCACAGGAGCATGCTTGGATGTTGGCAGAACTACTTCATGTCCTGTCAGTCCAGAAAAGACAGGCTTTGTAGAGCTGTGTGGAAAGGGATGTGTCTGGGAAGCTGGAAGGAGCATCTCTTTAGCAGCAGCAGCAATCACCTTTTGGGAGATCAGGAAATGAAGTCAAATGGAGATGATGTGAGTGGAAGTTACTCAGCAGAACTGAGACTTGCCATAGATCTCCCAGTACAAAAATGATCATCTGGGATTTGTTGATCTCTCCTTTTTGCTGTGTTGACGATTCCCACAATGCATTTTCTCTGCTGCCGTCCTCTGCTTGGACCCAGTGGAGCTAAGCAAGTTGCCTTGGCTTGAAGCACATCATCAAAACCAGATCAGTGCTGAAAACAGGGCTGTCAGAGGGTGCCTGGCTGTGTGGAGACAGCTCAGGGCAGGAGCCCATCCCAGCTGTCGGGGAAGGCAGCCGTGACAGCTCTCAAATGGTTGGTGACAGTGGTACTGATGCCCTGACACTTGCCTGCCTGTAATCTGTGCTCTGTACCTTCCATCTCTGCCTGGCTGAGCACCTCCTCTCCTCCCAGCCTGGCTGAGCTGACAGTGTCACCCTTAACAGCTCTGCCAGGCTCCTTCTGGGGCTGGGGCCATTTTCTGTCTTCAAGAGCTTGTGCCTTGATCAGAAGAGGAGTAGTGAGGAGGTTTGCAGGGTCATTCCTGGCCAAGCCCATGGAGCCCCATGACTAACACACTGCAAGTCACCTCTCCTATCTGCCTCACAGACAGCACATCCCAAACTGGTGCAAAATGCTTGTTTAGACACTTTTCTACCATCATCTCCTGTAGTCAAGAGCTCTGTAAAGAGAACTGGGCTGCCAGAGCTGGTGTCTGGGGCTGGGGAATGTGCTTAACACTGGCTCATGGGGAGGCTTTTTGTCTTCTCAGATACACTGGGAATCCCTTGCCAGCTGTAGGGGGAGGCATGATGGGGAAGAAAAAAATGGCCAGAGGTTTGTTTCTCATCCTGTGGCTGCACCCAGCTCAGGGCAAGGCTGGCTCTTGTCCAGCATGCACACGATGGACCTTCAGTGCTTGGCTGGGCACAAGTGGGCCTCTCTAACCTGGCCATACCACGCACCTGCCAGGCCCTGTGTGACTGGAATTGTGGCCCCTCACATGTGCCAGTGTCCTGGAGATTTGTGGCTTTTTGACACGGCTCTGGGCAAGGTTGTGCATCCCAGGAACTGTGAGGGGTGTCCTGGAGCAGCATGTAAATTTGGTCATGAGCAGGACATGAGTACCAGGGAGGTGCCTGCCTGTTCCTGACACAGTGGCTGCAGCCTCTGGGACATGCTTGGCATTGGGGACCTGGATGAGTCCCAGCACTGAGCTCAGAGGAAAATCTGCCCAACCTGCTAAACCTACAGCAGAAGGGCAGGGAGAGGTGTGCAGGTAACAGCCACCAACTGGGATTCCATGGCTAAAGGCTGATGTTGTGCCAGCCACGGGAGATGAGAAAGGGTAAAGAGAAGCCTCACCTTGCAAGCAGCAGAAGGCAAGAAATCCTGTGCAAAATGAAAAAAGGAGAGGAAAACTCTGTCTCCATTACCTCGTGTCTGTGAGTGGAGTCTATTCCCAGGACTGCTCCCTGGGGCTGTGCCATCCACTTCCCCCAGCCAACCTCATCTGTGACCTCCATCAGTGGCAAATGCAATCCTGGCCCTGCCTGCCCTCAATTAACTTCCTTCTGGCCATACCACAGTTCAGGACTGTACAGTTCACACTTAACTCGAGGACTTATTTGCTAAAAGCTAAAAATGGTAAGACTTTTGTTAACTTTAGGAATGTCAAAGCCAGCCCCATGCCAGCTAAGTAGCCTGGCTGCTATAGGGGTGGCATTTGCCTGAGGTGGACTGTTCTCTGTGTTGCCTGTCCTTGTATTTAGATAATTTGCCCCTAAAGTAGCAGAATATAGAGCTTGAAATTTCCCATAATTTTAAAATCAGAAGACTTCTATAATAACGTATTTGTCTGTCCTATGCTGCTGGTGGTGTTTTGGTATCAGCCTGTTTGCAGGAACACCATCTCAAACACAAGAAGATACCGGCAAAAAATGTCAAGACCCCCAGCAACAATTAAAAAATTAATTAAGCTACAGTAGCCCAGTCATTGCTGGGTAATTATTAAGCTGTAAGAATCACTAATTGTCTTATTAGCATTAAGCAATTATGCAAATAATGGAAAACATACCATAAGAGTAATAAAATTACCTCTCTTTCTCTCTCTCTCTTTTTTTTTAATAATGATGTTCAAAATCGAAAGTGATGCATGTGGTTTTATTGTGAGTATCTTTGGAGAGAAGCGAGACCTCTAAGGGTACTCAGCCCTTTGGAGCATCCCAAAACACATCTACCATGAGTTCTTTTGCAGAGCTTGTAGTGCCCCACAGCAGGCCATCCCCTGGTTCTGCACCCACCAAGGCACCAACAGAGGGACACAAGGTGCCAGTGGCTGTGGAGGACACAGAGTGGTCACACTGCTGTGCCAGGACTGGAGAGTCTCAATTTTATACTGTCACAGATGTTCTAGGGGAGTCCCTGTTCTTCCCCTAATAAAGCACATAGTGCTTCAGGTTTGGTCTGGGTGAAAACAAGGAAATTTGTAGTTTTTCCAGCAACTCAGTGCAAAAGTGGAAAGTTCTGGCCTTTAGAGTTACTCTGCCTCAAGGATTTTATTGCTATTAAGTTCATAACCTGAGGTGAGAGCTGGCTTCTTTTCCAGGTGAGGTTCCAGCTGGATTTCAGGGTTCAGAAATAAACTGAATGATGAGCAAATGTTTTTGTGTTCCTTGAAACAAGACCTCGCTTCCCTTCACTACCGGGAAAAGGAAACTTCACTTACTCATGTCTACAATAGGCCTGGAAGACACAAAGTGCTTTTTTGCTTCAGCACATTGACATTCATTTGTTAATCACTAACAAATTTTATTGGTTTTACAGGCTTTAAACTCTGCTCTACTGATAAGACACAGCATTTTGAAGTGCCCAAGCCAGTTCCTGCTCCAGGGTGTGTCCTGCTCCCATGGTGGTGCCTTGATAAACCTGGGGTCACTTCACCCAGTTGCATGATCCAAACAGGTTTTGATCTGCAAAACACACCTTTGCTTTTGCCTTCTGATAAGAATCGGGATGTTTGCAGCTCCTGGAGGGCCAGAGAGAGTGTTCTGCCATGGCAGTGCAAAGACTGGGGATCACCATCATCTGTTTCCCCTCCTTGGAAGACAAGGGGAGATCACCTTATGAAATAAATACCACCCCCAACCCTCTTGGAGAGGTCCTTTTGGCTCCCTGGGACTGGGGACTCACTAAGCTGCTGTTATGCCCTTTTCATTTTTCTGATCACCTGCTGTGTCGGATGCAGGATGTGAGCAATCTTTGTTGCCTGGAAATAACTCTCTGAAATCACCCTCTAGCTTGTCCCTCATTCCACTGCATTGAGAGACAGAAAAGCCAGCAGGACATCTGGCTGGTGGGCAGGAGGGAGAAGGGAGAGAGACTTCTTTCTGTTTTGATGTGATATTGTGTTATACCTAGGTGATAGGACACTCTTTGTTCTGATGCTCACTGGTTTTGGTCCTCTGAGATTTTAGGATAATGGGTTTACCATTTATGAGCTTCTTGGGGGAATATGTTGCAGAGAGATTTACCAAAGTGCCTTTACCCATAACTTCACGTTTCTCTTTCATCTTCTTGGAAGAATGGAAGATGTGGAAATTCTTGTTCAGACTTGAATTTCATAATAACTTTTTTTTCCTGCTACTTTTGCAGGTCAAACTAGTCAGACTCTGAGGGGAGGCAGGTATCATGTGGAAGCATTTCTGCATGAGTAGCTGTGAAATTGTTGAGGTTTTCTTTTCCCTGTTTGGGGCCTTTCCCTCTCTGTGGAGTCAGCCTGGCTGCCTTCTGGGAAGAGAGCTGATGAGGCATGTTACTGATGAGACAAATGCTTTTTCCTTCTTGTTTTAAATCCCTCAATTTAATTCAAGCCATTGGCATGGGGATGTATGAGAGCTCTTGGCTACGACAAACACTCCCTATTGTTGGGAGTGAACAGCCCTGCACACAGCCCGCAGCAAAATTATGAAGGAGCTCAATTTGATCAGTTGATTTCTCACAATAGTTAAAAGATGTGATTTTTTTCTATGATGTTACACTCTCTTATGAGAAAAAAAAAATGCATCACTTGAGTCTCCACTTCATGAGGCCCCACATTTCCTGATACAAGGAATCAGCCCTTCCTCCCCTCGAGTCTTCAAGCTGACAAATGTTGGTTGGGTTTTTGGGGGCTTTAGGGTGGCCTGGTCACATATTGAAGTTTTTTCTCTACTAATAGTAAAATCCATTGGTTGCTGCATGCGAGGAGAACCAGGATAAATTTAAGAGGTGATGGCAGAGTAATCCCCACTAGTCATAGTCATGGCAAATGTCAGGAAGCACTCAGCATTTCTCTGGTGCAGTCTGGTATGTAAGAAGAGAACTGAAAAGGAATGAAGAAGAGAAAGAAAAGTATAAGTAGAGAAGAATAAATCCACTCATGTCTGTGGATTGCTGCTCCAACAAGATTCCAAACACACCTTGGGAAGGGAGCTAGGGGAGCAGGCACTGTGCTGCAGGACACAGTGCTCCATAAGCCAGTGCATCACAGGTGGGAAACCTCACCCAGCAGCTCTGGGAAAAGCTCAGTGAGCGGGGGCAAGGTCTGCAAAACAGGATAAAGACCTATAAGGCTCCCCTGAAGGAAAAGATGTAGAGAGGAGAGGTACAATCCAGAGTAAGGATTTGTAAACATCATCTGCTGAGGAACATCCTGGGAGAACAGCAGCTGTGGGTAATGGCTCTGCTCCCTTCCTGCCCCGTTCCTCTCTCAGTGTGTGTTACTTTACCTGTTGGTGCATTAAAGGCTCATCATAGCTGCAAACTCCCACAGAGCTCTCCTTACTTCACCAGCTAACACTGCACAAGTCTCTGCTGCCTGTACTTTGGAAAGCCATTATTGGGCCAGCAGTAATACTCTTACTGCATTAGCAAACCCCTTCAGCAATGTCATTTTAATCACCTTAGTGGATAATGTGGACCTGATTCTCCTGGTGTAGCAAGGGCTGTACCTCCAGACTAACCCTCTCTTGGGACGCACAGCTTGGAGCCAGCAACTAATAGTTTCTTCTTCTGGTGTTTGCAAGCCTGGATTTGTGGTACAACTGTCCCAGTGAAAAACAGGGCGCAGTGCAGGGAGGGGTGAGGTGAAAAGTGGTGGCCTGTGATACACAGGAAATCACAGCTGCTCTGAGCCCAGCCTGGCTTTCCACTCTGTGGGGCTGTGTCCCCTGCCACCCAGCCCCAGCTGCCCCTTCCCAAAGCACGAGGTAATGAGAAGGGACGGACTGCATTGACTCATTAAGCTGGGTTTGTTAGAAGACAGATTGTCATGTTAAACAAATGTATTTTTAAAAAACTGAGTCTCATTCCCTGGGCTGTGCCCCATCTGGGCCATTAAATCCGAAAGGGGTAAGTGCAGCTGTGTCAAAGCTGCAGTCAGGAGCTGATTTTCACTGTTTGTATGACTGGCAACTTGCAACCACTCCATTTCCAAACCTCATTTCCTTCTCCTCGTTTCCCAGTGCTGCACTATGTCGACTGGAAGCGCAGCAGGGGATGCACACTGCTGAACAGAAACTCCACAGACACATTTCCTAAATCCAGCACTTTCTCTTTATTTCTCACCAAGGCCTCAGATACCTGAGGATGCTCATTGTCAGCCAGGCTTTTTGTAAATTACACAATTTTATCAAAGGTGTTGTAGAAATGTGGGACAGCTCATCTTTCAGGGCTCCAGCAAGTATCTTTTTTGACGGAAGTGAGGGGTAAAAACCCAACTTTGAGTTAATCCAGCATTTTTTTTTTGATCGGTCCCTTGGTAGTCTGATTAATTTTGAGTGCAGATGTTTCTGCTTTCCATCACAGAATACACCCAGGACCTGGGAGCAGCCTCACAGTGCCGTATTTCCTCCTCACCACACCACTCTTGTTACGGTTGTGCAGCAACATATGCTAAGGCCTTATTACAAGGGATTCCTATAAATGGCATAAAGGATTAATAATGTATTTATAACACAACTTTGTTTTAGTATAAAGTGATCTATAAATTTGTAATAAATGTTTTATAATGTTTTTGTAGCCTGTTATAAATGATAAATGGGAGACTATAGATGCCACATCAAATATTCATGCTGCATTGTGTGCATTATTATGCCATTACTGTTCAGGAAACCATTAATAATAAAGTGAATGGAGATGTAAAAGTTGCTGACATGCCCAGCAAGCCATTTATAATGAAATGTATAATCCTTACCATAAAGTAAATACATTGGCCAGTGATTGTTGATGAAATGGAAACACTCTGAATTATTTGTGAGGTATTTATATATTAATGTATATTATCCATATCATGTCACAGAAATGCCGTTAATATATTATATGTATTATTGATTATTTTTACCTAATTTATAGGCAGCTGTTTAAGTGTTACCTTGTCTCTTCTCATGTTTTGCCAGCTGCGTGAGGTCTGGTGAGTTATTTTATGGGATGCGTGTGCTGCGGGGCAGCTGTTGCGAGCTGGCCATCACAGCGCTGCAGCGAGCCCAGCGGGGCAGGCCGGCAGCGGGCTCGCCTTCCTGCCCCCCTCACTAGCCACCCCACACTCCTCTGTGGGGACGGGGCGGGGAGGAATTCCAGCCTGAACCATTCCATGATTTCACCACACTGCCGATGCCGGATGCGCTGCCCCAGCAGGGACAGATCCCCTGCTCCCGGCTGGCCTCCCTCCCTCGCCACAACGAGACCTCTGGGCAGGTTCTGGGCAGGTTCTGGGCAGGTTCTGGGCAGGTTCTGGGCAGGTTCTGGGCTAGTTCTGGGCAGGTTCTGGGCAGGTTCTGGGCAGGTTCTGGGCAGCTGAGCATCATCCTCCCTCCTCCTCCTCCCCGTTCCGTGCCCGCTCTCTCGCTGGGGCGGGACGGGGCTCTGGCGGCTCCGGCACCGCTCACGCTTGGTGTTACTTGGTGATGCTGGGGATGTATCCGCCCACCCAGCTCAGGATTATCCAGCGGACAGTTACATTTAGGTGACTTATGGTGCTTTTGAACTTTTTCTCTTCCAAATGGGGTGAAAACATCACTCCCAATGACTAAATCCACGCCTCCCCTGTTGGCCGCCCCTTCGGGCAGGACGTTTTGACATTTTCGTGTGCGAGCAGAGCAAATTTCCCTTGCCCTTGGAAGCAGCGCGACGTGCGGGCTCCCTTGGTGGCCCGGGTGCCGGGGGTGTCCCTTGGTGTCGCCCGGGCCCCGAGGCGACGCGGCCCCGCAGCCGCGCGTTCTCCGCCGCTTCTCCGCCCCTCGTCCGCCTCTTTCCCCGCCTACCGCCGCCGGTCTGGCCGCCACCCGCCGGCTGCTCGGCCCGGGCTGGGCACGGCGCGGCGCGGAGGGTCCCCGGCCCTGCCCGGCCCTGCCCGGCCCTGCCGGCCCAGCCCCGCGGCGAGGCGCCCACCGGCTCCCCGCGGGCCATGGCGGCCATCCAGAACCTGCAGCTGTGGTGCCGCCAGCAGTGCGAGGGCTACCGCGATGTCAGCATCACCAACATGACCACCTCGTTCCGCGACGGCCTCGCCTTCTGCGCCATCCTGCACCGACACCGCCCGGACCTCATGTGAGTACCGTGCCGGCCATCCAGGGCCGCGCCAGGGCTGCCGCCTCAGCGGGGCTGGGACCCCCCGCTCGCGGCCCGGGACCCTCGCTGGGCTGTGGCCATCCCTCTGTCCATCGAGCTGTGGACCCCGTGTCCTCCATCCCCATAGAACCCGCGCTGGGCTGTGGCCATCCCGCTGTCCATCGAGGTGTGGATGGGCTGTGGCCATCCCGCTGTCCATCGAGCTGTGGACGGGCTGTGGCCATCCCGCTGTCCATCGAGGTGTGGATGGGCTGTGGCCATCCCGATGTCCATCGAGCTGCAGACCACAGGTTCTCCATCCACCCAAGAACTCTCTCCAGCCTGTGGCCATCCCGCCATCCATCAAGTTGTGGATGGGCTGTAGCCATTCTGCCATCCATCGAGCTGTAGACCCTGGTCTTCCTCCTTCCAAGGGCTCTTGCCCTCCTTGTGGGCACATCACCAGCAGCATTCTGCTCACACCCACGCTGAGAATCTCCAAGAGAAAAGCTCTGTTCTCCCAGCCTATGTGCTGTTTTTTTCCATATATTTTTCCTTTTTCCCTTTTCTTCCCTCAGTAGCTGAATTATAAATGTTCTAAATGCGTCCTTTCCATTGCAAAACAAGTTCAGGCACCGATCTTTGGGGCAGCATTTCCTTCTTTGCTTTTGTGTTTGCTCTGGCTGGGCTCTCCTTGCTCAGCCCAACAGCAGTGCAGCGCTCACGAGTCGTGAGGCAAGGGCAATTTAAACAAAGTGCAGTAAAAGGGCAGGGCCCCACAGCAGCTGGATTCTTGCACATCCTTGTTTTTCCCATCTAGAGCTCTGTCTGTGGGAGGTTGACTGCTTTCCACGCCTTGCTGGTGCCATTGCTGGTGCCCTGTGGGTTTTGAACTGTCCCTGCCCCAATGTTAACATCTGGGAAGGTGAATTGCCAAAGGGAGTCATAGATCCTGCTTCATAGTTGGGGTTTTTTGAGTTTGATTGTTTTTTTCTTCTGGGCTCTTTGAGGTGGGGGGATTGAGGGGGAAGATGAAAGCAAGGGAGCACTGGAAAGAGTGCCCAGGAGTATTGATTTAAGCATTAGGTCTCTCTTGGCCAGATGTGCCCAGCTGGGTGAGGAACAGATTGGGTGGTCTGTACTGCAGTTTTTCTCCTGTCCTGTGTATTCTTCCTTTTTCTTCATGCTCCCAGGACAGCCTGCCACATGGGTTTGTGTGCAGACATCCCTCTTGCAGGTGTCTTGCTTCTGGTTGAACTCCAGAGAAGATCTCTTGTTTTCTCTGCTCTGTTGTCTTGAAACTTGACAGAAGCTGCAGCAGGCGTGGGCAGTGGGAGGTTAGTTCAGGAGCTCCAGGCACCCTTTGTTGTCCCAGTACTTGGGCAGCCACCATGGTGTTGCTACGTATGACTTCCTGACATGTTGTCATGTCCATGTTACTCCAAATATTTCCTTTCCTTCCTTTGATTCACAGTCTCAAAAATACAAAACGCCAGGGCAGAAAGGTTGAGGTGTTCTCCTGGAGGGGCTGTGACTGCTTCCTGCAGCTGGCCCATCCGGAGCACGGCTGTACACAGGGGCTCAGTGATGTAAGAGCTGGAATAATCCTGTTGCCCAGTTTAGTGAGTTGTTTATAATCCTTGAACTGTGCAAAAAGGGCTGTGGATAGACATCTCTTAAATAAATTTTCCTGTGCTGAAGAGGGAAGATGTTCCTTGAGGCATCTCTCTGTTCCTATTCATTTTCTTTTATGGTGGACATTCTGCCTGACTATTTGGGACATCACAGAAGCTTTTTCTGACTCGGACCAGCAAAGGTTGCTTGAAGGTTAAAGTAAGAGAAGCCTTTATTTCTGACCTCCTTCATCAGTGTCAGTGTTGTAATACGAGAAAACACCACATGTTCCATGGGCTGGGCAAAGTCCTGCTGGAAGGAAATGGTGCTTTCGGGTGGTTGGTGGCCAGGGTTGCCAGGTGCCATGTGTCAGATCCTGGGGCAGAATGCTTGTGCAGGTTCTCCAGGTATCCCTGAAAGCTTCTCTGAGTGTTCTTGGTGCAGGGTACAACGGTGGAGAAATGCAGCTGGGTGCACGTGTGACTGTGACTTCTGCTTCCCAGGGGTCCATCCTGGGCTCCTGTCCTTCTGCCAAAGATCCTAGTTAAAGATTAAAGACATCAGATTGAAAGTAAAACTAGAAGGGGTATTTGGTGCTTGGAGCATTTCGTGTGTTTTCAGCAGCTCTGCTGCATAGATCACTTACAGAACATGACTCAGTCACAGCACCAGTTTTGCAACAGTGTGTTTTCTGTCTTGGTTTACATAAATGACATTCTTGGGCTAAGTTCAGGGGATTTCTCCTGCAGGAGCCTGAAAAATTACCAGGAAAACTACAAGCTCAAATCATGAACATAAACATGGGCTTCTCCTGTGAGGTATGTGGCTCAGAGGACAGGCTGGTGTGGGTTTCTCCTTCCTTCCTGTTTTCTTGCTGGAAAACATATGGAAAATATGATAACTTCTCTCGAACTTGGCCAATGTTGGCTTGTGTGTTACCAGTAAACAGGGCAAACTGTGTAAAATTAGAAATGCATTTCTCACTCGCTTCCCACTCATGCAGGGATGCTCAGGGGAAGTGGAGATCCATGCTGAATTACCATGGAAATCTACTTCTTTTTTGTCCCAGATGAAGAGTGCTTCAGAGGCAGTCCCAGCTGGGCACACACACTGTGTCAGGCAGGCTCCAGGCCATTTTCTGGGGTGATTGTAGAGCCTGGGGACATCTCTTGTCAGAGGAACATGAAGCCTCATGGCAGCATGGTAGGAGGCTGAGGTCAGCAGCTGCCACATGTGGTGGTGAAGGTTGTGCAAGCTTCAGCCACGATTTTAGTGGCCTTGTCCTGATAAATGAGTTAGAAGAGGCAGGGGAGCTGTGCACGCTCACTCAGATATTAATGCCAGATGTCAAGGAAAGGTTTTGATTAAGATCCTTCTCTTCATCCAGGATCTTGCTCTTTCCCAGACTGCAAGCTGGTGTTCTGGGAATGGGCTGGTGGGTGAAATCCCCCTTGGCAGCTGAGCAGCGGTGGTGCTCTTTCCTCCAGCAACATTTCCAGGTCATTGTCAGCTCAGCAGGGCAGGATGAGGTCACGCTGGCCCTGCTGGGCATGGGCTGTCTGCAGACTCTCTTCTCAGCAGAAGGCTGGGCTGAAGCAGAGCCGCCTGCCTGGCTTGGTGGGTTTGTGGTTTGTGTGACAGGCGTAGGCAGGGGGAGGGTGGCTCGGGGTTCATTTCGGCAGCATTCTGTCATTTGCCAGCCAGAGCACGGCAGTGTGGAGCAGGCATTCCTGACAGGAGCCTGAGCACATGGGGGCCATCTCCTGCCTGGAATTCCCAGCCTCGTCCCACCTCCCTGGCTTTGCATCTCCAGAAAGAGCACAGCTGAAGGGTCCTGTTCCCAGCAGAGCATGCTGGATTTGAGCCCCCTGTCCAAGGACTGTGAGCTGGCAAAGGGTGCCTCACTCTTTTACAGTGATCCTTTTGACAGCACATCTTATTGTCTGTAGAGAAAATAGCACAAACGTGCCAAAAAGCAGAAACTTTTTTGGTGGCATCAAGGCTCTGGAATTTTTTCACTCAGTCTGTTCCAAGGTCAAGGTTCCAATCAAGTTAGTGCTTGCAGCAGCAGAGATTCCTCCTATGGAAGCACATGTGCTTGCAGAGGACTGTGGCATGTTTGTGAGTGCTGGGTCTGTGCAGGTGGAGCAGGGGGTGGTCACGGAGATTTGTGGGCATGAGAAATGCTCAGCCACTTACTTGCTAAGGGGAAGGGTTTTTTTGGAGCTAAAATCTTCTCCACTATTCCTGTGCTAGTGAACTCCACTCTGATTTGTTTCCAGCACTGGAGGCCTCTCTGGGGTCACATTTATATTTCTCACATTTTCCAATTAATTTGGTTGCCTGTGTTTTCTCAGTGGAGAACTCCTGCTTCCCTGTTTGTATTACCTTTGCTGTCTTAGGATTACATTGGTCCAGAGAGCTTTGATATTCCAAGATAGGAGATGCACCAGCAAGATCAATTTCCAAAAGAAATATTAGATGTAAGCAGTTCACCTGACTAGCCAGGGAAAGAATGATGCTGAGAGGTCAGGAGACTCTTGAAATGACCAAATAACCTGGTTGTTTGCACTTTCTTTTGAGGAATAGAAGGGGATTTGAGACATTCACCCTCAAAAGAGTGGGGATTTTAGTTCTCTGCTGCATGCCAGGGAGTGCAGACATCACCGCAGCAAACAGCACTGAGTGTGGCTGAAGGCCACTGACCAACAATAAATAGTAATTCCAGTGTCTTACGTGTCAGAATGACCAAGGAAGCTGGAGCTCCTCTTTGTTCTTGCAGTGTTTTGCTGCATTTCTGTGCTACAGAGACTATTTGGGAGCAGAACTGGGAGTGAGGCAAAGAGCTGAAATCACCTCCTTCAGCTGGGTCTTAAAAAAAGCCAATTTTCTGGCCTGACTTAACCCAAGGATGGTTGTATCTATTGTTTCACTGAGACTTTTTTGGCACATGATTATTTTTGTTGCTCTTTTTAATCCATTGTCTCAGGGAAGGGAAATCTTTGGGCAGGAGCAGTGCTTGAAGAGAAACCTCTGCAATTCCCTTTGATTTTGCACAGGGTGTATGGTTTAGAGGTGGGATGTGCCTTGTCTTTCCGTGCTCTTTGGGGGAGTTCAACCTCAGGGTCTTATCTGTCATTTTTTCTCTCCTTATCCCACATAGCAATACCAGATGTGGGAAGCAGGGAGGAGGCACAGGCTGTGGCATGATGAGCAAGCCTGTTGAAGGTGCCTCTCTTATTTATGATGTAATGCTCCACTTTCTGTGCTGAGTAGATAAAGGACCTGGCTTGCTCCTTGCTGTTACAAGCAGTGGAAAAAGTTCCCCTGCTGTGATACAGATCATGTGTTTCTCTCATGAATAGGTCGCTGCGAGCCAGCTTTGCCCTGGCTCTCAGAGTTACGCTGGCTCATCCCAGAGGAGAGGGATGGGCTAAGAAAGTGTGTCCACACTGGCTCTGACGATGCTACATACAAAAAATGCAAAGTTGGTGCTGTTCTCTGTTTATCAGTGAGAATTCCCTCTCAGGTATCAGTCTCTCGCTCAGCTCTGTGCCAGCAGACACAAGGATTGTAAGGTGAAACAGGGTTATTGGAAAGGAATTGACCCTGCCAACTTGCCTGGGCAGAAGGAAGCAGTGTTGGAGAGCAGGGCTGCCAGCCAACAGGCAGTTTTGTATTCCCTGTTTAGCAAGTGCCAGTCAGTTTAAAACAAAGCTGATGATGGCTGTTTCCTAAGCAAGGGACACACTCTGCTATGGGTGAGGGAGCACGCTGTGTTGTGGCTCTACTTTCAGTAGCACAAACTCTCCCCTGTGCTTTCAGCCCTGTCCCAGCACATCCCAGGTTCTGAGTTCCCAGCACAATGCAGAGAGATTGGCATCTGGGTTGGACCAGGGGGAGGGAAAACAAATCTGGGGAGAGGTGAAGAGGGAATGGGTGTCTGGGGACAGCAGAAAGGAGTTGTTGACTTTGGCTTGGATTTGTGAACAGTAATTGTCACTTCCTTTTCAGTCACTGATTATGATCACAAATCAAAAGTTACAGCCCTAGGGAAAGCAGAGTAAGATTTCTACTGGCAACTTTGGTGTTATCAGATGCACTATGGTATGGGCAGAGGTTTTCCCAGGCAGATCCCTGGTGCTGGTTTTGTGGAGTTCTGCCAGAGGAAAAAAGAGGATTTGAAGCCAGAACTCCTGTGCTGCTGGACCCAGGAGCTTCTGAGATCAGAGGATATGGGTGTGTTGGACAAGCATGTGATTCGTGCTATGTGTTAGGGATCCATGAGAGACCTCCTTGGAACTGAACTCTTTCTGTGTGGAGACACCTTTCAAGACAGGAGAAGAACGTGGATGTGACTGGAAAGTACTTCTGGGGAGAGAGTGTTAATACCTGGCCAATTTTTTAGATGGGAGAGAAGCAAGGCTTTTCTGGGGGCCAAGAAACCACCCCATGATTTAGAGGTTGCTCCTGGCTGTCTCAGCAGAATCCCTGAATCTGCCTGGGATGTTTTTGCAGCAACGTGTCCTGTCCACAGGCAGCTGTGGGAGTCAGCCCCACAAAGGTAGATGTGCCAAAATTGTCTTGTGCTGCCTGTGGGCAGATGCTGTGCCTGGTGCACATCTCTGTCCTGGGTACAGCAGGTCTGTGACTCTGGGGTGGGATCTGCCACACTGCCCCCTCTGGAGCAGTCCAAGGGTGAGATGGGCTCTGTCCCCTGAGCCAGTGAGGCTCTGAGAGGTTTGAGAGCTGGAAGTGGAGCAGCTCACTCTACGTCATCAACCTGAGATTTTTCTCTTTCTGTATTTCAGAAACTTCGACTCCCTACGGAAAGAAAATGTGTACGAGAACAACAAGTTGGTAAGTGACTTTAAATGTTTACTTTTGGTCTAGTCTGTGACTTGGCACTTTGCTCATATGATTTAGCAACAGAAACCCTGCAGACACAGTGTGCACATTGTGCTGTGTTCTAATCCTTTGCCTTGTTCTGCACCTTCCAGCCTTCTCCTTTGAACAGCAATGTCCAGCCTGGCTGGCTGCTTGAGAGCACCTTCAGACTGTTCATAGTTCTTAGCTGGCCACGCAGTGATGCCTGCTCCCAGTGTGTCCTGTGGCAGCAGGAGCTCAGACAGAGATGCTGGAGCTCGCAACATGGACATGTTGAGTATGTGATGCTCCTGAGGGGTAGAGAAGGAGCTGGGAAGAATCTGGTGTGAGAGGGGAAGCACAGGGAGTGTCCTCCCACTTCTGTTCCTTCCTGGTGCTGGGGATCAAGGTGGATATATCTTATGCTGCCTGGACACTTCGCTCCAGCCTGGTATTGGAGTTTCTCATGTTCTTTCCACAAAGGAAATAGAAGTTAGGCAGGCCAACCCACTCCTGCACTGGATTCTAGCATGGTCTTAGTGATCCAAGGAAGGATTTTCCTCTCCCTTTCTCCATCACAAAAGGAGAGGCAGTGAATTATAACACTTCTCTTCCCTTGGCATTGCTCCACACAGTTTCATGGCTGCTTGACAGGAGCTTGGGATATGAACGAACCATGGCAGCTTACCCTTGTCTGGGCTGGAGGAGTGACACGCTCTTAGACAGTGAGCTGGCTGAAGTGCTTCTTGCCTCTGGAAGAGCTGAACTTGTCCCCCTATGGCTCCTTAGCTTCTGCTCCCCTTCATCCCTGGCCATGTCTGCACTCCCGTGACAGACCCTCAGTCCCCAGGCTGGGGCTGCAGCCTGTGAGCAGTTAGTGACACTCTGGGGTTCAGCCTGTGTGTTCTTCTCCTCAAGGGGGGATCCAGACCATGCGTTTTGCCCTGGCAGTTTGGTATTTGGCAGGAGTTGGCCTTCTTCACCATGGAAGCGCATCTTGGCTGAGGTGCTGGGGATCCCTGAGTGCTGCTCCTTGTCCAGCTGGGCTGATGGTGTCTGCTTGTGTCTGGGAAATGAGCTCTGCGAGCTGCCTCCGCTGCTTTTATTAATGAAAAGCTTCTTTGTGCTTCTCATAAAGAGTTGCTCCCCTCCTTTGTTGCAGTCTGTGTGTCCCCTCCTCCCCCTTTCTTAGTTTCTTTTATGTCCTTTGTTTTGCTCTCTCTTCCTTACTCCACCTGCTGTGGGATGACTTGTGTGTGTTGTCCTTTCACTGCTGGTGTCCTGCTGCCTTGGCTGTGCTGTCCGTGGGATTGACCCTGCACCTCTCTGTGCTCCTGGGCTGGCCTCCCCCTTGGGCTGCTCTCCATCCTAGCTCCTACACTTCCTTGCTCTGGCTGTCCTTGGGATATAAGTGGGCCTGATTTCTCCCAGCATGATTCCTCTGCTGTTGCCCAGACCCATCTTGATGCCTTACTCGTCAGAGGCTTCTTTTCAAGGGCTGTATTGTGCATGCAAAACAGCCTTGTTTGAACTGCAGTTTGTCATATAAAGTCATCTGTCAAGGAGGAATGTGTCACTTCTCAAGTGCCACAAGACCAACCTCAAACCCTAGAAAAATTTCAGTTTGTTTCATTATTTTGCTAGAGATTTCAAAAACATATAAAGAGGAGGAAAGTTTCTAGAGGCCTTGGAGTCAGTGCTGGTGGATGGTGGTGTGGTGTAGCAGGTACAGCCTGTGCCAGAGGGAACCTGTGCCCGGCCAGCTCAGGTGGCCTCGAGCATATCACTTTCCCATTTTGCATGGACGTGGCAGCAGGGGCACTTTCTTCCCCTGGAAAGCACTTGGAGCTGCTCTGATGAAAAACGTAATGCAAAACCAACATGTTGGTCATCTAAAGGCCAGTCTGGGCAGGCAGGTAGAGGAGAAGGGCGACTGGGTCCTGTTAGGTGGTGATCCTGTTGGGTCTCCGGGCAAGAGCCGTTCCCAGGAGCACAAGGACGCTGCAGGTAAAGGGGACACCATGTCCTAATGCTGCTCTCTGCATTGCTCACCTGGCTCTGGCCAAACCAGGTGGGTGCACAGAGCATCCTCCTCCTCGTGGTCCAAGCAGCCCCTCTCACGTGTTCTGTGCCCTTTGCCCCGGTGTCACCCGTGGCACAGTGTGACAGGAGGTGGCATGACCTGTGTTCCCACTAAACCTCCCACCAGGAATGTCCAGCAAGAAAACTCGACTGGTCAGACCAGTTGTGCAGCCAGTGCAGTGGGGAACACTCCAAAGAATGTATTAAGTACCAGTTTAGAAGACAGGAAAGTGCCAGGCTGGGCTGGCAGCTGGGATGCCACAGCCGGTGGTAACTGGCTGAAAGCATTTTTAATGTCAGCTCTGTTACATTTTTACTGGGATACCAAATGGAAAAAAATGGTAATTATCTCGCTGAAAAATAGTGGCTGTTTGTTTCTTCTAAGGAGGAATGGTTGGCTTGCACACCAACACTGTGTGTGTCCATGCCAGAGGTCAGATGCAGAGGGGTTTAATATATTCAAGGGCTTTTTTTAACCCTTTCACTGTGGACTTTAGCAGTAGCCTTCCTTGTAGTCTCTGGTCCTGGAAGTGCTGTTTTCCTTTGCTGTATTGGCATTTCAACAGGGATGCTCCAAAGGGGGAGAAAAAGGATTTTTTTCCTATAAGTTGGGAAGGAACAAGGCTGGAAAAGGTCCTTAGTAAAAGCCCTAAAGTGAGCTGAGCAAGGCTGAAGATTGGATGTTGCAATTTTTTTGTATTCTATTAAAGGCTTTTGTTCAGAGGCAAGAGAAAATAGCTTTTGCCTCCTTTACCTGCAGTTTCAAAGCAGAGGACACCACAAAGAGGAATATTTACCCCAAATACATGTTAGGCAGCATGGAAACAGTTAAACTAGAAGGGAGCTATCAGGAATTTTTCTGCATTACACCTCTTTTCCCCCTTTCTGGTCTGGGACAGCAGGGTCCCTCCTGCAGCCCAAGATTTCCCATTTCAGATGGAGAAGAGCAGGCAGGAGGAGGCAGGAAGCTTTAACATTTGCACAGCACTCAGAGGTGAAAGCTGCCTGCGAGCACCTACCAGCCCACCGTTAATTGGGGAGCGCTCCAGGTTGGGCTGGGAGCCTGGAAACAAGTCTGCCAGCCTGGACTGACACATCCCCTTCTGCCAGGCCTGGCTCTCTGCAGCTGTGCACTCACACACAGGCAGGCTGGAGGGAGAGCAAGGGAAGCCCAGGTGAGTTACTGTGCAGTGAGCTATGGCCAGCTTGCCAGGCCAGGTTTTTGGCTCCTTGCCTGGATTTCTCAAGGCAGTGGCTGGAAGCCATGACTCCGTTGGTTCCTACGATGTAGGAGTTAAACTGGTGCAGCTGTTCCCCAGTAGAGTTATTATTTGAGTGGGGCTGTTTGCAGTGCACTTTCTTACTTATGATGAGGAGCAGCTCTGCTGCCTGGCGTGGACAAGACTCCTCTATTTATTTTTTTCCCCTTCTCCAGGCATTTCGAGTGGCAGAGGAGGAGCTGGGGATCCCAGCCTTGCTGGATGCAGAAGATATGGTTGCTCTGAAGGTACCAGACAGGCTGAGCATCCTCACCTACGTTTCCCAGTATTATAACTACTTCCATGGACGGTCTCCTAGTAAGTACCATATTCCCTGGAGGGGTGGGAAGGATCAGGGCTTCATTTCATGCTTTTCCTTGCCTCCTAACAAGCTTGGAAAAGCAAAATAGACTGCACAGAGGCCTTTTTGGTACCAGAACTATTTCACTGGGGTGATCTGAACTCTTTGCACACCAGTCTACAGTTGTACCAGTGCTTTTGGAAGGGTTCAAGGCTGTGTCTTGCCTTTGAAACTACTGCCTTAAAATTTAAAATACAGTCTAAAATTTCTCATGGTCCAGCCAGAGAGGAGCACTGAAGGTTCCTCTCCATGGTCCCCATCTCAGCTTTCCATTCTCGAGCCCCTCCACCCCTGTTCCAGTCTTCTCACCTGAGGGCTGGTGAGAACATGGAATAGAACAAGGCTGAGCTTGTCTGTGAGGCTGTGCCAATGTGACAGCATCAGTGGCTGGGCTTGCACAGCACAGCAGCACTGATAGAAGGAAGGAGAAGAACATTATCACCCTAACTGACATAACTGTGATAGAAATTCTGTCAAACATAAAACAGGCCACAGAGCTGCCAAGGCATTATATTCATGTACTGGAGAGTTTAGCTGGGCTCACAGGAGCATTATTGTAGTCTTGGTTTGTATTTGGCTTTAAGCTCACACAAAACGAAGTAATATGATAAACCAATTTTACAGGTTCCTCCAGAGGAAACTTTAGAAAGTGGGACATGAATGACTTAACTGGTTAAGGTGAATCTAAATGGAGAGATATGTATTGAAAATGTCCTACAGCTTGGACAGAAAACACAATTCACTCAGAGCTGCCTTTAATGTTTAAACTCTTCCTGCTTCTCCTCCTTCTCTTTACACATTTAAGCATGCTTCTTCTCTCCCTCCACTTCTTCCCTCCCCCATTTAATTTTTTATTTCTTGTTTTAAAACTGTTCTGATTGAAATCAATCAAATTCCATCATGTTTGTGCCAAGTGGAGAGAAACTGGGTCAGGTTTGGGTCTTTGCCCCCTCCCCCCTGCAACTTGTCTACCATGTCATCAAGCACAGCACATTTTTATACTCTCTAGTGTCCCACAAAACACTTTGGTTGCATTCCTGTTGCTGGGGTGAATGAGAATGTCTGAAAATGAGCCCAGCCTGGAATGTGCCCTCTGACACCAAGCAGAATCATGGAATCACAGTCATGCCCTTCAGATGGGTTCCAGCAGGACCATGAAATAAGCAGGACACAGGAGGACAGAGAGGGTGAGCAGACAATGTTTTAGTGAGATCATGCTTTTGTGGACAAGTAAGAGTTGAAGCCACCCATCTTTGTGCTGGGCTTTGGGAATTCAGTAAATGGCACAAGTGGGAAGTGAGGGGGCAGTCTGAGCCTGAACTGTTTACTGGATCTGCTGTCCCCTGATCCCTGCAGTAGGAGCCCTGGGTGTTTATTTGGAGAGTTGGCTTTCTTGAGGGCAAACTGCTGGGAACTGAGCTGCCTCTCTGCTCCCTGCCCTTTCTGTGTTTACTGAGCGGGGTATAATCTCTTTTCAGATGAGTGGCCATTTACATGTCACTTGGAAAGTGAAGCTGTGGTTCAAATATCCCACAAGGAACACAGAGACATCTCATTCAGAATAGGAAATGGTGTAAGAATAACATCCCTGTGAAACACTTGGGGTTTGTGTCTGTAAAAACTTTGCACAAAGCCATATTTCCCAGGGAAGTTTCCCTGCACTTCCCAGGGCACAGGGCACCATTCCCTGCTTGACTGAAGTGTGTTGGAGATTCTCTTTTCTCCACTTGTAGTGAATTTTGAGGGGTTCTATTTCATCTGCAAAGAAAAGAGAATTGGGCATTTTCAGGCTGCTTGTGGCAAGTCTTGGTTTCCACATCAGCACCTCTATGGTACCTCCAATCTTTGCAGAATTACCCATTTCTAGTGGTCATTTCCACACTCAACAAGGCTGTTTGCTCTGTGGGAGTCCCAGCTGGGATGTGGGGTTGGACACTTGCAGCAGTGAATGTTCAGGCTGTGTAGGAAGTCTGGAGCACAGCAACTTGAATGAAGCAAACCCTCTGTGCTTCACCTCCTTAGCCATAACACCTCTGCCTGTTCCAGCAGGGCCTGTCTCTGTCAGGATCAGTTCCAGCCAAACCCTGGGCTGGAATTGAAAATCCAAGGTCTGGTTCTCACCATCGATGGATGGTGATTTGCATTTCTTCACTTCTGCATTTCTCTTCATGAAATTCCCTTAGAAGAGAAAAATCAGCAGTATCAGAACGTTGTTACAATTCACTTGTTGCCTCTTGCCCATCAATCCAGTACAGAACTGCTCATGAAGGAAATCTGTGAATCCTTGTGTGCTTTTCATGTTACCCATCAGGCACCTCTGGATATTCTTACTTTGTAAATCATTCCTAAACATGTGAGTTTTCCTTATGTTTCCTTAAAAATATTCCCTTCTTCCATTCTTCCAGTTGGAGGCATGGCTGGAATCAAGCGTCCTTCCTCTGAATCTCCAGAGCAGCATCCTGGGAAGAAAAGTGCTCCAGAGCCTCCTAAGCCAGTGCCTCCAAAACTGCCTCCTGCCCACCCACCAGCCAGAGCTAAGCCAAAGGAAACCTCCCCAGTTACCACAGTAAGAAATGTGGGTTTGGGTGTTCTTTATACCTTAAATCTGTTCAGTGAGAGAGAGTACTGGGCTAGTTCAAGGCTCCTGGTGGCAAGGACTTAGCCTCTAAATTTGCTGTTCACTACAAGTGATTTAATCCAGAGGTCTGATTCTGGCACAGAATGAGGTGGGAGTCCCTGGAAAACCATCAGTCAGCCTGGATACATCCTGAACAGGATGTGGGTGTCTTAGGACACGGATATGCTGTTCCCAGATATCGGGGATGGAGACTTTTACAGGATGTAGTATTATTTTTGCTATTATTGGATATGGTTTCAGAGCAGAGTAGGGATGAAAACAGAGTAGAAGCCCTTTCCCAGCTAATTTAAATCAGAGACCTTTGCCTATAGGCAGACAGGGCACTCTAGTCCTCTGGCTTTGTGGGAACAAATTCCCCATAGTCTGTCCTTCCAAGGGCTGTTCCACTTCTATGACTTCTGTGACAAAGGGATTAGAGGGAGAGGGGATTCCCTGGATGTCACTTCTCTGTCCTGGCTGTGCATGCCAAACACCTTCTTGGGAGATTTGTAGCTGTGTCCAGGGTCATGGTTTTGTCTGCTCACCCACTGCTTCTCCCCACAGAAAAGGGTCCTGGCAGAGAGTGGGAATATCCCCAGCAGCTGCTGTGGGGTCTGTGGGAAACACGTGCACCTGGTGCAGCGCTACTTGGTCGATGGGAATCTCTATCACAGGAACTGCTTCAGGTACAGCAGCTCTTCAAAGCAGGGGCACAGCCCTGGGGGTCACAGAGGACCAGCCTGGTTCTTTCGGGATTGGAGAGAGTGGTATGGCACATTTGGTTCAGAGTGGAGGCAAACTGGGCTTGCTCTTGACCTGTGTGTAAGGGAAACTGTTTGCACAGGTCTGTTTTCATCTACACCTTTCCTGCTTCAGGCTGTGCTATCAACAGCTCTTGTTCTGGTGCCTGAGGAGTGTGCACACAGGGTCTGCTCACTGCCAGTGTGGTGCCTTTGCCCTCCTGTGGGTGGTGGAGTCGTGCCTGCACTCCCAGCTGTGTGTCTCCCAGCACTCTGGAGGATGTTTCCTGAGTTTTTGTATCCACAGGTGCAGGCAGTGTTGGAACTTGCTTCTTCCTGGAGGCTACAAAGCTGGGCCTGAGCCCGGTACGTTCATCTGTACCAGCCACCAGCAGCCAGACAATGTCCAGATCTCTGGTCTCCACAGTACTGGGAAAAAACCTGACAGTACCCCAGCCCCTACTGCTGCCAGGGCGTTCCAGAAAGCAGCAGAACCCAAGAAACCAGAGCAGGTGTTGAAGAAACCCAGCCAGGAAGGCCTCACTAATTCAACCAAGCCATCTGTTTCATCTTCTGGAAGCTCTGGCTTCAAAAGTGTAAATACTCCATGGTCCTCCTCAGCTGTAAATAAATCAGATGACTGCAAAGGTGCCTCGTTGGGGAATAAAACAGATTGCCATGAAGGCCCCCCATCGAAGCCTCCTTGGACATCCTCCACAACAAAAACACAGCAAGCCCGAGAAAATTTTTTTCGGTCGTTTGAGTCCTCCAGCAACAAATCTTCTGACACCCAAAAACAAGTCCAGTCTCCTCATGGCCCTGATAAAACTGCCCCTGCCAGAACCACTGCTGAGGTCAGTCGAGTGAATGCTGGGAAGGATCAGGCACGAAACCATCTTATACAGGCTCTGTCTGCATCAAGCACTGCTCCCAACAGGCCAGGAGCACTCAATTCCACTGGCTCCTCAGCACCTGGCAGGTAAGCACTATTTCTCTGTCCCTTTTTACTGCCAGGATGTTCCTTGGGATAATTTGGAGGAGCTCCTGCGTCTTTCTTTGCTTTGTCCTGACTGCCCTTGTGGCTCAGTTTTAAAGGCATGTAGAGGGACACATACAAATCATTGGAACAGAGGCAAATAAAAAGATCCATCCTTTCAAAAAGACTCACTACGTTGTTCTTTTTTGCAGTGACAAGTTGTCTTCCACCAGTTCTCAGAGTCCAGCTCCAAAAACACCATCCAGCAAAACAGGGTACACAGCACCAAAGCAGGAAAAGATTACAGATCCTGTGCCCAAGAGCCAGGCTGCCAGCAAACCCATTGACTCTTTGCACAAGCCAGAGTCAAAAGGCATCAAAGGTGAGGATGAAGGATTCACACAGTTCTGCTGGACACAGCACTCCAACTTTTTGCCTTCCTCTTGGACTGGTACAGCAAATGTGTCCCTGACTCCTGTCCTTTATGTCTGTACCACCATGTAAGGGTGTTCTGAGCTGTGGGGTCAACACACCTCCATTTACCGCTGGGCAGTTGCTCCCTCTAGCATGGCAAGTTCTACTACACTGAGGATCTCCAGGTATTTGAAGTTGTACTTGCTGTCATCAAACATTGGGATCATGGTGGCTTTCAGAGGCTTAGGTTCTCCCAGATGGGAGACCTTGCCAGAACTTTGGGATGATTTTTTGATTGCAGTTGCAGGTCACCCACCCTCCTTGTCTGTTTTGAACCAAGCTTCCATCATTGTGACTTAGCAGTGGGCCAGGGGATGATATTCTGGGGATTCCCAGTGTCTCAGGCACTTTCAGGTGGCCAGTATTTTTTTGGGCCAGAAGAAGTGTCTGTTTGCAGTTTGCTGTGACTTTGTGGGGCTTTTTGTCTCTCCCTCTTCCTGCCCCAGTCTTTGGTGTCTGAGATGGGAGCTGTTTGTTTTGTATTGCTGTTGAATGTGCTTGTTCATGTCCTCTGAATTTCTGTAACTGTGTAAATTTTAAAGCATCTGATCTGAAAGGGACAAAATGCCACTGAGATTACTTACTACCTGTTGTATCTGAATCTGTTCGTGTTAAACCTGTTGAGCTGGTGCTGGTTTGCTGCAATAACATCATAGTACCTGCTCCAGTGCATGGCTTATCTCCTAGCATTCTCCTGAGACTCAAATCTGGCTTGTTTCTTTTTATTGGATGTTTTTGTTCTCGTTTATTTTTATTTACCTTGCTATGTTCTTTTCTTCAGGAAGCACAAATGTTGCTGACAACAAGTCTGAGAGCCCAGAAGGGTGGAGATCTCGGTTGAAGCCTGTAGCCAACAAGTGAGTGTCTTTGGAGCTGGTGGGTTTCCATGACAGATGTGACTATCCCAGGTGGAGATCCACACCAGGACACTCAGGACTTTTCCTGTGGATTCTGCAAGAGGGATTGTTTCCTACTTTTGTCTTTTTTCTTTGCAGGGATCAAGATGGCTCTAAGAAACCTACTGATAGCTCCCAGGTGGGAACAGGGAGCCCAGCACACAAGGAGCCAAAGCCAAGCCCATTAGTTGTCCCACCAGCAAAGCAGGACTCTGGTATGAAGGATAAAAGCTTTGCCTTCATTTTGCTTATCAGGAAGGGGACAGGCAGTGGTACAGCAAGGCCCATGTGAGGAATGCGTTGGTGGAGACTGTGCCTTGCTTTCAGAGATCTTTGCTCTCTGCACCTTCTTTAGCCTTGTGGTGCCTTTATTTTGTGCCTTTGATGGGTGGCCTCCCATCCTTCCCCAAGGAAAGGGACTCAGTCTCTATAGGGTTCCCTTCTTCTGCAAGACAGCCAGCAAGATTTCACTTACCCTCTCTTGCATGATTGTGTAATGTTGAGAAATCTTAGTGATGGTTCCCAACTGTTAATTCTCCCAAATGTTTATTCTCCTCTTACTCTGACCTTGTAATGAGTTTTTTTTCCCTATTTATTTTGGGTTTATGCCCTTCATTATCATCAAGAGAGGAAGACTAGGACTAGAAATGGAGTTTGGTAGTGGTGAGTGCCAGAGACATTGGACAATAAAGGAATTTTTATGAGATGAGGGTTGAAATTTCTTACCCAAAACCTGTCTGTGCTTCTTAATCCAGCTTCATCTGGTGGATTCACGAAGAAGTTGTTGATTCCCAGCTCAGATCTTATCAGGAGCTGTCAGAATTCAAAGCAAGACTGGAAAGATCCTGGAGGGTCTGCCAAGAAGGAGGAAGATGGCAACCAGTTGAAAGCAAACACTGCTACGTGTAAGATCTCTTCTGCCTACTAAAGTCACTCTCTCCTCTGCACTGTCAGGGAACAGCCTGAGTGGTCAGTATGGGATGTGTGTCCCAGAGTTTTCTGTGGCTAACCCTGTGGCTGCTGTCATGGGGGCAGAATTGTGTAATTAATTTTTATTAGCCAGCTCGGCTTAAGCAGGAAGCAGCAAGGCCAGAGAATTCAGTGGGAAAGGAAGAAATTGAAATAGGAATTTTTCAAGGTCACTGCCCTGTCATTCTTTAGACTTAGTGCTATGAAGGGGACCATCTCCTAATTTGGGGAACTGGCCTCTCGTTAATGTCCCTGTTCCTCTTCAGTTGAGTGGCTTTAGGAAATAAAAGGAATGCAGAGAACTGTCATCCAGAGACTCACAGGAGCTGGAGCCAAGGCTGCTGTTTCTTTGATTTTCAAAGACATCCTGACCAGTTTGTCCCTACTCTTCATCCAGTTTCTTACTCCTGTTTGTTCAGGCACAGCTTTACTGTGCACCTCTCCTCCCATGCCCAGTTATCCTTGCTCTGACATATCCCACTGCAGTGCTAAGGAAGTTTTCTGGAACTAACCTGATGTTTGCTGCTGTCCTGTTTGCTCAGCTTCTTCGTCTCCCCTTTCCTTACTCCATCTTGCTGTGTCTTACCTACCTGGCGTGGAAGATTCTCACAGCAGGGCTCAGTCCTGCCCCTGATGTTTGTCTTGGAGCAAGCAGGATGGGTCCTGATGACTCAATGGCCTCATGGTTTATTTTTTTGTCAGCTGGTTCCAGCATTGTCCTTGGCCAGCACCTTTGACAGCTACCAAACATCCAATCTCCAGTTGTTTAGTCTTCTTTAAAAGTTTGGTGTGCCTCCTTTGCCAGCATTTTCCCAAAACTTTCCACCTCCTCTTTCCTCAGACACAGCTCCAGGGTTCAGCATTAGTCTCTCCCAGGAAGTGAGCTGTTAAGATAAGGGAGGCCGGGTTTATATCTGTCTTTCTAAAGGTTAATGATTGCCGTGGGGGAGGACCATTGGGAAATTTTCCTGGCAGTCTCCCCGCACTTTTCCCCCCCTGAAAGGCTGGTTCCTGCTGCTGTCACTGGGCAGGCTGTGGGTTAGGGACAGAGCTGTTGCTCCTCTGTGTAGATTGAAGATTTTTACCTCAGCACTCAGAGAGAGCTGTGAACAGTCAGCTGCTGTTCCTGCCCTCAGTCCTGGGTTTGTGTTGAGCTGTGGATGGTGAGCATTTCTATAGATCATTCATTTTCTTTGGTGGTAGGTGGTGTTTTCTGTTGAAAAAGGAGGCTCCAGGGTTTTCCTGCCAACTGTCCTACTTGCAGCTTGCTGGCAAGCAGCCAACCCATCCCGTGTCTGTCAAGCCACCAAGAACCTGAGGGTATCAGGGGATATCAGATCCTGAGCTGGTCACAGGGTGTCCTTTTACAGGCTCTTCCCCTCCAGTGACCGTGCCCTTCTCTCCATCAGTGGTGCAGCTTTCTGCCTTGGTTGGAGGTGCTGCAGAGGCCACTCGGAAGGAGCCTGGAGAAGCAGGACTGAGCTGGGAGAGGGGAGTGTTGTTTAGGCAGACAGCTCGAGGCACGACAAGCCCCTCCTGGAGGAATCTGTAAGAGAAGTGTGATTTGCAGGCAGTGCACAGGCAGCAAACCAGCAGCATCCAGAGGGAAGAGATCCCTGCTGGAGGCCAGCAGTGCAGGAACAACACAGCTACATCCAGCATCTTCTCCTTTTGCACTCTTCCTAGAAAGCACAATAGAGCAAGGGCTGGGCAACTGGAGAGCTGTCCTTGAGCTCTTCCTCAATCTCCAGAGACTCTCAGGAGGCTCCCCAAGTCGTCTGTCCTGTCTTTCTCCTTGTGTGTGCTGAGCCTGCATCACTGCTGCCTTTGTTACAGCCCTGCTCTTTTGATTGTAGAGTTTTCCTTCCTTATCACATCATCCACTCACGCCTCTGTTCTCTCTCTGTGGTAATTATCCAGCCCAGCCCCTTGGGTATCCAAATACCTCACACTCTTCTGTAGTTATCCTTGCAGCACAGTTGGGCAGAGGAAGCTGAGGCACAGTGGAACAAATACACATTGCTTAAGGATTGATTTTAATAGGTGTCCAGGGCCTAAATAATGCTGTGTAGTGGGGCCTAAGGGACTTCTCACCTAGGAAGTGTTTTGTGGGAGGAATTGAACCTTAGTTTCCTGAGATCTACACTGAGGTCCCCTAGACCATCTTTGTTTCATCAGTATTTACTGATACTCCTTTGTAAAAGAGTACTAGAGGGACATTTTTAGTATGTCCTGGTGTTTCCTTGGTGACAGTAACCCAGTCTTTCTGTGCTATCCTTTGGAAGCTTAATAAGGAATGAGTTTTGCTACAACAAATATCTTTGGGTTTTAAAATTATAGTGAATGAACATGGAAGTCAGTGTTCTTGGGTGGAAGTTCCAAAGTCACACCTGAATTAGGTGACTGTCCATACCCTGGGGTTGAAAGCAGCAACCTGTGACCAGAGTGACAAGCCACAAGGAGTAAATCAGGCTGTGAGGATACATCTCTTACTTTGGTCAGGCATGTGGATGCATGTGTATCATCTGTGACCTCTGTTGGGTAGCTGGGACCTGTTGTGCTCTGGTTGTATACCACACCATAAAATTATTTAAAGGTTGTTATGACATTCTTTGTTTGATTTTTTTTCTCCCTTCTAGTTAAACTTCCTGTTCCAAAAAGCAAAGGCAAGCTTCAAGTGGTGTCCCCAACCAAGGTATGGCTGGAAACCAGGTGTAAGGGGAACAGGCTGGGGTTGTTGAATATCCTTCTGGAGTGCTTGTCCAGATATATCTAAGTTTGTCTTATTGGGAGGGTTTATTTGGATATCCAGGGAAAGGGTGAAAGGCTCTGGGGCAGAGACAAGGTGGAGAAGCTGCTGGTTATCTTCCGTGCAGGGAGACAATCAGAGCTGGAATGAGACAGAGCCAAACAAAACTATGGTAGACATTGCATTCCCCACAGAAGGAGGGGGAATGTCTGCAGAGTGACAAGTGTGGCTGGAGTTACCACTGACAGATGTGTCACAGCCTTGCAGTGGCTGTCACTCTGCTGTGAGCAGCCAGCTCTGCACCTCTGCTGACCTGGCCCTCCCAGGCTGTGCCTCTGTAGTTGGGCTCCTTCTGCCCTTTCCCATCTCTGTTGTGACCTCAGCAGGCAGTCTGAGGGTTGCTGAGCTGTATTTGGTCCTACTTTTTTTTTCCTAGCTGCGCCCAGACTACCTCCCTGAGGAGAAAATCCAGGAGAAGGTTCGTGACATTGAGAAGCAGCTGGACGAGCTGGAATTGAAAGGAGTGGATCTGGAGAAGCAGCTGCGTGCCTGCGAGGGAGGTAAAGGACACCTGGTGGCAGCTCTGCTGTGGTGGGGAGGTGTGGGGAGCTCATGTCCTACTCCTGGGCACTCTTGGCTCCATTTTTAGGAGTTCAGGCTACATGTGAGACACCAGGTTGCCAGAGGTACCTGGTATACAAAGATAAAGCCTGGGGAATTTTGAACCTTCTCTGGCTGTTTTGCAACATAATTTTTGAGCAAAATCTTGTGTTAATTTGGCTGAGGATCAGAGAGTTTTGGGAGTCCTGTAGCAGAGTATCCATAAGCAGCTTCCTTGAATCCACAGGGAGTGACCTGCATCCCTTGTACCCAGGAGCTCCAGAGATTGCCTGTTTTCACTTGAGGTTGCCTGGGGCTCATATAAGTCATCCTAGGCTCTCCCCCCAGAGATTGTGTGTTTGAGCCAGGGGAGCTGGACTGATGCATCTTCTTGCCCTTTGTCTCCTCTGTAGATGAGTCCGAGGATGCCCTTATGGTGGATTGGTTCAAACTGATCCATGAGAAACAGCTGCTGCTCAGACAGGAATCAGAGCTGATGTACAAGTGAGTACAACCAGAAATTCACCTGTCTGCTTGTGCACTTCCTGTGAGCAGTGAAGGTGAGGGACTGTGGCAGCCCCAAAAAAATCATGTGCCAGTTGGTGGGATGAGAAGGGTCGGGGCTGTCTCTGGGAGAACTGCCAGCATCATGATGTATCAGCTGGTGGGCCTTTGAGTGCCCAGTGTCTGTGAAGAGCTTGTGAGGAGGGAAACTTCAGAAATGTGATGGAGGAAGATTTCCCCTGACCCACCAGCCCCTGCCCAGGTGGTGGGCAACACAGAGATGAGGCTTTAGCATGACAGGAGAAGGATCCAACCCTGGGCCATGGCAGGGCAGTAACTCATCATTTCTGTCATTCCTTCCAGGATGAAGCAGCAGAACCTGGAGGAACAGCAGTGGAATATTGAGATGGAGCTGCGAAGCCTCATGAGCAAACCAGGTAAGGACTGGCCACACTGGGAGTCCTGCTGGCCCCAGGAGCCTCCACTTTGTGTGCCAGCCCTGGGATGTCCTTCAGGTCTGAAGGCACTGCCAGGGATTGTGAGTGCACTGTGGGTGTCCCCTGACTGCAGCTGTCCCCTGTCAGGTGCAGACTCCCTGTGACATCCACCCCACCTCTGCTATGTGAGGGGATGTAGGATGTGCCCCAGAGTGTGGGGAGAGTAAAATCAGCCTTGCTGGAGCAGGCTGGAGGCAGGAGCCACAGTGGGGAAGTACTGCCTGTAGCTGTGAGATGGGCTTCCCTTGTCTTGTGCAGAGGAACTGAAGACACCCAGGGAGAAGGAGCAAGAGAAGGAGCTGCTGGAGTCGTACCTGAACACAGTCAATGATCGCAATAGTATTGTGGATTGCCTGGATGAGGACAGACTCAGGTGAGGGTGCTTAGATGGTGGGAAATGAGCCAACACTACTGTATTTCCTCTGCTGCCCAGGCTGTAGGGACGGATGAGTGGCTGTAGTCCAGACCTCTGCTCCATAAGAGGTGGGTGGTCACCTGTCATCAACCATCTTGTCCAAAATGCTGCTGTCTTTGCATCCTTGGCAGCTGTTGGAAAGAGATCAGGACCCTGTTCTCTCTCAAGCTAAAGCTGCTGTGAGAACAGGGCTGTGAAAATGTGGAATGCAAGGGAAAAGAGGGAGAGGCTGGAGATGGGGAGGCTGGAGGCAGAAGGAATCTGGGAACACGAAGTCAGGAATGTGCTTGTCTGCTGCAGCAAGTGAAAGAACAACTGTAGCCAAGAACTGGATCCTTCCCAAAGGAAGACTGCTGTGTCAAATAGCTGGATTTGTTTCTCCTGATGCTGAGAACAGCCTCCATTTCTTGACCTCAGAGCATCAGCTCTTGCTTGTGGATTCTGGTACTGCCCAGGACAAGGTGGTGGTAGCAGTGTGCTTGTCCCTGATGGCAGTGAGCACCTCTGTAGCACCTCGGGCTACTGTGTCTCTGCTTCATTCATCTCCTCGGGTGTGGTGGTGTCTCACTACTCCATGAACTCGGGTGATTCATCAACCAGCTGGGAGAAGGTCTGGAAATCCCCGCACAGGCCCTTGCTTTCAAGGGAACCAGATGGAATTTGCTAATGTCTAAGACTCTAGCTGTTGGGTTTTTTTTCCTGCAGCCTTCTCAGGGTATGCTGTGGAGGTTGGTAATTTATTACTGGCGAATAAGAGCAGTATTTGCATGGGCTTTGGTATCTACCAGCTTGTCATGAACATAGCAAAGTTTTCTAATACCATGCTGTTCCATTACAGGGAGAAAGAGGAAGACCAGATGTTGGCAGACATGATACAGAGGTTGGGTAAGGGCCCTTCATTCTCTTACAGAGCAGCGCTGGGGCTCACTGGAGCTGTTGCTCTCAACCTGCTCTGTGTCTGCTCCCTCTCCTGCAGATGGATCTCTTGAGAGCCAGGAGCCGGAGAGGAAGAAGAACAAGTTCTGCTTGTCCAAAATATGGAAGCAGAAAAAACAAGAGTAAAGCTCAGCAGCTTGATGTTCCTTTTCCCAGTGGCCCAGAGAGACCCATCAAAGGTGTGGCCCTTCCTCAGTGCTGCTTTCTTGGAGCTGTGCAGGACTGTGAGAGGCCCTGAGAGGCCCATCAAAGGTGTGGTCCTTCCTGAGTGCTGCTTTCCTGGAGCTCCTGGACTGTGAGAGGCTCCTCTGCTCCCTGACAAGGAGACTGCAGGTTTGCTGACCAAAGGGACAGTGTGAGTCCCCTCTGGCCCTGGTATGGGGCCCAAGGATACCTTTCCCAGCACGTGGACTTCTAAGACTGTTTTCCTTCTTTGGCTCTGGGTCAGAGCTGCTTCAGCCTTGTTGGCAGCTCAGGAGGGCAGAGCTCAGTTTGCCCACCCAGTGCTCAGGTCAGTACAGTCCTGAATGCAGGAGCACAGCCCTGCATGGCACCCCATGGTGCCCCATACCTGTCACCAGGGCTGCACCCAGGACACTGCACTGGGCTGTGGAATGGCCATTGTCCCTCCCTTCCTCCCTCTCTGCTTGTGCTGTGGCTCTTTGGCCAGGATCAGAGATGCAGAGAGGGAGATGCTACAGAGCAAGAGGGATTGATGTTTTCCCTTTTATCACACCAGTGCAACCTGGAGGCTCCATGTCTGGGGGGAGCAGAGAGCAGAACCACCTCTGTGTCTGTGGCGTGGGATGTTCTCAACCCACAGCAGTTTCAGCAATAGTGATTTGTTTCCAGACCTCTTTTGGAAGTTGCTGTAGGCTGATTTCTCAAAGCCATGAGAGGCTGCTCACTGCTTCATTCCCTCTGTGGGGGAGATTTGTAGCCTCCTTATTTCTCTGACTGCTCAGTGAAGCAGCGTTTTTGTTGTCTGTGGCCTATCCTGATGAAAATGATCAGAACTATTATTTTAATAACCTGGTGCTAACTGGCAGCACAAGGGAATTCATGGGTTGGCCTCACCCCTGAGTCTTCTGCATGGGACCAGTTTTTCTGTTCCTGAGCTCCAACCCTGGACAGCCAGTGCCTTCAAGGGGTGTTGTGGGTCACCTTGGTGAGACCAGGAGTGTAGGAGCAGGTTCTGGGCTGTTGCAGGGAGCCTTTCCACTCTTCCCTCAGTCCGGTGTCTGCAGCCAGACACCTGCCCTGGGTGCACCCTCTCTTCCCAGTCAGCCTGGGGAGCAGGGATGGAGACAGCCATGGAAGGATCAGATTAATTCGTATTGCCTCTGCTCTGTGCGGACCTCCTCCCTCCACGCCAGGTACTCGACGTTTCTCCGGGTCTTGTTGCCCAGCAGGAGCGGGGATTTTGCTGGAGGAGGTTTGCTCCCGCTGTGCCGGCGGCAGAGCAGAGGCGATGCGTCCCTTTCCCACGAGGTGGCAGTGGGACTCTCCGGCCCGGGCAGGGATGTGCTCGGGGTGGGACCCAGTGCCCGAGGGGCTTCCTGGAGCCCACAGGGGGACCTTGTGTGTGCAAGTGGTGGGATACCCCGTACCTGCATAGGCTTTTGCCCAATAAAGAATTACTGGAGCAAATCTCAGCATCCCAGTGTGATTTGGGGATACTGGGGATATGGCTGTCCCTGTCACTGTGAGCATTGATAGTCCCTCTCTGGAGCTTGGTGTACCTGTGATGGAGCAATCCTTGCCCAGAGCCTGCAGGACAGCTGCAGTGGCACCAAGGGGTTTTTCACTGACTTTGTTTAGGTGTCAAACTCACCCCTGCTCTCAGGTAAATGTAATTCCCCCCATTGCTGCTTTAGCATCACACACGTCCCAAAGCCTGTGGGGCCCCAGCCTGGCCAGCAGATGTGGGAGAGACAAGAGGCAGAGCTTGTTCTGCCAGAACTGAACCGTGGCACTGGTGACCCGAGTGGCAGAACCGCAGTGTCACCGGGTTCTGACAGAGGCTCTGCCACCACTTTCTGCTCCATGTTGGCCTGTGCTCACCCAGAGGGGAAGACAAACTGGTTTGTGGGGACATGCAGACCACAGGAGCTGGCATGCTGTGCCTTGCCATCCTGGTCTGCTTCTCAGGAAGCTCTTTCTTTCCTGGGGCTGTGTGTAAACATGAGGGGAGGGAGGAGGGCTCCTCTTCCAGACCTGGGCAGTAGCAGCAAATCCCCAGAACTAAACCTGCCTTTGTGGGCTGCCAGCTGAGAGGAAGGGAGCTGAAACCATCTCTGCTGAAGGGCAGAAATACCTTTCCTGATGAGCTATCCCAGGCTGTCATTATTGCTGGCCTTTCATCTTTTCAGGCTCTGATTCTCCAGCCTCAAGAAGTTTAGTCTGCATGGATTTGGAGGGTGGTGGCAGCATCATCCAAACTCATCCAATCCTTCCCTTTCCAGCCTTCACCCACCTTGAAAACAGGCAGCAAATGGACCTCTGCAGAAATGTGATAACAAAGTGCTTAAACAACAACCCCAGGACCCTGTGGTGGCAATGGTTGGACCTGCTGTAGGGTTTGCTTTTGTGAGAAGGCCAGGCTGCTGCCAGACAGCAGGTAGGGGTACACCTGCTAGCTGCATGCTCCAAGAACAGGTTTTGAAGGGAAAACTGCTCCTTCTCCCATCTGGAGTCTGTTTGAGATGGTAGCCATGGTCTCGGGGATGTGAGGGTCACCTGGAAATGCTGTGTGGGTTTAGGTTTAAGTGGTCTCTAGGTAGAAAAGTCCTGAGAGTGGGAGGGGAGACAGCTGCTGGTGTGACACTGACTGCAAGACTAACCTCAGTTATTTCTACACCAAAGATGGAGGGCAAATAGTGGAGTAGTGATCCAAACACATCCAGCTCAGAGTCCCAAACTCTTGTCTGTATCGATGAAATGCTGTGGCCAGGGTATACCAAAACCAAGCTCTGTACAGCCTGTCCCACAGCTCCTGCACACCTGACAAATGCTGATGGTGACCATGAGAACGACCTGGCTTGTTCTTCCTTCCTCTGCCTTGAATTTGGGACTCATAGGATTTGCAATTCCACCATTCTCCTAATCCAATGCTTGAAACGAGCCCTAGAAGAACTAAGCCGTTGGCTAAGGTGGAGAAAGGGAATGGCTTTTCTCCAGCTGGCTGCTTTTAGCTGAGCCGATTCCCCTGCCTGACCCCTGTTTGCTCTCCTGGCACAAGCAGCTTTGCTCACCCCGTGGAAGTGCTCCAGAAGGGAAAGCAAGAGGATTTGGCCTTCAGACTGAGCAGGAAGGGAGGTGTTGGGAAACCAGCTCTCGATTCCCTCTCCTCAGTGGTCACTCCTGAGTAATTAGGCAATCCAGGCACCCTCCTATAACCGAATTGGAATCAAATTCCTCTCCCTTCTCCATGAGAAAGGGCTGTTTGTGCTCTGCTCCAGCCTCACCAGACGCCGAGCCCCGAGGTCAGGCTGGCAGGGGGTTGACAGATACATTGCTGTGTGCATGTGGGTGTCTGCATTTCAGTGATGACTGAGAGCTTAATTACTCTTCTAGGTCAGCTGCTCCACTTCCAAAATGGTTTTAAGGGGGCTGAGCTTCCTGCTCATTTCCTGATGGCCTCCAGTCGGGTTCGTGGCCTCACCAGCTCCTGGATACCTGAAGTGCCACCACTGCTTTCTTTGTAGCTGAGGAGGAGCGTGGGGGCTGCCCAGGGCCTGGGGGCTGCACCCCTGAGCCTCTGCCATTTAGGACACTCTTGGGGATCCTTCTGCAGATTTGGGGTAATGGGGAAGCTGCTGCTGGCTCCGTCACTTCCAGGCTTGCAGATGAAGCTGTGATTAGGCTCTGTGTGTGTGTGTGTGTGTGTGTCTTCTGCTGTTTCTTTAATTACAATCTCCGAGGTAATTTCTGACGCATCATTAACAGTTCTGAGTAAACAAGGGGAATTCTCCAAATTATTTGCCATGAGCACAAAGGGAAATCGACTTTCATTGTCTCCCTCTTCATCCAAGTAAGAAGCTGATCTGCAGTGAGCATGGGGAAGAAGAGAGTGTTGTGGCTGCCCTCTGATGCTTTGAGTCTATTTGAGACAGAGCAGCAACACATCCAGCTTTTCCAGATGACTGAGGCCAATTCTGCCCACGGCTTTTTGTCCCCACTGCTGAGCAAAGTGCCTGGAACTTGTCACCATTTGCAACTGCACATACAAAGTGCTTCTGGCCCATGAGAGCTTTGGGTGCTGCCTTTGAGTGTTCACCTCTTGTTTCCAGCTGGATGAATTGGAACATGAGCTGCTCAGGAGATGGGACTGTCCAAAAGCATCCTCAAGGCTTTGTCTCAGCTTGGAAGGCAACACCCTGGTCACGGCTGTTGGGCTGCAGGGTAATACCTGAGACCAGTATGGATTTAATAAGGGAAAGAAGGAGCACTGATATGGAGAGAGTGCAGGGTTGGGAAGGGAAGGAAAGCGCACTGACACAGAAGGACTTGGAGCCCAGGAAACCAAGTCTGGTCCAAAGCAAGAACTCACAGGGATGCTGGTGTGCTGTGTGAGAGCCACAAATCCACCTGGCAGCGGGAGGAGGTGGCTGGAGAGGACTGTTTAGCTGGGAGTCCATGGGGGAGCATTCCAACCTAGTGCAGGGCTCAAGGGAAAGGGGCCTCATTTGAGGGGTGGCTCAGAGGAGGCAGTGCCTCCGTTGGAGCATCCCTACCCCTGCCCTGCTCTGACAGCCCCTTCACCCATGCAACAGCACAGTGGCAAAGCATCTGTGGCAGCAGCCGAGGGAGCGAAGATTATTTATATTCATGCTGCAGCTCTGCCAGCCGTGACTCTGTTATCTGCCATGCATGAATATTATTTGAATACGGAGTTTGTCGTGACTATTCTTCCGCGTGAAACGAGGGATTTGCTGTGGGATGGGAGCCCTCCCTCTGGCTGTCAGTCAGGAGGGGTTTCCTTTTCCTGTCGCGTTGGAAGCCGCGTCCCCAGCAAGGTGAGACAGTGGACACTTTTTCTCTTGTTAATATCCATGTCTAATCTCCTCTCAGAGGGGCCCTTTGTCCTAGACTGTAGCCAAGATGAGTAATTCAGGGATAGATGAGACGCTATAATTGGTTTGTGACAAATTAAAACATTTTTCCTTCGGAGCTGAGAGCAGGACTGTGGTCTGGAGCTGTCAAGCGTCACAGGGGAGGGCGATTTTCGGAGTAAGCGCATTGCAAATTGGCTCCAGATATGCCTTGGAGTCTGAAATTAAACTCCAGCTGGTGACTCTTCTCAGTTGGGGTTTTATTTTAGGGGGGACAAAGGGAACATGTGTGTGGAGGGACGGCCTGATCGATACAGAGAACGTGACTGCTTTTTACATCACACCATGAGCTGGGAACCAGAACGAGCCATGGTGGGGATGCTGGGGAGCACCCAAAGGTGTGGTGGGACTGAGCAGGCCAAGCACCAGGGCTCACTACTGCCTGTGTTTCCTTCACACTTCTCTCAGTGGTTCCTCCATCACGTCCCAGAAAGGAAGAAGCATGATGGAAAGCTGCAGATCACACCATCTCCTCTCTTGGTTCAGCTGCAGAACCTCTTTAGGAGATGCAGGCTGGTCCTTGCCCTGTAATAATTGTTTTACTGAGCCACAAAGAGTCCCTCACCTCCACCCAGAGAGCAGGGGACTAGCTAAAATTCAGGAACACGGAGATGATCAGGACAGACAGCTTGACGAAATACTTGGTTTGACCCCAAGATGTTTATGAGCTGGTCGAGGGCAAAGGGGTGGAGGTGGGAGGAAAAGGACTTCCTGATGCAACCTGCTCAGCACAGCTGCATGGAGAGAGCTACAACAGCAGCATCTCCACCTCGCAGTGAAGATGGGTGGAGAATGAAGGAATGCTTGGAAAGGACGTGGGCCTGTAAAGGAGGTTTAAAAGACACAAGAGGAATCACCATGTGGGCTGGGTTGTGTGTAAATGGCGGTGGGGAGGAAAGCCTCGATATCTTGTATCAGGAAAAGGGGGGCCCAGGGAAGGGGTGCTGTAAGTTTTCCAGGAAGGCTGTATCTCAAAGTGAAGGAAACAGTCTGGAAGAGATAGCTGTAGTTATGAAAACAGGGTAAGTGCAAAGGCTGTCAGTGACTTGGAAGAGTTCAGACCCTGGAGGTGCTGGGTGAAGAGAGGAGGAGATCTGGGCATCTCTTAGATACGAGGAGTAAAACGAGCAGGCCACGGTGGCAGGGTGATGGTGACGAGGAGTTGGGAGGCTTGGAAGGAAAGATCAGAGGATCTGGTTTAGCAATGGAAAGTGCATAGATGCAGCAAATCCTGAAAGGCAGGATCAGATGGTGAGCTGTGACTGGTGTCACTGGCATTAAGACGTTAGCTAATCCGGTTTAAGGGGATAAGCCCAAGAAAAACTGTGGAGACCTAAATTGGAGCTTGTCACTCTCCTGTGGAAAGCAGAAGGGTGGAGGAGGAGGAGGATTTGCTGAAAGAGCCCCTGGATGGTTGGTCAGAAACAGAGGGTGAGTGGAGGATGGCTGTGAAGATGAAGGGTCAGGAGGTATCAGGTGGGAAGGGACAGGAAGGCCAGGAGTCACCAAAAGTAGAGAAACCAAGGAGCCTCCTGATGTGCACAGTCTCTTTATTAATAACTGACCTGTAGCCCATTCTAATGGTGAAGCTGGCAAGGTAGCAGGGAATCTACAGAAACCCAGTGATTTTGGTCTGGGAAGCTTAAACGATGCATATCAAAGCCAGGATGTAAATTGAGTAAGTGTGATGTAGGTCTGGCACTAAAGTGATAAGAGTCATATCAAGGGAATAACTTAATTAACTGGTCTTGATCAAAGAACTATATGAATTCAATAGCCCAGTTTTCAACGCTAAATGATGAAGTTTAGAAAAACTGTACTTGACACAATTATCAATTTTCCTGTCTGAGGAGCTTTGAAGTGCCATTAAGAAGGGACAGTCTGTTGTTCTGTTTAGGACAACTTTCTCCTTCCCTCCAGTGATCAGGAGGCAGAGGGGCTCTCTCTCCTTTTCAAGTGCTCATTTGAAATGGTCTGAAGCATAATAAACACTGGATGTCAAGGGGAATGGTACTGTGGATTTCACAAATTAATTGTTTGAGATGATGTAAATCAGGAACAAAGACCTGCCCTTTCCCTGTCATCCAGGGGAAAACAACAACAACAACAACAACAACAACAAATCCCCCAAAATGAAACCAACCACAAAACCTGTTTACTTCCCTATAGCTTTCATTTTGCTCAGATTTTTGGATGGGAAGTGGTCCCATTTAACTTCCATCAGTCCTGGACCATCCAGTCCCTCTGACAGACCATGCTGTTCAAACAAGATAGTGGGTATGAGCAAGGAATGAGTCAGACTGTAGAAATGCTTCTGGAAGTTTTTGAAATGCTGAATGTCACATCTGTCAGACTCACCCTTCTGCTTAGGTGTAGTGCAGGAGATGGGTCTTTACTGCTACCTTGGCAGACCTCACCCAGGGATTCCAGAGAGGCATCTGCACATTTGGATGTGCCTCCTGGAAAAGGATGTCTAAGCCTTGTCAGTGACAGTGATGGGAGTAAATCCCTACTGCTTCCAGCTACTTCTACCTGTGAACAGACTTCCCTGCCCTTCTCCATTCTCTGGGCACTGTGCCCTTTCCACTGGTGAGTATCTCATTCCCAAGGCAGGGAAAACTGGGAATGTGTCTTGTCTGTCCAGTGCAGTTTGAGGCTGCTGTGAAAAGCTGAGAAGCCTCAGAAGGTCCCTTGGGAAATCGAGGATTAATTCAATTTCTTTACTACTCCAGGACTTCCCTCTGCAGAACACAGATGGACTCTGAAATGAGGTGGTTCCTCCTCCTGGGCAGAGAGAGGGAATGATTTTCAAAGCAAGTCCAAGTTCCTCTTGCTCGGGTCTTCCCCAGAATAAGATGAGTGATGGCAGTGGGATGTCTCCCTCTCTGAGCCACACTGCTGGTTTTTCTCCAGGAGATGGAAGGAAGCTGGGTGCTGGTAGCCAGGAGGCAAAGCTGCAGCTGGCCATGCCGGCTCTGAACAGCGAGGGCAATTAGAGATCAGAAGAGCTGGGGTGGCTCCGTCACATTTCCCTGCTGCTGTTCTGGAGGTGATAATATAATTCATATCAGAAGAGTTAGTGGGCTGAAAATGAATTGGAGAAATCAATCCAGAGGGTATAAATGAATTAGCATGTAAATGAGGACACTTGCTCTACATAGTTTAATATTGCCTGCAGCTGTAAATAATTCCAGGGATGGAATCAAAAGCCGCAAACAACTTCATTTTTGTGCTCCTCCCCCGTCCGGGAGCACCTGCAGCTACGACCGACCCACCCTTGCAGAATCATCACATTGCAAGGGAGTTAAAGGAGATGAGATGTATAAACTCTTTTTTTTCCTCCCTTCCCCTGACTGGGCATTATTTACAAGACTGCTGCTTCTGGTTCCGTGCATCAAGTCCCTGTTTGTGCATGCACATGGCAGTCTAAGTGCTAGGGAGGGGGAGGTGGGGAACCAGCCAGAGGTGACACCTCGTGCAGCGCATCACGAGCCATCCTGGTCACCCTGTGGTGGGCTGGCATGTCTGTGAAATAGCAATGTCTCAGCAAACAGCTGCAGTATGGGGTGGAGGTCTTAACCCTCCTGGGGTGCCTGAGAGTGGGAGAGGTGGGCGCTCGCAGAGCAGGAGCTGGCTGGGGTACCACCTTGGTTCTTGGAGCTATCTGGAGAGAAGGCATTTCCAAGGGATGGGGAAGCATTTGCACCGGGGTACTGCACACTTAGGTGCAGTCTGAAAAACTGGAAGAGGTGCAGAGCCAGGTCGTCAGAGTGGGGAAGGTGTCAGGAAGCCCTTTCATGAGAGACGACTAAACGAGCACAGTTTATTTGGCCTAATGAAAGGAAGGCTGAGAGATGTGATTGCACAGGTAGATAAACACAAGAGAGGGATAGGAGCTGGTTAAGCTAAAGGCCAATGTTGATACCAGAACATGCAGATACAAACTAGTCATGAATAAATTTCATAGGCAAATGAGATGGAAGTATCTAAGCACCAGAGCAGAGACTATGGGCGAGCGCTGGAGAGTCCACACAACCAGGCTGCTCTTGCACTGGCGTTTGACTGTAAAATAGGATTATAGGAGCAGGTCCCTTGAGATCAGGCAACTACGTTTTGTGATCTGGGAAGTTCTGCCTGTTGCCAAAAGCCCCTTTATTATTCTGGCAGGGGAAGGATGCAGATCTGAGGACGGGCATATGTCTCGTTGAGTGACTCCAAGAGCGGTTGTTGAGAGCTTTTGGAGTGGTGCTGATGACAGGAGGTTAAAGATGATCCTCAACAGTCTTTTATCAGTACTTCCCTCTTGTTTTTTGACACTGACAGATCACAGAGTTCCCTCTTTCATCAGGTTAGAGTTTCAGGTTCTGCACTAACTAGATCTCCCAGGTGGACTAGAAACACTGATTAAGATGGATAGAGTGAAAGCAAGTCCATTAAATTGTTAATAAAGAATATTACACACATACCTTAATCTGCAGCTAGCCTGACACTTTATAAAAGTACATTAGGATATAATCCAATTGAAGCCACAATATCGAGAACATCTTATCTCATCACAAATTGAAATTATATCATATTCCTCATTTCTTAAATTAAAAAGCTAAAACCTTTTAGTTTGCTCTCATATGCTTGTGTAAAACTTAATCAGTGGTTTTAACAACATTATTTTTCAATATGGGCCATTTCTGCCCTCATTTATTTACAAGAGAGAACTTCCTGGTAGAAGAAGTGATTCAATTTGCAGGAGGATACATCAAGCACTTAAGGATTTTGTAGGGATTGATTGATTATTTATCGTGTTATCTTGCCTGGAGACGTCTGATACGCCTGTGCTTTTGCTATCTCTCATTCCACCTAATGCTCTCCCTTTGCGTCTCGCTCCCCTGCGGAGCTAAGGGTGCTCCTCCCGCACACGTGTCTGCACAAGCACATCAGAGGGAAAGGGGGTCAGGCTGAAATTTTCTCTGCTGGGATGAAGACGCTGGATGGGGCAGATGGGAGAGGTTCATTTCACTGGGAGATAGCACAGAGGTGAGAGGTAGGAGGGTGGTTTGAGGTTCTGCTGGGTGTGAACCGCAGGCTGTGGCGCTGCTCCGCCGCGCTTCTCAGAGTGTGGCAAACGTGTCCTTCCTTGCAGGGGAAGGGGCTGGGACACAGAGAGGCTGGATGGTTTGCTGGAAGTGCCCCCAGGAGCAGGAAACAGCCCTGAAGAGCCATCAGCTCTGCTTGGTAGCTGGTCACCTGGGGCTGCACTTCCCAGGGTAGCCATAATCACCTTCCAGTTTATAATAACCTTCATAACCTTCAAGTTGCCCAGTGAAGCACTGGATGATGTCCTGGCACGTCCATGGGACAATGCTTTCCACTCAGCTGAGCTGTCCCGGTGATGCAGTACCAGTGGCTTCTCCATGGATCTTTGCAAAAACATCCTTACACTTATGAGGAATCTGGTCAGCTGATAAGGCCAGGATTGGGATGCAGAGAGGAAGGGGCCACCTCCTCATGCTTAAAGGAAACCACTCTCACAGCAATGGCTGATTATTTCCCACTGCATCACTGTGGCAGAGGGGCTGATTAGCATTGAAAATTAGCATGTCCTTCATGAAGGTGTCAACCCAAGGCCTAAGGGGTGACGTGCAAGGTCTCCATTTGAGGCAGCGTGACCCTCAGGAGGCCTGCAAGAGGGTTGTGGCTTGAGCTTTGTCTTGAACGTTGGCCATTCTTTGGCACTGGGATATGAGTTGGGAGAAGGAGGGATGTTGTCAGTGGGAGCTCTTGGCCTCCCATCCCTGGCGGGGCATTGGGGCACTGGATATAGCAAGAAAGAAAACTTCTTTGATTTTATGCAAGAAAACGATGACAGTAGAAACCCCAACCAAACCCTCAAGTGTTTGGACTGTGGTTGTCTGTATGGCAGGGGAGGCACTGAGAACAAGGACATTTGAGGTTTATTCTTTTCACTGCTGCAGATCTTGGCAAATCGTTCTCCCTGCCATAGTTTTCCCTCAGCAGTTTGAGATCAGCTGGGTTTATTCTTTTATGAGTATTGGAGTGCAGGAATTGCTGTCTTCTGGTGAAAATAAATACAAAAATCCTGAAGCACGACTCCAAAGAGAGATGAGCCTGCAAAAAAAGCACTGCACTGGAAAGGGAGTGTGTTTGGTTTGTCTTATTTTTCTTTTGCTTTCTGGGATTTTAGGATTCCTTTTGCAGGGATTGCACCAAGATGACAAACTAGAGAGTTTTCAAAATGGAAACACAATCCCCTGACTCCAGGAGCTCAGACTTAAATATCAACAAATAACTCAGGATGCAGCATGAGTGCTGATGGAGCAGCTGACTCGGCGAGCATGGAGGTGAGCAACTCCAGAGCCCCACAGAGCCCCACAGTCCTGATTTGCTGAACCCAGTGGAATGAATTCCTATACTGGATGATCCATGTGCATGGGCCTCCGTGGGATCACGGCCAACATTTGCAAAGTGCTGTGAGATGCTTGGATGAAAGAGACCACAGAAGCGCAAAGTATTACTTTTTCATGATTGCTGCAATTGCTATCCTTGGGGCTGTCCAAATATTGTTGTTCCAAGTGAAAATATAAAATCCTTTTGGCACGTTTCTGTTTTGCGTTGTGATAAATAGAAATGCAGGAGGGGAAAAAAAAGTCTCTTCTAAGAGTGAGAGAAGGAAAAGCAGCCCCTGTGCAATTTGTTACACATCTCATATGTCTCTGACTGCTAGCTGTAGAGATATTTAGAGGGAGTATTTAGCCAACCCAGTGCGCAGCCTCTGGAGTCCCGGCTTCTGCTTTGGTCCATGCTTGGTTGAACCTTTACAGCATTTATGGTTTTTCTGCACAGCATTTCAGGAGAGGCTTTGATTCTGGAGGATGCCAACTGCACGGAGTGAAGCTAAGATGATTAATCAAATTATTTGAAGGGTGTTCGCCAGACCTGGGCAGTGACCAGTCTCTGTCCTAATCTCTGGATTGAGATGTCAAGCCAGCCTCCAGCTTGGAGCACTGAGCTCGCCAGGAGGCAGAGGGTGGAAAGCAATCTCTGACAGCAAACAGCCTGGCAGGGCTGCCCATGGTGGGGAGGGAAACTGGCCATCAGGGGCCATGGGCTGGTGCTGCCCAGTGGGCTGGGGGAGGCTGGGGGGCTTTGCCTGTCAGGAAGGCTGGACAAAGCTTCTCTAGCCGTCATGGAACAGGAACAAGGTGATAGCTGTGCCTCATGCTGCCTTCCTCCCACCAGGCTGCAGGGAAGAAGAGGGAATGGTTGGGATGTGCAGAGCTCCTGCAGCTCCCAGCTGGCCACAGAATGAGGGCTTCTCTGCTCCCGTGTCAGTTCAGGTTGTGGCCGAGCAGGATGAAGGAACAAGTGGCCTGGTGTGGAAGAGACACAGGCACTGACCAAGTAATTTTGGATTTGGGGCCCATGTCAGGTGCTATGGAGAGCTGGGGCTTTGGTTGGAGTCTTGCAGGGAATGGTGCAGGGTGGGTGGTGTGGGACGAGGCTGGCAGAGGGCTCCAGGAGATGAGAAACGCAGTGGGAAGCAGGGACTTTGGCTCGGTGATGCACTCTTCTCTTCAGGAACCAGCTGGGTTTTCCCCCCACCTGCTTTTCTGTTCAGTAAGTGTTTGGTTATATTCACAGTTAAAGATGAAGCCAAAGCACCTGAGAAGGAGAAGCCACATGCTGCAGCAGCACAGCCGAGGGCACCTGGGGTGGGGTTAAGGGGAAATCCACTCACATGGGGATGAGGGACCCTCCTCTGCCCTCCCTCCCCTCCTGCTCTGGGGACTGCAGGCAGATGGGCTTTCCCCAGTGCCAGGACGAACACTTGGCACTGCTGCACAGGGAATTGCAGGTCTCACTCTCCTCTCCAGCTGGCTGGGTGGGCAGGGTCTCTGCTTTTACGTGAGCCCCAAAGCGTGCCGGCATCCCCTTTGCTGCATGAGCTGACAGCACCTGAGACGTTTCATGGACCACTGCCCTGAGCATCCTCCCTCTCTGCCCTCCCCGGCACGCTGGAGGCTGATTTCCTGCCCAGCACTCAACTCTTCCTCTTCAAAAAGCATCTTCGCGTCTCTCCACGTCTCTTCCAGCCCCAAAGCGGGCGCTCTGACCCTGGGCCGGAGCAGCGCTGGGGCCGCGCGTTTGCGGGACCCCGCTCGCCATCTGCGCGGCTGCGGCCGGCGGCCGCTGGCTCCCGGCCAGCCACGGAGGGTCGGGCTGCCGGCAGCCCTCAGCCTTCACCGGGCACCCGGTGCCCACGGCACCGCCGTCACGTGTGGCCATCAGCTGATGGCGAGGATGACTCAGCCGGCAGCTGTCGGGCCCCTAAAATAATGACAAAAACAATTAGCAGTCCAAGCAGTAGCCTCTCCTTAATTATCTCCTCCGAGTTTAATTAACTAGCTAAATTATCAGCAGTAATGTAGGCATTAATTATGTCAAATTACAGTGTAAAAATCACAAAGTGTGGAAAATGTCAATTCAGCTGCGCTCACCTGCCGGGCTGAGACAGTGCCGGTGACAGAGGCTCAGCCTGGCACAGGGGAAGGGCTGCTCCCCCTCCCCGGGGGGATCAGGATCCTGCCACGGCATCCTCAGTGACACCGAGGGGACACCAGCTCCGATGCCGACAGGAGCCGGTGGCACAGTTTTACTTGGGAGCCGGTGGGGGCTGCCCGGATGGGTGCTGGAGTGGGGAGGGGGGAGCATTTTGGCTCTGGCAGAGGGAGGGGAAGGAGCGTGGCTCCCCAAACCAGATGGCTTGGATGCTGAATTATTAAATTATGAATATTAATACAAATCAGACACGGAAGAGGTAATAATTTTGCTGCCCTACAGAAATAATTAACATAATTTTGATAAATTACATGATAAGAGAATCTCAAAATTGAGGTAGATTTATCTTAATTAATATCTTGGACTTACTCCGAAAGGTAAATTGTTCCACTGGGGCCTGGGGAAGGGTGAAGAAGGGGCCCTGGCTCTGTGAGCTGGACCTTTCCCGGGTAGCATGGTGGGGAGGACAGGGCACTCCCCCAGGCTGCCCCCCAGCCTTGGCTCAGAGGGTGCAATGTCAGGGTTATTCCCACCCCCACGGGGACACCAAGTGACTTAGTTCAGGTTGCAGAGAGCAGAAGTCTGAGCTGGTGTCTCCAAGCTCCTTTGGACCCAGAACCATCCTCCCCTGGGCTCTGCCAGGCATTTTTCCACAGCACAGTGCTGGGCATGCATTGAGGTCTGAGCCAGCAGGATAAATGGCTTCACCAAAAACTGCCGTGCAATTGTCCCTTGGCTTTGCTTCAGGTGTCCCTGCTCGGGCACACGTGCATTGCAACCCATGTGCCTGTTCTACTCATCCATCCCCATGGACACTCTGGGCAGGTACAGCATGTCCAGGGGTTTGCTTTTTGCTGCTGAACCACCACAAGATGAACCAATGTTGGTGGGGACATGCCACGTTGGAAGTTAGCCTGGAAGGGAATGGGACATTCCGATATTGAATGATTTGCTTCACCATCACTCATTGTGATGTTGCCACTGTCCTATGTGGTTTTCCTTCGGCCTGCATGACTCCAGGAAAGTCTGTGTCCCTCTCCAAGTGTGTGTGTGATGATGGGCAGTGCCCTTCCCTTTGACGAGCTGGGGTTTCCCCCAGGTCTTTGTCTTGGTGCTGCTGCTCATCAGCTCTGCCTGCAAAGGTGCAAATCCCAAAAAAGGATGTACAATCAGAGTGTGCAAAATTGCTTTATATGGCACAAAATGTAGTACTTAAATCTCAGCATCATCCAGGAGGATGTAACCTTCCACCAGTGACTTAACCCCCAGAACATCCCCCAGGCACAGGCAATGCTGATACAGATGTGTGCATGGAGATCATCCATAGCTTGTGGCATCAAAGCTGCAACTCAAATTACAGGGCTAATTGCAAAATTAAAGTCAATTATTCTTTACTTTGACATTTTTGTAATGTCAGATCAGGCAATGTAGGAGAAGATGTTATCTGAACAAGGTCCATTTTAAACGTCCAGAGTTGTGGCCCCACCACAGTTCTTCCTGTAGCCTGGTTATGTTTCAAGTGTGTGTCTGCTGAAAGGGCTTAGAGCTTTCTTTCTTGATATATTTCTGACACGGGTGAGCAGGAGGAGAGCGAGGAGCAGCCAGGAGAGGCTGTTCTCAGGAGGCTTCAGTCTTGGTCTTGAGCTCAAGAGGTTTTTAGATTCACATCCATGCGTTTGCCAGCTTAATTGGCAAAAGCTTTAATTTTTCAGAAGGGTTAGAAATCTTGTTGATCTGTTCCCACTGGCAGGATTTAAAGCCTCAAACACTTTACTTTTTCAAAGAGCTGTACAAATGTTAACTAATACAGCCCCAGTTAAGCATAATCTCTAGATGGGGAAACAGAGTCACATGCTGCATTGAGTGCCTTAGCCTGGATGGGGAGTTGCTGGGTCCTTGTCCTGTGCTTCATCCAGAAGGCACTGTCATCTCTTCCAAGCCTTCCCCACTCTGCCTGATCGCCTTGCCTTGCTGCTGTAAAACCAAGCTGTATTTAATTGTTTTTGGCTGTGCAGAAAATAACAAAGGGAAAACCCAAAGCCACTGATTGCCGCGATGCCAAGGCACAGGCTGGAAGCAGAGACTTCTCACCACGTGGCAGCATTGGTGCAACCAGGTGAGACCAGGGATGGTGCCCAGGATAATAAGGGATATTCCTGGAGCACAGTGAGCAGTAGGAACCAGTATTGGGAATATAATTCATGGAAAATGCACACCAGGAGATTCCTTGCCTGACTGGAGATTTCCAACTATGGACTAACAGTCATTTCTGTTATGGGGCATGTGGGCCAGCACCCCACATGGTCACTCTGACACCCCTGCTGCTCCCCACCCAGCTTGTGGGGTGGCAGAAGAGGGAGGTTTACCTTGGGGTCCCCTCTTGTGCGGACCCCATCAAACAGTCCTCGTGGCTGGAGCTGTCGCCAGCCGCCAGCAGCAAAGAGGGATGTGAAGCCACGTGTCTGCACAGCGCTGGAAATCCTGTTCAGACAAGGGCACCCTGCTGAGGGACACTGAACGTGGCTCTGTGCCACCCGTCCCCTCGGCTGGGTGCTGCCGTGGCTGGAGCAGGGTCAGTGAGCCGGCTGGGCAGCCCCTCCTCACACGCAGGCACCCAGCTCCAGCACAGGGCAGGGCACCTTTGGGCTCCTGCTTTCACCCATCCGTGTATTTGCCCTGCAGAGCAGGTAGAGCCCGGGGCTCTGGTGTTGCAGGAATGCCCCATGTGCATCCCCAGGGGAGTTGCTGGGCTGGCGAGGCTCACGCTGTGTGTAGATATATGCACACACACACACACACACACACACACACACACACACACAGGGATGGCCTGGCACAAACACCCGCTGCATCCAACGATTCAATTTGAGCCCAGCCTTAACCCCTTCACTGCTGCAGGAGGCAAATCCTGGGGCTCAGTGCTGTCAGGAGCGGGGGACGTGCACCTGGTGGTACTCAAAGCCACTGAGATGGGAAGAATGTGGCTGGTTCTTGGGGGGACCAGGTTGTTCAGCTGTGTCCAAACTGGGGATGGAGAAAGGAAATTGAAGCCCAGTGTAACGTAAGGCACAAAGGAAAGATTTTAGGAGGTCTGGGTGGAAGGAGGGTTTGATGGAGAGTGGGGCTGGAAGAACAGCCCCTTTCAGGCACCAACCCTGAGCTGGAGGAGGAGCGTGTGGAGGGGGGGGAAACTGAGGCAGGGAAATAGATGGACACGTGGAGAAGGGCAGTTGTTGATGTGACCACCCTGCTTCTGCTTGACAAAGACTTTTGTATGCAGAGAAGGAATCCAGGCTGAGACAGCAGGAGAGTGCAGGAGCCATCCCTACACATGCACATATGGGTGCGAGCAAGATGTTCCCACCTGGGAGAACACATCTGCGATGAGGAGCTGATGGAAACCTCATCATTCCCCTCCTCTTGCAAACTCCCCTCTGCTGGGGCTGGGTGGGGGGAGACTGGCACTGCTTCTGCCTTTTGTGGTTGCTGTTTCCACTTTGTTTCAGGTTTCTCCTCTGTTGGGACTTTGGGCCTTCCCTTCCCCAGTAATTATATAATTACTTCACAACATGCTGCAGGAATAGTCAGGGAGACGGCTACAGCTAGCACAACAATGGTGACAAGTAAAACATTAATTTCTGGAGTTCTTTTAATTAATTCATCAGGAATCGTGCTGTGCGGGATGATTACGTTAAAGTGTTTAATTACAAATTTATATGTAATGATGCACTTTAATTACTTTGGACTGGTACAATATTATTGGGCCCTTTTCCCAAGATTCCTGGCACTGGGTTTGGGCTGCACATAACCAGTGCCATGGATGCTTGTGCCTCTAAATTATTTACATGGCATGGGAGAAATCCAGTCCTGATTGATGAGAGCAAATTTTTCCCTTAGCTGAACGGGAGTGAGGGCCTTGGGGAATCCGGAGAAGGAAGGTCAGTGTGGCGTGTGTGTGTCAGGCAGAACATCAGGGCATTTTTTGTTGGAAGAATCGAGGTTAATCTGGTGGAAACTGAAGTGATAGAGAGCCAGGCATGATAAATATTTATCAAAGGGACCGGTGTCAGGATTCTGGTTCACCGATGCAGATATGTCCTGGATGGATCTCACGAAGCAGCACGAGATGCTGCTGCAAGCAGCCCTCGCCAAGCACGTCGGGTGGTTTCTCCAGCTCCCCTCCTTTTGCTTGTCCCCTTTGCCTTTGTCTTGCCTGCCTTTGTGTGCATATGTGCGTGTGTGTGTGCATGCACACTCATTTTCTTTCCCTTTAGGCTCCCATTTTCCCCCCATCCTGTCTCTATTTGCCTCCGTGCATGGGGAGCATCTGTCATTCTTCTTTCTCCTTTGTCAGCATCCTCCCAGGCTAGACAGACCCCAGAGGGATGGCCATGCTGTTAGAGAGGCCTGGGAGCTAAAGGGCTTCAAGTAAGTTTGGGGTCAGCCTGTCTTTAAACTGCTCTACATGCAAAATAGCCAGTTATGTAGTACATACATACATATATATATATATATATATATATACACAAATATAGATTATTTAGGTACAGGTAGATTTATCTGTGCTACACAAAGTAGTCTCAGGACAGGCAGTGCCTTGCTGTTCACAGCTTCTGGCACACAAGGATATGGCAAAACTTGAGTTTTGTTTGCATTTGGGGATCAGGATCTGGCAAGGAAGAAATCAGACCATTTCCTTCTCAAGAGCAAGGGAAAGGGAGAGGTCAGCTTTGGGTTTGTAGTGATGGGTCCTGGCAGGTGAGGTTTGGTGTAGTGTTGCTGACACTTGTCTTGCAGTGGATTTGTGTCAGTGCAATTGCAACCAGAATTTGCTGGCAAATAGCAGCAAATGGACCCTGTGAGATGCTCTGCTCCACTGCAGCCGTGACTTTGCATGCTTATTTTCTGTGCAGTTGCACAGATGATGCACAGCTTTGCGCAGGGTCCCGGCGTCCAAGCCACTTAGCTGTGTTCTCTGGCTTTGAACGCACACAAAAGAAGTCACTTGCAGGTGCTGATGTCACACTGCCACTTTCTGTAGGTGCAAGCTGCTTTTAAGGATGTGCCAGTTTCTGGTGGAACTGGCTAGGAAGATACAAGAATTTTTGCTTTGGTTGGGAGAGGTGCCTGGACAGAGGTGGGTGAGGATTGCCCTCGTGGCCAGCACCCACTGCCTGCTCTCCAGAGCATCCGAGCTCAGGGGCTGCTTTGCTGCAGTGAGGCCATTCACGAGGGTGAGCAGGTTGGAAAGAATCCCTCCAGGAGCCAAAATACACATCGCCCTGCTGACTCACAGCGGCTGCTGCTGCTGCTATAGCTGAGGGGTGGAGGAAAACCCTTTTTCCCAGGGGAGGACAAGATGTTTGCAAGCACAGCTCATTCCAGAAAGTTTTTATCTTCTGCTTTTGCCCCCCACGATGGTCAGGCTTTGCAGAAGCTGTTGCAGCCTGTGGGAATGGCCCCTCACAGCACCTGGAAGGGGGAGAAGCACTTCTCCCTGCAGCCTACCTGTGCCCTTTTCCTTTGCAAATGTGTTTGTAAGGTGTGACCACATTTTGGCAGAGAGCTGGAAGGGCTGGACAACTCATGAGCAGAAGCATCTCTCGCCACAGCTCAGGTATTTCCAGGCCAAAGCTGGTCCCAGAGTTCGGCATTGCACATGTGAGATCATGACCTCCCTTTCCTGCCAGCCCTCCGTGGGAAGGGATTTGGGAGTGCTGGCAGGAGCAGGGCTTTCCTGGAGGGTGGGTGGGATTCAGGGGGCTGTGATCCAGGTGCAGGCAAAATGTGAGCATCACAGAAAGCAAACCAAATGGACTTAGATTTATCCTAAAGTCCTTGAGTGGGACATATCCTGCACAGCTTTGTAGTAGCCATGGACTCTGCCCTCATGGACTTCGTTAGAAAGCCAGGTAGGCTTCAGGTGTTTTGTTGTTTGGTTGTTGTTTTATGGGTTTTGTTTGTTTGTTTGTTTGTTTTTAATTCCCTTTGACCTTACTCCAGACACCCAGAAATGGTTTTAGTGCTGGTGCTTACTCAGGGAGGAGGAGATGGGGTACTGCACACGTAGCCACCTATCCCAGGTGTGCTGTGCCAGTCAGAGGCACATAGCAGCCTTCCAGGGCAGACCCACCAGGCAGAGAGGTTCATTTTGCCGTGAATAATGCCCATTTGTGGCTCTTGTCCTGCCGGCACCGGGCAGGTTCAGGTGCTGGAAGCAGAGGCTGCTGCCTTGTGTGATGCGCAGGAGCCTCAAGGAGGGCTCCCTACCACGTGCCACCTCCCCATCGCCTGATGCTGGAGGGACTTGTGGGGACAGGAGATGATGCCTGAGCTGCTGTAACTCACCTGGGGGCTGCCAAAGGCTCCCCTTCTCATGGTGCCAGGAGGCAAGGAGCCCCCCCTTCGCGCCCGGTCCCCTCTCTGCGCGCTGTCCCCAGCGGCGCGGCGGCCCCGTGGCCGTGCCGAGCGCGGCTGGCACCGGGCTGGCGCTGCTGGGGAAGGGTCCCCGGGCCTGCCAAGGCCAGATGGCGTTTGCGAGCGGCGCCAGGTCCCAGCTGAGCGCTGCCCGGCGAGACGCGCGGGAGCTGCCGCCGCAGCCGGCGCTGCCAAAGCCGCGGCATATGCTGCGCCGTGCCCCACACCTGCCCACGGGCACCGCCGCCGAGCGCGGAGGAGAGGCGGCAGCCCCATCTGGAAGGAATCGAGCCGATGAAGGGCGTAGAACCCCCAAAATGGGAATAATGAATAAAGCGGTGGTGAGAAGGGAGATGCGGCCATCCCCGGCGAGGCCGTGCGGAGCAGCAGGCGAGGGCAGAGCAGCAGCCAGGGGGTGGCTGGGACATGTCCCCTACCGCACAGACCCCATCCCGACCAGGATCCCCGCTTCCCTTTGCACAGCACAGGGCCATCTGCCCGGCCATGTCCCCACCAGCCCCAGAAAAAGGTTCTGGGAAACTGCTGGGGGATATTTAACATCTTCTCAGGAGCAAACCCCAAATGGTCATGAGCACAATTGATGGGAAAATATACTTTCTGCCTATTTTGAATTTACTTTGGTGAACTGTACTCACTCGGGGCTCAGTCTATAATTTATTGAAAAGAACCAGACTGGAAACCAGCTTCATACTGTGAGTAATTTCTAGCATCATGTAATCTATCACCACGAGACAGGGCACTTTGTTTCTATGAAAAATTATTTTTATACTTGGCTTAGTAACAACAACAATTATTATTATTAATATTAATAACTACTTGTGTAAGGCCTTTCATGCGTGGTTTAGGAAGTGATTTTGCACACGGGTCAGTAGGTGTTGGCTGCCTCTCATGGGAAGGGAAACTGAGGCACAGATTTGGCCACTACCTCACTCAGGCTCACCTTGGCGTGCAGCATCCTCACTCCCAAAATGCAACTTGGACCACTGGTTGCTGCTGCCCTCTGTGTATTTCAAAAATATTTGAGGGTTTAGTGATGAAGGAGATGAGGAAATTATTATTTTTTTTTTAATTTAGGTCTACTTAGGTTCAAAAAATTATTAAGCATAGTCCAGAAAGAAATAACCCCTGCCACATCCTGGTGGCTGGAGCTCATCCCCTGGGAGAGTGCAGAAACAAGCACAACATCTCAGCTTGGAAATAGTGACTCAAACGCTCCCTCCACTTAGTATTAATGTAGAAAATGTTGGAAGATTTCCCTCAGGCTGGCTCCCTGGTGTCTGGCCTGTGGCCACTGAAGCCCCAGCGCTGTTGTCCTGAGCACAAGGACATCTCCCTGGATGTGAAGCTCAGGACCCTTCCTCACCGCAGTGGTGCCAGGGCTGAGATCTGTGGGATGCCCATCCTTCACTCCATGCTGCCAAGCTCGCCGGCCTGTTATTAAATAACACGGTGACACTTTGCAGGGATCTTCCCAATCCCTCTTTCCAGAGTGGAAAAATGCCATTTCTGGGTAGGGAGCAGCAAAGAGCTGCTGCTGCAAATACACCAGGCACTGGGGATGGGGAGAGAGCCCCCAGCTCAGCTCCAGAGGTGGACAGATGTGGATGGGAACCTCAGCTTCACCCTCTCTTGTCCTGTGCTGCTTAGGCCACCTCCAAACTAAACATGGTTTGTCTGGACACATGTGAACTTAAAGAGTGAAACTACTCCAGGTGACAATTGCATTCTTCTGTGGAAATGCTGTAAGCTTTCTATCCATACATCATTCAAGACACTGTTTTATCAGTAATGTGAGAGCTCTTCCACTGAGCTTTAGCCCTGTCTCTTTCCACTTCTTGCTTTGTAGCAAGAATAACAATATTTAACATTTATGGAACACTTTACATCTTCAAATTCCATTTGCAGGTATTAACTAATGAAGGCCTGGGTTGCTCCTGTGAGGTGGAGGGGTATGGCAATGTTATCTTCTGTGTTCTCAGGTGGAAAATTCAAGGCAGGAGAGGAGGGTGGGCAGGATCAGCACTGGATCCTGAACTTCCTGGTGGCCCCAGGCAGCACCCCTCAGTGCCTGTCTGGGTTTACTTACAAAATCTTCTCCTCTGGTAAGAAAATGGGGTAAAAAATATTAGAAAAAAATCCTTTCTTAATTCCCATTAGGAATTTCAGTTTTCTTTTGGCATTTTTTCCTTTATTTCCTGAATACAATGACAAATGTTTGGAGCAGAGACACATTCCTTAATCCTGTACAGTGGTAATATAATCTTCATTTGTTCAGAGTCATTCAACCTGAATCATCCCCGAGCACTGAAGCTGTTGTGAGAGCAATGCACAATAAATCCACCCACCACCTCAGTGTAGGTGCTCCCATATAAAACACAGCAAGCCAGCCCAGGGACAGGGGGACAACACTCATTCTTACACCCAGCAGCATGTTGGACTGAAGCCTTTTCAGGAAGTGGCCATTTCTGCTCAGTTTGCTGTGCCAAAGTCAGATTTCTAGGATTTCTGTGAGCCCCAGACACAGACTGCCTGTGCTGTCCCCTTGTCCAGGATTTCTGGACATCAGCACTTCCAGCAGGGTCATGCTGCATCCCTGATAAATTCCCCGTTTCCACCTGGAAAAGAGCTCTGGGAAGTTGTGCTGGAGGAGCCCTGGTGCGTGGGGTGGTGGTGGTAGTTAATTATCCAGGATCCCAGTGGGACTGAGCTGCCAGAGCCTCGCTAAGGCTGGAGGAGCCGGGCCCCAGGAGGGCAGCGCTGCAGCCCCACTCACATGCAATGCCAGGTATCAGATGGAAAAGCAAAGTGTTCCCACTGCCAGACACATCATCTCTGCCTGCAGAAGGCAGTGAGAAGGACAGGCAGAAGCTTGGGGAAAGCCAGGGTGCACATAACTTTTTTTCCCCCCACTTTTCTCCGATTTCCCAGGACTTTCGAGGGTTCTGATCCATCGCAGGGTGAGGAAGCCAACAGATGGCACTGTGCTGTTTCTGGAGGAGCCCAGCCTTTCTGGAGGCCAGAGATGGGATGCCCGAATGCTGGAAAAGCCTTGTACTTCAGGGAAGTTTCTCCCCATGCAGAAGCACAAGCAAAGCCTGACCATGGAGAAGGCCCCATGGCCCTTCATCTGCCCGTGGCCAAAGCACTGTGCAAAGCAGGTGTATTTGTACACAGCCGTGGGACGTCATCTGTTAATAGGAAAAGGAGGCAAAACTCTCCAGCAAACTAGGTCAGTGTCAGAAAAGTTCAGATTCTCATCAGGGAACATTCTTCTCCCTGCAGCCTCTGTGGCAGGCTCGGGGAGAGCTGACCCCTCAGGGCTGTGCCAGTGCCCAGCTGAGGAAATCAGTTGTGGGGAGCTGATGATTTTGGCAGGAGGTGCAGGGCTCCCCAAGAGTGTGGCTGAGTCAGCTGGTGGCCCTTATCTGGAGTATGACTTTAGCCCTGGGGACTCTGGCTGTGTAGCACCAGCAGAACAGAGGTGAGGGATGGTGAGGTTGGCTCCTGGCTATAAACTGCTGCCTATTTTTCCATCAAGCCTCCCCTGTGCAAGAGTGCTCTTCATTTCACACATCCTGAGGTTTGTGCTTGCTGCTCCAGGAGCAAACACACGTTCATGGCTCCAGCCACAGGTTCGTCCTTGTAGCAGCATTGGGCAGGTGGTTTAGGGTGAGCCATCCCCACCACTCAAAATGTGCCTGCCTTCCAAGCTGACTCTCTAACTTGTTTCCAGGCCAGTATTGTGCAGTCCTGTGGAGCCATTCCCCAGTGTTCCCAGTCCTGCCTGGTGGGGGTCACTGATATCCTGGTCTTTCTTGATTTCAGATCCCTGAAGAGGTCTAAGCAATGAGATAAGGCCCCTGTATTGATGGTGTATCCTCCACGGAACAGCACGTATGTGGGATGGGGAAGCCTGGCCCCAAAGCCAAGACTGGGAGATGCTCTTACCTGGGAGCTACATCTGAGCAGATGTCAAGGTGGGGTAAGCTCAGAAAGGCCCAATTTTCCCAATTTTCTTGCCTTAAGCCCCCAGACCTATCCCAGCAAGCGGGGCCAGCAGTGAGTGCAACCACAGTTCCTCACCCAGCCGAGCCACCTCTCCGCCTCTCATTACTACAATTTGCTGTTGTCTATTTCCCTCCCTCCCTGTTTTAAAACCCCTCTCCAGGTCCAATCCAGCAGAGGTATTCAGTGTTTGCTGCCAGGTCCTGAGCATCCCCAGAGCCACTGTGTCCCCTCTGAGGACGTGCTTGGCATCGCCGCTGCACCTGCACGGCCCCACAGGCCTGACCCCGCTGCTGCTCAGTGCCACCTTTCAAATCACTCAAGTCAAACCAGGGTAAGTACTTATATCAGGCTGACCCCTGCCTTGTCAATCTTTACATCATTCAAAGGCAATTTAGCCTATTCATTCATAACGAGAGGCTATTGATTGAATAATCTCTGTTATTAGTGTATGGGTGGAACTTGTTCTTTGTTGTATTTTAATATTGGGTGTGTTGGTAGCTTAAACCTGCCTGTGTTGTGCTCTGCTGTAACTGCCACTGCAATTACAGTAAAGAGCATGAGCAGATACTTGATTAAGCCTTGCAGAGATTATTACAAAGCAAGGCCTCGTTCTGAATGCACATATTTCAGAAGGAATGGCATAAAGAAGCATGCACGTGTGAATTCCTAGAATCTGCAAGCACAATTTATCCTTGCAGGTCAATAGCTCATATTGTCTGCTCTGCCAAATTGTTCAAACATATACAATGCTCCCAAAACATTGCTTAATTAGATTCTAGAGAACATTGACACACAAACAAAAGATATTAATATCAAGGATTTCAGCATCAAATGTAGTTTACACAGATCAAAGAACATTTTTGGTGCAAAGAGGTTATGAATGTGACAGGTTGTTACTCCACAAGTGCAGAATATGACAAGAGGGGGAAGCAGTGATCAGAGAGCAGAGCACAAAGAGGAACGAGCACGGACTCGTGAGGGACATGGGCAAGATAAAGGTGCAGAAACAGAGGAAAAAAGGAAGATTACTGGAGAGACAGGGAAAACATCTTACAGGAAACAATATGCCCAAATATAAATATGGAGCTTTTGTAGGGTGTAGGGTTGTGAATAGCTGGGGTAGAATGAGATTTGTCCCCTTCCATAAGGACGACATCTTAAGATCAAGGTCCAAAACTTGAAAATGTTTGTAGGCAAAATCTTCCTTGAAAGAAGATTGAAAGGAGCCCTGGTCCTTGGATGGGAGCCTTTTGTGGCTGAGCTGTTTCATCTGTGTTGCTTGAAACTGGGATGAGGCAGTGAAGGGGTGAAGGAAGGGGGTGTGGAGATGAGGAAGAGAAGGGACAGGTCAGAGTCACAGGTGGGCTATCAAATGTGCAGTCCTGGCCAGGCCTTGGATCTTGGGAGCAATGAGATAGGAAAGGGGGCAAGTTAACAATTGTCTGTCCTGAGTTTCACAAATGCTGCTGAGAACAAGTGATGTATCTGCCCGTCCCAGCCGGGGGGAGAAGGATGGTTTGCTGGGGATGTGGATGTCCTGCTGACATCACTTTGGAACAGCTACAGGGTCTGAGAGTATCTTGCTGGAGCCTCAGTGATCCTGGGATAAGCAGGACTGCCCCAAATCTGCAGCCTGAGCTGGGGAAATACTCAGTCTGGTCAACAGGTCTGAATTCAGCTCATCCACAGTGCCTGGAACAGAAAATTACCCTCTGGTGGCTCCCTGGAACAGAAGCAAGGAACTGGAAAGAAAATATTGGAAATGGATGTAAGGGTAGGCACAAAGCATGCCAGAAAAACAAGCAAACAGCTAAAAGAGCAAGCCAAGGGGAAGTCAATAAAATTGACTTAAAAATACATATGAATGAAAAAAATTAATAAGCCAAAGCTGTATTTAATGTCAATATTGTTGTAGTAGTCTGAGAAATCATGAATAAATAAAAGCAGATGGTGGATTGATCATCCAACAGCAAGAAAAGCACTTGTGAAGAATATGAGTCTGTCTGCCTTTCTTCTTAAGGCAGACAGACTCATATGTGTGTGTCTTGTTTGCTTTAATGGGAGTCACGTTTGCAAACTCCTGTGTATTAGGAAACAGGTAAACCTCAATAGTTAAGGCTTGTTTTGACACAATTATTTCCTTTTTCTCCTGGAAAGTATTAACTTCTGCTTTGAAAGAGTTCCACATGCATATTACACTGTATATCACAGCAACCTGCCAAATCCACTGTAAATTATTCAAAAATAGGCTGACAAATCAAGGACTAGCATTTTAAAGTGAGGGTAATTTGCAGCATTATTGAAGAGCTCCCTCTCCCTTCAACTTTTCCCAATGAGCACTAAAAGCAAACTGTCCCTGCTGGTTCTGACAAGGGAAGGATTGCCCTTATTTCAAATTCTGACTGAAAGGCTGGGACCTGCACCTCATTCCTCAGAGATGCTGGGGGCTCTCAGAGCCAATCGCACTCAGAAAGCTCAGCTCCTTGCCCAGCTTTTCATCTATTGATTTTTCCTGGTAGTTAGTGCATTGCAATATCCTATTTAAAAAAATTGGGAAGAGGGGAAACTGCATCACATTGAGCTCCTGGCACAGAGGACTTGTTATTAGACCCTACTGCAGAAGATTTTTTAAGCATGCACGTTCTGAAAAATTTTATTTTTATTAGGCTCTTTCATTAGAAAGATCCTTAGTTACACTGCAGATGCAGAGACCAAGGAATCTGTCTGTCTCTCTATCACTAGTCCTCAATGCCATGGCATGTAGCCCTCAGAGACTGAAATAACATCCTTAATGTCCCTTTGAAAATGTATCATTTGTCTTAAAAATGTAACTCCTGCATGAGAGTAAGAAAGAAGTGACCAGGCACAAAATAGTCGGTATGGTCAACGATGTAGATTTTTATTCCAACTTCATTTCTATTCATCATCAGGGAGCACAACTACTTTTTAGTTTTTCTCAGGTATCTGAACTTACGGCTGTGCCCAAGCATGGCGTGGATGGCTCATCCCACCATTGCTTTGGAGGGGAGATGGATGTGAAGGCAGAGACCTGAGGGGAGCAGAGAGTGTCCCTGTTTCATGGTGGCTCAGTTCATGGTCACCACTGAGCAGGAATGCTGTGAGCTGGGGGGGCCCTGCACAGCTCAGGAGCAGGGCAACTTCAAGCACACCCCTGCTGTGTGTTTGTACCATGCACTAACCATGTTTCTCTGTGCCTTAAGCAAGTCTTGTTTAGAAAACCTCTGCTGTAGCCTTTGAGATGGGTTGTTTTTCGTTTTCGTCCCTTTCTGAAGCCATGGAGCTGCCAGGAAAATGTTGTTTACTAAAAGTGAGTTGATGTGGAGCCTCTGTGCATGGGATGGCCATTACATACCTCAGGAGATGCTGAGCTGCCTGCTGAGTATGATCTGATCCTGTCAGGTCCCCGGGATGGTGCAGAGGAAGCCCAAAGGCTCTTTGTTTATCTCTGGCACAATTTATATCTTGTTTCGAACCTGGTTTTGTAGCCTGGGTGTTCTTCTTGTTTGTACTGTGCCCATTACAGCGAGATGAAATTTATGGCTTGTGCTCTTCAAGTGTTTGACAGTTCTGGTTTATCTGCCCCAGGAGTTTTGTCTTTCCCCTGGAAATGATTAGGTGGTTGTGAATTGACTTGAGGAGCTATCAGGAGGAATAGGCAAGAGGAACAGCAGCAGCCTGTGGGAAACTCAGGAGACCTATATCAACAGGTATTCAAAGGCATTAGGGGAGTTCTTGCCAGAGGAAACAACTTGCAGAGCTGTGAACGTGATTGCCACCAGGCTCTGACCCAGCTGATAAAGTCAGGTATGACCCATGGCCTGCTCAGCCTGTGCCAGCCTCGACTGTGAGGTCCTGGGTGTGCAGGACTGTGGGACCAGGCTGGAGGCTGCCTCTGCCTGCAGTCATGGAACCAAAAACCCCAAAAGCAGCGCTCAGGACTGACTATGTAATACTGAATTGGGGCAGAGTGTCTGGAAATCTACCCAGTGGAAAAGGACCTGGGATGATGGTGAACACTGACTGAACCCAAGCCAGAGTGTGCCCAGGTGGCCAACAAGGCCAATGACACCTGGCTTGTATCAGCAATAATGTGGCCAGTAGAACAAGGTCAGTGATCATCCCCCTGTGCTGGGCACTGGCGAGGCTGCACCTCAAATCCTGTGTTCAGTTCAGGGCCCCCCAATCCAAGAAAGGCATTGAGGGGCTGAATCAAGTCCAGAAAAGGATAACAGAGATTGGGAAGGGTCTGGAGCACAAGTCTGATCAGGAGTGGCTGAGGGAGCTGGTAGGCTCAGCCTGGAGGAAAGGAGGCTCAGGGGGAACCTTCTCACTCCCTACAACTCGTTGAGAGGGGGTTGTAGCCAGGAGGGTGTCAGTCTCTTCTCCCCAGTAACAAGCAATAGGATGAGAGGAAAGGGCTTCAAGTTGCACCAAGGGAGGTTTAGATTGGATAATAGGAAAACATCATCACCAAAAGAGTTGTCAAGCACTGGAACAGGCTGCCTGGAGCAGTGGTGGAGTGACCACCCCTGCAGATGTGGCACTTGGGGATGTGGTTTTGTGGTGACCTTGGCAGTGCTAAATTAATGGTTGGACTTGGTGATCTTAAAGGTCCTTTCTCACCCAAATTTTTCTTTGATTCTATGAATGCAAATGCTGCTAACTGTTGGCTGCTCATGGATGTGAGCACCCTGAGCACCAGCAGCATAGGGACAGGAGACTCTTGTGTTGAATTCACGGGTAAGGAGATCCAGTTTTCCAGTGGAAAAGATGGACCAGGCCTTTGTGACAAGATGCAAACACACAAGACAGGTAAGGGATGTTGCTGACTGCCAGGCAGAGGTGGAAAAGGCTGAAAGGAGATTTGGCTTAGATTTAGGAAATCCTGAAGGCAGTAGATAATCTGGACAGAGAACGGTCATTGACCAAATCGTGCAAATGCAAGAACAAGACGCACTCAATTGAAAACAGTAAGAGATTAGGTTTGAGATAGATAAAAGAGCTCTTCTGGACACGGCAGGTAGTGAACTTTGGGAACTTACTGCCACAGAAGGAAAAGGGGATTAGACAAACTCGTGGAATCAGCTTTATAAGTAGCAGCTAAAATCCCTGGCCAGGGATGCACCCTCCAGCATCTCTGCCAAGGCAGCTCAGGGAGCGCGAGGGAAGTGGAAAGCAGCAGGGGTCGCACACTTTTCTGAAACACCATCTCCTGCTGTGCCCATCAGAGACAGTGTGCCAGGCTGGACATCCCTCTGCATGGAGCCAGCCAGGGCATCCCATCCACCGAGCTCTCTGGCATGAGCATTTCTGCTGCAGTGCACACACGGGGCTGGCACGCTCCCCATGGCAGGCGTGCAAAGGCCACCACCCTGCAGCTCCTCCTGCACCGAGGGGTGAGTGGCACAGCTGCTGGGGTGGTGCTAGCCCCCCATGCTCAGGGCAGGGGCTCTGCTGCTTCCCTGCTTCCCATCCTTCCGTGCTGTTCTGAGCCCCAGCCGTGGCAGCTGCCCGGAGAGCACCTCGCCGCTCCGGCATAAGACACATGGATCAATTAACTCAGTTGCTGGGTTTCGCTTTTGAATCAATTAACTGGAACTGAAATTAACTAAAAATATCCTTGGCTTATTAACAGACTGAACTAATTGCAATAAAAGGTGGAGGGAAAAAAGGGGAAAAAACAGAGATGTTATTTGTCACAGTGAATCTCAGCCCTCATCTTGATTGCAAATATTCCTCATTTACTGGGTGGACTAATGATTCCACAGCCTCCAAATTGGTTGTGTCATCCCATGATGAGGTAGCTGTGTTTCCCACCATCTCCAGCACATCCCAGCTCTGCAGGGCTGGGATAGGGCCTGTCCAAGACCATTCTTGTATCCAACAAGTCTCCTGCCCTGACTGCTCCGCGGGGCCTGGCAGCATGCAGCCCTCTTTGTCTCACCTTCCTTCCCTCCCTTTGTTTCTGCCTTCAGTTCTTTGTTTGTCTGATTTTTCCCTTTTTTTTTTGTTTTTTGCATCCATCATTTCTCTGTTGGCCTTGCCATTCTCTTTCCATCTTCATGCATGCCTCCAGGGATTTCCATCCATTCCCCCCATCCCTTCCTTTCTCCCCATTTCCACCATGCTCTTCGCCTTCCTCCTGTCCACAGCGCTATCCCACTCCTTCCCTGTCTTCCCAGCTGCAATTAGAGCTAATCAGATACCTGAGCAACTCTGCAAAGCTATTAGTGGCTCCTCTCTCATCCCAGGGGGAGGTGAGCAGAGCTGGACAATTAGGCTTTTCCATGCAACCCCCAGTCTGATAAACACAATAACCAACGTGGGGCTACGGGCACATCTCTGCCACTGGCCCAGAGAACATCCACATGCCACTGGCCATGCTGGCACTGCCACGGTGGGGTCCAGCATGGAGGGTGCTCCTGAGGAGCACACCTGGCCACCCTCCTCCCGCCCCTGTGCGTGCCCTCTGTCTGGATCACCCCCTTTGAGGAGCCTGGGGGTGCTTTTGGTGGGGGCAGAGCCTCTGTGGCAGGGCCAATGTGCAGGGTTTGTTGCAGAGAATTTCCCCGCTCGCTCCGCAGCCCAGCGCACCCCTCCTGCTGCTGGATCTATGAGCTGTGTGTGTGTTTTGTAATTAAGCAGTTAATTGCACTGGAGTTCTTGATTAGCTTTGGGGGATGGTAATGTTCTAGCAGGATGAGATGTTGTGTACAGTTCAGAATCATTTACAGAAATTGGAGCTAATTTTGCTGTCTGTGCTTATTACTGCATTAATTTAATTTGGGTTGCTTTTAGCTCATTAACACATCTAATTAATTCGTTGACATCACTATTAAGATGTCTCTTTGAAATTGGCGTCTCCAGATAATCAGGATGGAAGAGGCTGACAGATCAGGCGCGAAGCTGACTGGGAAAATGGGGAAGAAAAAAAAAAAGGGAGGACTAATGAATTTTCCATCAGAATCGCACGGTTTGTCAGAGTTGGTATCAGAGAGACAGACAGAGCTGGTGAGACAGAGAAAGGGCATGAGAGAGGCAGCAGTGGTAAAGAGAGACTTCCTTTCAAAAATATTATATTTGTTAGGAGAGCAAGCCAGATGCGTGAGAGGACAATAAATATTCTTTAGTGAATCGACATCAAGGCTGCATATTTCTTAGTTAATTTTCCTCTCTCCCTGGTTTTCCATTGCGGCCTTTTGGCTGTTTTCATTTTTCTTCTGCGCCATAAATGATTTTGTTCTCCCAGTGCTGGGCACTTTGATGGCCCAGCTGGGCTGGGGACTGTGTGTTGTCCCTTCTGCCACCACAGGTCCTGCTCTGCCAAGGACAGGGGGAGGCTGCAGGGATGGGAGATCCTCTGTGCCCTGTGCTGCAGAGTGCAGGGTTCAGGGGATAGATGGACAATTGCAAGCAATTAAATTACAGTGCTTTAATGAGTTTGCACATATCAGCAAAGCCTCACTATTTGGCAGTATGCTGGCCTGGCTGCATTTGTGAAATAAAACAGCTTAGCTTAAGCCTGCCCTCACAGTGGTTGTAGCAGAAGAGAAATGTCCTGCAGGTTTGGAAGGGTGGTTGTGGCTTGCTGGACTGGGAGGAAAGTCACAGGAAGACTTTCCCAGGGGCTGCTGGTCCCATATGTGGGCAGGAGCCCCAGAGCAGAGGTGGCTGTGGGGCACCCAGCACAGCCCACCTGCCAGCCTGGCTGAGAGAAGGTAAAAACACCCTTTGTGACATTCGCAGGTGACATTGCACTGGGAGCCTGGGACACCACTGGAGCCTGGGAAATCAACTGCTCGTGGGCAAATGTGAGTAAATCCAGCAAGAGGAAGCTGGTAGCAAGGAGGCAAATAACACCTTCACCAGGCAAGACCTGGTGACCTTGTCCAGGACATAAACTCAAGGCCCTTTGTTAAGTGCTGCTGTGAAGATGGTGAAGGTGCCCTGAGGCTGGATGGTGGCAGAGCTCAGGGAATGTCACTGGCAGGGTTGGAATTAGGTGGGCTACAAAGGAGCAGGGAGAGAAGAGCCAACCCTGATCTTGCTCCCTGACACAGGTTGATAAGGATGTGGTTAAAATGACACAGAAGAGCTGCTCTTCTAGCTCCAGGACAGTAATTTGGAGGGTTGGTGTGCAAGGGACGCATTTGTGGGGCACAGCTGGCTAAAGGCACAAAAAGAGGAGAGTGGGTGGAAGATTTGTGGAGGGCAGAAATACGACAGCAAGAATAAAACCAGAAAGGAACAGGGAGGCTTTGGGGTGAGAACTGGGGAATCCTGGTATTAGAAATATTTATTCCAAGGTGAGGCAACCCTTGAGGAGCAGTTGGGGAGACACCAGACATGGGACTTTTCCTTTCTCTTTAACCCCCCCAGTGTCCAAGTCTGCAGGGCACTGAGCCAACAAGCACATCCCTCAGCACACAGCCAAGCTCACCAGCCTACTGGGTTTCCACTGTCCTCATATTATTCCCATTTCCCCCAGATTTGAAGAGCCTGGTCAACATGGTGGAGAGCTGGAAGCCTGAGTGTGCCTAGGCTGCCTTAGCAGGAAACTCTCCCCTCCTGCAGCTCCAGACACATTGCCCCAAAATCATGAGGTCCTGGACACAAGGGGAGGAGGAAGCAGACTCAGATTTGTTCTGAAGTGGATTATGGTTTTCTTCTGCAGATTGTCCCCATCCAACTCAGAATTCACAGCCTCTTTCTCTTCCACATTCCTTCTGACAAGTGGGGTAGAAACAGTAGAAACAGTCCCAAACCCACTTCACCCAGGATTTCAGCCTGTTTGGATTCATAGAACCCCTAGGTTCTCACAAGGCATGTGCAGAAACAATAATATTTTTTTATGATACTTAATAATTACAATTAAGTATCTTAATTACAATACTTACATACTTACAATACTTACAATTTGTAACTTACATACTTACAATTTGTGCTGACTGACAGCAAACCAGCTTTCCTTGGTTACCTTCCACAACTCCTGATGGTTCCCTCTGGAATCTGTGGGCCAACACATTGCAAACACCAGGCCAGTTAGCCCACCACACTTCCAGCCACATTCTGCACACACCAGTCAGCATGCTTGTTCCTGGAAGCACTTCCAGTGGAGTTGGTAACATTATCTGGGCTACAAACATAATGTTCCTTCTCACCACCTCTGTGGCCCTCCCAAGGGAGGTGCAATGTGGATGGAGGCAATAGAAGGAGCATTTTCACCAGGAATAGCTATGCTGCAGAAAGGCTTTTGTAGAATGGCTTCAAACTAATTGATTTTAAAAGAGAAGAAAATCTCACGTTGCAGTAGAAAGGCGGCTGTGGAGGGAGAAGATGATTTTAAAGGGTCTGTGCATGGCACCTGATGCCATGGGAGGACCTTGAAGGCTCTGAGGTCAGTGTGCTGCCCAGTGTGCTGAACCCAGGCAGAACAGCCCTGTGCCCCTCACTCCAGGGACAGCCCTGTCCTCACCACAGTCATTGTCTGTGTGCCTTCTCAGGCTGGAAAAGCCAAATGGAGAAAGCAATTTCTGCCTTACACCAATTACCACCCTTGCTCAGACTGGGCAGCTGGGGGATGTCACTGGCAGGATGGATGGGAGAGGAGGCTCCAGGGTCCCTCCAGCCAGGGTCTAGGAGGTGGTAAAGGGTTGCAGAGATGAAATCTCCTTCGTTACTTGTTTGCTTTGCCAGACCTCACTCTGGAGAAGCTGGTGGTGGGGGATGGAGGTGAAGAGCCAAGACCTTCCCATTACAGGGACAAGGGCAGCTGAGCTCTGTGCTGTGCTCTGTAGGATGGGTACAGGGAGGCTGTGCCTTTTGACCAGGGATGTCATATATGAAACATATGGTATGCAGGTATCTACCTGGTTTTCAAAGGTACCAAACCAGGCTGGGGCAACTTGTAAATAGAGGAGAGCTCTTTTCTGGCAGTCTTGCTTTGCTCTGCTGCCATTGAGCTGAAAGACCCCGGCCAGTAACATCACGGCTGCTGTTATCTGTTCTCCTTCCCAAATGGAGATCAAATCCTCTCAGCCCACCCCAAAAGAGAGAAGCCCAGTATCACACTGAGAAGCCACGGGAGTGGCATTGGCTTCCTCAGATTCCCTGTCCAACAGCAGTGCTAAAATGGAGCATGTCTGTAGGTTTCTTCTATCTGTGATTGGGAAGGGAAAAGATCCACGAGTATCCCCACACTAAAATTGAACCTGAGCATGTCTGGTCTTTCTCCTCTGCATCACAAGGCTCCCTGTGAGGAGCACAGGGTGATTTACTCCAGTGCTAAGCTGCAGTTCCCACCTGGGGAGGAGAAGTTTGCTCCAATTCCTATTCAATTTCATTCAAGGGAAGAGAATATTAGAAACTCCACTCTTTAGCACTTCATTAAACACTTCAGTTTAATAGCATCCTCCAGGGAATCCCAATCTGGACCACGTGAGCCAGGAGTAAACAGCTGCATCAATTAACCCCCTAATCTCGAGGGTGCTATTAGAAGGTGAGATACCCTTAGAAAGTGCATATGCCTGCAATTAGGCTTAAAATACTTAAGTGTCAATAGCCTTAGTTATTTGTGCTCTCTGCTATTGATCTTGCTTATGTTTTCCACATTAAACAGTCTTTCTTACTTCATCAATAAATTAAGTGCTGTTTAGATTTATTCACATTTTCTATTAAACAGTGCAAACTCCTGAGCTCCTGGCTCTACCTGAGACAAGGGTCTCCAACCCTCTTTGTTGGCAGCTCCATCTTGCTTTTGTTCCAGCAGCTGGGGAAAGCAGCAGCAGGGAAAAAATTCAGGAGCTACTGGCTTGGGTTGACCGTTAAAAAAGTTCAGGCAGAGAAAAGGAGGTATTTTGCCTGGGTTTGCTGGATTTGCTATTTTATATGTTTGTTAGACCAGATTTGGAGGAGACTTTAGAGAAGGCCAGCTTTCCATACCATGAACTTAACAGAAATGTTGAGTTTCTGCCACATGGGGATTTGAGGAAGGGACAGTTTCCACAAGTCCATGCAGAAGATGCTTTTCCTGGCTTTGGGAAGAGCTTTAAATCATCTGAAATGGCAACCAACCAGGCAGGGAACCTATTCTTTTTCCTCCTCATACTTACCATCAGCTTCATTGCCGATCGCAGCCCCTTCCTTCAGATTATTTGACCCCAAAACAGGTGTATGCATAGAAGGTGACTGTGCTGTGTGCTGGCTGGAAGCTGAGACCATTCCGAGAAATTCAGGTGTTCCAGAAAAGTGTGAAACAGTGGAGAGACCTTTCCTGCAGAGCAGGTTGAAAAGACAGCTTGAGGAGGGGGAAAGTTTTAAGATTGTTTCTGTTTTGGAGCTTGACTTTTAAGTCCTAATTCTTACTCATCTGGGTGTGGACCAAGGTTGTGGTCCTGCTGCAGAGTAAGTCTTGTGCTGAGGGTTGAGTACACTGAATGAAGCAGCAGCTTTTGCCAGGGGCTGGTGCATCATATGCTGAAAATATCTACTGTCCTTTTCATTCTATAAATTCTTCAACTGGCTTCACTTCTTTTCAACATATCCCTTAAAGACCTTGTGTCTTTCTGTCAGGAAATTGTGACACTCAGGGTTTTGGTTTAGTCATGGAGTTGAAATTGCTGGGTTAACAGTTGGGCTCTGTGATTTTTTTCCAACCTAAATGATTCTATGATTATTTTCATGGTCAATTTTTTTCCTTTGGTCATCCTGACTTTTTTTTGTGTTACACTTAATGAATGTTGTTTCATGGGGACCATGCCCAAAAAAAAGGGAAAACTTAGATCATTTAAAAGAACAGTCATTCAGATAGTTCACATTGTTTAGCTTGCTGTTCCCTGCCCATCTGGTGTGTACCAGTGCATGCAGAATTTTATTTTTACCCAGGCATTCCTGACTGGAGGGAGGCCGGCAGGCCCTTGTTGTTGCAATTAAACCATGTGCTACTTTCCATAACTCATTAGCCCTTTAGTTTCTGGATTAATTCAATGTGCAAATAATGTCACAAATTGAATATTAGTAGTCTTCTATTGAGGATTAAGAGGCAGTAAAAGCATATCACTGTGTCTTCACTGTGCTTTGCATGACTGTGGTTTGTCCGGCGTAGCCAGTGGTTTGTTAACCACCCCATAGCTCACTGCCTCCTCTCCTTTGCTGGTTTGGCAGGTACAGCCCAGAAATTAGATGATGAAAACAACGTGTGAATGTGGAGGTATGACAAAGGAACCACTGCACGGTGTCCAAACTCCTTTTTGAAAGGAGAGCTTTTCCTGAGGATGGCCCCAGCTCTTCTAGAGATGCTCTCACTCACTTGGTCGGCAGCAGCCCGTGGTCAGCTAATGGGCTGTGCTTGCTCTGAGTTAGACACTTCACCTGTGCCATGGCATGGATTTGGCAATGGATTTATGACCTCCAATTATTTTCAGATGCACAGTTGAGGTGGGATTGCTAGAAACAGCCTGGGCATCCCTATGATTGCTCAGAGATGGAGCAGAAAAAGCAGGGTTTGGAAGGAGTGCAATGTCCCACCCCAGGAAAAGATCCCTGTGAGGACCCCGATGTCTGCTCCCAAGGCTCTGGTTGTGGGTTTGGGACTCATGGTGGGCAGTGCCATTCCCACAGAAGCCCAAAGCTTTTAACCTCAGATGTGTTGATGGTGTCAGGGTGGGCAGGATGGCTCCATGCCATGAGAACTTTCAGGGCATTGTGGAGCAAAATGGGTGCAGCTTTCTTTTAATGCACTGAAGTGGAGGAAAATTTCAATCTAATAATGTAAAGCAGCAATAACCATTATAATTAATTTATATAAAAGGCATTATAAAATTACACATGATGCATTTAAATCCCATCCAGGAGCAGTGCTCGTTTTCCAGTTAAGCTATGGGTTGTGCTAAGGCAGACGGGGAAAGAGGTATTTCAATATGTCTTATAATTTTATATTCTTTCTAATATCTCTCATGCTAATTTCATTATGCAACACAGTCAGCACAATGATGTAATTATTGAAAAGTAATTTTGCAATAAATGGATTTAAATGTGTTCAAGTCCATTGTAAATTCAATCTCTTGGTAAAGGTGGATTGAACAGGCAGGAAAAAGGGAGCAGGAACGTTGCTGGGTGAAAATTGAGAAGTCCTGAGTGTCCCACGTCGAGCATCTGCTTACACCAACTAATAACATCCACTTCAGATGGAGACCACTCTCAGAGCCAGCCTCCCTCCCTCTGAGCCCCCAAAGCTGCTCGTTGCAAAGGGCACTTCCAACCTTCACGGTGGGGGAAATTTTGGATCAGTCAAGTCTCCTCCCAGAGCAAGGCACTGCCATTTCTGGGTGTCTGTGCTGCTCTCACCAAAGTGGGTCCTGTGTGGGTGTCTTAGTCTGGATTAAGGGCTCAGTTACTGGGCAGGGACATGAAGATATTCTTCTGCATAAGACATGGGAGATGAGATTTCTATTCCTGGCTCTGTCAGAAACTTCCTGTGTGATACTGGGCAAGCAGTATATCATCTCTGTGCTTCCATTTCCTCGTGTGCACAATAGGGATAAGGAGTGCTTCCCCAGCTCATCGGTGAAATTAATGTAACATATGTAAAGTGCATGTATATCCCCAGATGAAAGGTGCCATTGTAATAATATTCAAATTATTATGGAAAATAGATAAAGCGACCAACCCCTGCTAAATGATCGTCTAGCTTTTCACCAGATTCATGCGATCCATGCTAAATGTGATAAGAAAACTTCAGATGTCAAGTGGTTTAGAGTCAGGCTCTGCTCATGAAATGGAGCTGGCTGTGCCTTTTAAGTGGAGGATGAGATAGCAAAGAATTTGGGGCTGGGAAAGTTATTGCTGTGGTTAAGCTGCCCTGGTTTATTGGATACCACCTATTCATCTCGGAGAGAAGGCTGGGGGATGCATCACCTAACGGCCAAATCAGGACCAGGAACCCTTCAGTGACACCGAAATCAAAGTGATAAAGCAGGGGCTGTTTGGTCTTTCTGACCTCAGTGACTGCATACAAACCTGGGATGTCCCAGAAAGGTCACGTGTGGTGGCAGTGACAAAGGGGAGACTGGACGAATTGGCTTCGCAGGAATCCTTCCCCCACAAGGATTATGTTAGGCCTTCACCCAGAGGCAAAGGGAAGAGTTCTGCTGTCACTTGTAGAGCAGTAGCAGATACTGCAGTGGGAGGATGCTCAGTCTTACACAGAGGTGATGGGACCTCTCTGATGTCCTTTGTGCATCTCCCCTTTCCCTCAGCACCACTCCAAGGTACCTTTGGGCAGGACCAAGGCTTCCATGCAAGCAGATCCATGTTCTTGGCACTAGGGGTGTATCAGAGCAGGGCTGCTAGCATGCAGACATTTGTGTGTTTCCTCTGAACAAATCCACCTCCTGGAGCTCCCTTCCATTGGGAAGGGGATGCTGGCTTGGCCTCTGGAAGAGCCGTGCTGGAGATCACGGAAAACCTGAGCTCATGGAAGATTTGACTCTAAAAAGTGCTGTGCTGGTCTCTCCTGGCACCATTGTGCAGTTGCCCAGCACCAAATGCTCAGTTATAGACAAAATTGAATTTACAATTTGCTTTTGGGCAATGTGTAAATTGGCCCTTCATTGATTATTAATGAAGTGTTAATTGCTCTTTGCAACCAATTTTTATGCAAATGCTATTAGTGCTATTTGCACAGTCCTGCAATTTACAGTTTTACATTTGCAATGGCCTGGTGAAAAGATGTGAAAAGATGACAGCTTGTCCTAAAAGAAAACAAGAAGGGGAGGAGGGAGGCAATTGCAAAACTTGCAAAACTTGGAGTAGCAAAATAACACAATTAGGAATGAGAAAACATAAAAAAACCAAACCAACAAAACACGAACAAACAAACTCTCTCTCTTTATTGATTGTTACAGATTCAGCGTTGACAGGGGTTGTTCTGAATGTAACAGGATCCCACGGCAGATGTAAACCAGACTCCAGGCATTTGCTGCGTGTTTCACCGAGGAGGTCAGTGTATGAATTTGCCTGTGAAAACATTGATGCGAGGCTGCCAGCATTACCCATTCAAGAGCCGGGTGCTTTTCTCGGTGACAAATGACGTGGTGTTAGTTCGTGAATCGAGTGTGGGCAGCTGCCGAGCTGTTTTGCCACGGAGCTCTTCTCCGAGGTAACACCTCTCCCTGCGTGGGCCAGGAGCTGAGCGCTCCCCATCGTCTGCCCAGGCTGGAGGGAACCCACAGACCTCCTGCCCTGCCCTGCTCTGCCATCACACCGCGTGTCTTTACATCTCCCTTTATTTCTGCATCCGAGCAACACCTCGTAGACTCTGCAAGGAGTTCCGTTTTGGCTGGCTCCCACAGAATGGGAGTGTTGTAGGTCTCATTTTGCTGGTGGGGAATGAGAGTTTCCAGTAAGGACTTGTTTGCAGCTACAGTTTTCTTAGAGGCTCTGGGTGTTCCTATCTGCTCTGAGGCTTCCCAGGAAGCCTTTGGTGGGGTACAAAATCAGATCCAGCTCCAAGCTGCTCCCTGATTGCTTCACCTCTATCAAACTTCTCAGTGAATTTCACTGCCGGTGTTTGGGGCAGCAGAGTGGCCTCATCTCCTGCTGGGGGACATATGTTGCAGGTGGCACTGGGTTTGCTGAGTCCCTAACAGACATGGTTTTTAATTTGGGTAGGGGCAAGAAGTCATCATTAGGACTCAGAGGAGGAGAAAGCAAGTGAACCACTCCCAAGTGTGTTACCCTCATTCAGATGTCATTAAGGGCATAGAATGGTTTGAGTTGGAAGGGATCTTAAACATCATCTTGTTACAACCCCTCTGCCATGGGCAGGGATGCCTTCCACTATCCCAGGTTGCTACAAGCTCCATCCAACTTCACCTTGGATATTTCCAGGGCAGCCACAGCTTCTCTGGGCAACCTGTGCCAGGGCCTCCCCACCTTCACAGGGAAGAATTTGTTCCCCACATGTGATCTAAACCTGCCTCTGTCAGCTTGAATTCCCCCTTGTCACTCCCTCCCCTTGTCTGAAGTCCCTCTGTGGCCCTCTTGCAGAGCCCCTCTGGGTACAGGGGGCAGGAGCAGCTGGTCCATACCCAGGTTCATGGCAGAGCATTTGATGCCAGCCAAGGTCTCTCTGCTGCCCCATTGCCATGAGCAGCTGCCGCTTGCAGGGCTTTCCCATGGTGCTACCCAGAACCTCTCCCTTCTCGCTCCCTTCCCTCAGGCAGCAGCGCAGGAATTCTGCTGCAGCCCAGGGATCGCTGCCGGCTGCCTCGCTCTTGCCGGCAGCACTGGAGATTTCCTCTGGCTTTGATTACAGCGCGGGTTTCCCCGATGGGATGCTGCTGCTGGCTGCTCCTGGCGTGGTTGCTGGTGGTGCAGGGACACGGGGGTGCTGGGGGTGCCGTGGGCACGGAGCACAGCTGGAGCCAGCAGCTGTGCTTCCCCCGTGCTGTGAGGCCTCGCACAGACACAGCGTGGCACTCTTTTCCAGGGCACCGTGCCTGGTGCCCGTGGGAGCCTGTCCCCACGCCGGACCTCGTCAGCAGCCACAGGGGCTCCGGTGCTTGCCGGCCCCACTTGCTCCTTGCACACCCTGCTCTGGTCCCCCTGTACACCCCACTCTGATCCCCCTGTACACCCCACCCTGGTCTGGTCCCCCTGTACACCCCACTCTGATCCCCCTGTACACCCCACCCTGCTTCCTCTGTACACCCCACTCTGATCCCCCTGTACACCCCACTCTGCTCCCCCTGTACACCCCACTCTGATCCCCCTGTACACCCCACCCTGATCCCCCTGTACACCCCACTCTGATCCCTCTGTACACCCCAC
>WAAE01022318.1:624275-654030 GCA_013400495.1 Nicator chloris
CCCCCTGTACACCCCACTCTGATCCCCCTGTACACCCCACCCTGCTCCCCCTGTACACCCCACTCTGATCCCTCTGTACACCCCACTCTGCTCCCCCTGTACACCCCACTCTGGCCACTCTGGCTGCTGCCTGTCCAGCCTGAGGCTGGTGCTGTGCTGGGCATCACAGAGAGCTGCCATCCCCAGGGCTTAGCCCCAGGATTGTGTCCCAAGGATGATTTACAGCTGCTCAGAGCATGGTCAGTATGCCCGTATATCATGAATGTTTTGTGGAAAGATCACCTAGGAAATAGTTTAGAGGGCGGTTATAATTTTTGTTTTTAACCCTGGCAAAACTGTTTGGATGTGACTTGGTGTTACTGTTAGTTTCCCTTGGTTTGGGGGGATATAATCTGCTTTTTCATGGTGGATGTGGCCCTAGTCTGAATGAGGATCCAGATGTGACAGCTGAGGCTCCAGAAAATGGGAATGCAACCAAACCAACCCAGAGGTAAGAGACACTGAGCCGCCTTCCCCTAGAAAATCCAGTTGATGCCTGGGCTAAAACATGCACTGTGCCCAGGAAAGAGCTTTTTCAGCCTAGAAAAACCCAAGAAGCTGAACTTGGCCTTGGACTGAGGTGGCTGGTGACACTGTACAAGTCTCCTGGTATTTTAAGGTGTGTGCAACAACACTCACAGCTCCCCAGGAGCAATGGCCCAGGGGCAAACAGCCTGCAGGCAGCCCAGCAGGAACCCCAAAAGACAAGGAACAGCACCACTGTGCCCCTTCAGGAGAAAGAGGGCAGCAGATTCAATTTAAATAATTGTTGCCAGGCTTTCATCGGTGACTCACTGGTCTCTGGGACAGGATCCCTTGTTAGCAGAGCACTGTCTGGGGACACCCCCTGCCCTGTGTTGCCAAGGCACCTTGACTGGAGGGACTTTCTGCACCTCCTTCTGTTCCTTCCTCTCACCTTTTGTTTTCCAAAACAGCCCAGGCTCGACAGAGCATCTCAGCTCTGTGGGCACAAGGCTGACTGTGCCCCAAAACAACTCTGCTCTGCCATGGACTCTTGGGGCTTTGCTCTTTGTTTCAGCGGACATTGGGGAGAGATTGTTTTGCTGGACCACTGATCATCTTGTGGGCCAGTAAATTCAGTTCTGTCACCAGGATGCCATCTGCATCCTGAGGTCCCAGCCTGGCAGATCAGTGTTGGGCTTCCCTTGGCCAGGTGGGCACCCTGAGGAAGGGCAAACATGGGATGGTGAGACAGGAAGGGAATAAACTTGTTAAAGCTGTTTTGACTTTCAGATTGCCTCCAGGCTTAAAGGATGCTTTCATTTTCAATATTTTCTTCTGTTTTCTTTCCAACACCTGGTTTGGAAGACTGTTCTACCAATGCAATAGGAATAAAGTTGTGTTTTCCCCACTCCTTCACAGTGACTGCTTGCCATCAGCAGTGGCAGACTGGGCTGGGCTTGTTCAGTCCATCCTTAGTGTCCAGACAGCACAGGGCAGTTCAGAAGATGGAGGAGGAAACCTCTTCTCCCATATAAGAACACCTCTCTGCAAGTGCTGCTGGATTTTCTTGTCCATAAAAATGTCCCTCCTCCTCATGGCAAACAAAACGCAAGCAGAAATCATGGACCTTATTTTTTGGGACAGGCGTCCTGGCAGGACCTCATTTCAAATCCCCCCAAATTTGCGGAATATGTATTTTAAATATAATGTTATAAAAATGTAGTAAATTTTTAATTTTATTTTTATTAAATACTAAATTGATGATGGCTGACACTTTATTAAAGTGTCAAAGTGAGTGTTCCTACATTCTAATTACTTATCCTAACAAGGAGGCAGCCTCGTCAGGAGCTGCGTGTGCAGGCGAGGGGCGCTCCTGGTAACTAACACCTATTAAACTATCATTTACACCTAGAGGCATCTCATTAATATCTCAACTGGTGAGACTGCACTGCCAGTGCCTACCTGACCCAGGGTGTTGACAGGAGAAATGGCTCCAGGAGGCCTTTCCTCGCTCCAGGCTTTCCTGAATAAATAATTCCTATAAAATTAATAACGACTATTCTACTTAATTGAATTCCTGATAAATGAAGATTCTTCCAGGCACCTGTTAAAAGTATCCAAGAGATGCAGGAAGGGTGCTGCACCTCACTCTGGGGGCAGTTTTGTTCCTCCCCTCTCTCCTATTCTTGCTTCCTTTGTCTCCCCAAGTGTCTTCCACCCTTGTTCATCTCTCCTGCTGTTCCCTCCTTGTCATTCAATTCCTTCCTTTCCTGGCCATGTCTTCTCTTTTATGCAGCAGTTTCCTTTCTGATCTCCCATTTGACCCCCTTCCACTTCCCTGGCTCTGCTTGGATCCATCTTTATGGATCCAAGTACCTATCTCAGTGACTAATTTTCCTTCTGGAGCCTTCGCCTTATTTCCTCTTTTCTCCTTCCATCTTTATTTCCCTTTCATCCATCTTCCATCTGGCTCTTCATCTCATCAATAAGACCCATTTCTCTCAGGTTTTCTTCCAGGCCCTGAAAAGTTTTTTTTACAGGAATCTCCTCACTGATGTGAGCTCTGTGTTGGATGAGGTAGTGGCATTTCCTCTTCAGAGCCCTCCAGTCATCAAAAAGATACATCTGCTCCCAAAATGGAGTTTGTCATCCTCAAAAACTAGTGGAACATGCATTCATCCCACCTTCTGCATGGATGGAGAGATACCTGTGTGTGGAGAGGAAATTGTCCTCAAGCCAGAGAGGTAATGGGCCTCTAGGAGGGACACATTGGAGTTTTAGGGCTTTTTATTGCTTTGTTACTCTTATCTTGTGCAGCTGCATTACTGATGTTTGGGTTTGGTCATCAGTTGTTGAGGTTTGCTTTTGTCATGCCTTTAATAAATATAAAAATAACCACTAAAAAAATCTCTTCTACTTTTATTCCAATTAGAAAAACAAACTAGAAAGTAGACAATATCAAAACCACCAACTCGAGACTCAAAGCAAGTAACTTGAAAATGAATAAATACATAATGAAAAAAAATCATTAAATAACACATGAATAACAAGTAATAGGATTTTAATCTTCTTGCTAGGAGGGGCTACCTCTTCAGCACTAAAGATGACTCACAAGCAGCATCATTCTGGGAGAGTTAAAAGTGGTAATTTGACAAGACACAAGGATTGTGTGGGACTCAGAGGGATCAAACAGCCTTGCAGGGGGCTCTCCTTCCACCATCTCCTAGTGATGAGTGAAACTGGAAAGCCAGATCAGTTCAGAGCTGCTGAAAAATAAAAGATGATCACATCTTCATGAGCACCCAATTAGGCTGGAAGTCACTGCCCTGCAAGGGCATGATGCTGAAAGTTGAACTGAGTTCAAAAGGAGGTTCAGCATTTTTATGGATAACTACATCTAGAGTTGTATGAATTATTATTATTATTGTTGTTGTTGCTGTTGTTGTTGTTATTATTGTTGTTATTATTGTTATTATTATTATTATTATTAACGGTGGTGGTGGTGGTCTGGAGAGCTTCTCTGTATGCCTGCACCAGGACTCCACGAACCAGCAAAGTTCATTACTCTCAAAACAGGGTTTCTTCCACCAATTTCTGCTGCCTCCAGTGGTAGAGCTGAGACGTCGCCTGAGACCTCTGGGGCACCTGGGAACGGGACTGTTGAGCTCAGAGTTCGCACTCAGGTTGTGTATTTCTGTTCACATCTCCTGTGGAGACATCCAGAACACAGATAAAGATGAGAAAGGAAGAGAATAATTCAGGGAAGGAAAAGATTTGGTTGGTGGTGGTGGTGGGAAGGCCAGAAGGGAGGAAGGAGAATATCTGAAAGAAAGGAGAAAGGTGGAGAAGGAAGAGGATTTATTTTGACAGGCACTAGGAGGATGACAGGGGCCAGTTCTAGCAGATGAGGATCTCCCACTGAAATCCAAAGGCAGTTACTTGGGGCTGGTCTTTGCAAAGCAAAGCAAAGCAGAAAAGTTGACTCTTTTGATGTTTGGTACTGGGCTGGTGGGTGAGCTAGGGAAGCAGAAACAGGCAAATAGGAGCTGGGAAGAAGAATGCAAGGAATAAGAAAGAAATTATGTAAACGAAGAGTGCAGAGAGCTGTTAGAGGGAGTGATCAAACTGTGTGTATAGAATGGTTTAATGCTTTAATCTAAAAGAGGTGACAGCCAAAAGTAGTGAAGATTTGAAGAGGAGGTACCTGATGCTGTGTTTGCTGTGCAGAGAGGACAGGCAGGCGTGGCAGGAGCAGGGTCTGTGCTGCCTTCCCCTCCTCGCAGCTGGTCACTGCCGTGGGTGTAATTTAAGGCACAACTTGGCCTTTCTTACATATTTCACTTACTCCCTTGATTTTAATTGACCCTGTTATGGGCATTTCAAGCATTTCATGAGCCTGTGGTGCCTGGTTTCCCAGGTCAGAGGGAGGTGAGTGCTGTTACTCTGCCAGAGGGGAAGGGAGGGCTGTGCAGAAGCTTTGGGATGGAGAGAGGGCTGTGAGCCAGTGTTGAAAGTGGGTGCACTTGTAATATTTCTGTAGTGGCTTCGCCTGCCTTCATTCACCCTCCTTTTCCTTCTACCATCCCTCTTTCTTTTCTCTGCTTAAGAGTATATTTGTTTATACTCATGGCTTTTGCAGGAGCACATTTAGTTCTGACACCATCGCAGCCAGGAGGCCACCGGGAGCTCCCACGTGTCCCTTGGACAGAGGGCTGGCTTTGGGGTGGCTCAGGCTGCTGGGTCTCCCTGTCCCCATCGTGCAGGCAGGGTCCCCAGGGCTGGCACACGTGGTTTGGGCAGCAGCAGCCCTGCAGCAGGGCAGGACAGGGCGCAGGACACGGGTGCCATGCCCCAGGGGTGGGCAGCCAGGTGTGTGCCCCACTCCTTCCATGGCAGCGGATGGGGCAGGCTGCTGGGAGGTACAGCTGCCCGGCCCCAGAGCAGTGTTTATTTTCCAGGCTGAAAGGAAGCTTGTGATCCCAAAGCCCTCTGTGTTTAGCCAGACCTCTCATTCACTTGCAGAGGAAACCCATGTCAGCAGCTCCCCTTTGTCTCCCCTGAGCTATTGCTTTGAATCTGAAAGGATTGGGTGCAGATTTCAAGGGATGTTCAGACAAAGGCTGTTTGAACAGCACTTGTGTAAATAATCCATGAAAAACTCTTTGAATAACGTCAATGAAATTTTCTCTGAATTTGCTATTCTTTTTCTCCAGCGGCAGAAAGAAGTGGAAGTCAGGAAAGGGAGGCGAGTCGGAGGAAGGGAGGGAGAGAGGGAGGAAAGGGGTGGGAGAAGCACTGACACTTTTTTCTCTCTGCCAAGTTCTCTCAATGCCAAGAAGTAGCTTGACTTAGAAAAAAAAAAAATCTCTTTGTTATTTTCACAGCTTTAGGAATAATCTCATACGGAACCTCCGTGTCCTCAAACTTCCCCGTACATTAAATGTAAGGGGACACCCTTGCATTTCGCACAGCAAGGGTAGTGCGGAGCCAGTTAATTATTAGCCGTGTGGTTTAATGTTCACTTGCTGTACATATGTACGAAACAATTCCCCTTTAGCACGTCGTTTAGTTTGCATTAAAATGGAGATAATTGTTTTGATGCCAAATGTTCCCGTCCCGCCTCCCCCATCCCTCTTCATACAGTTTATACAAATTACAGCCTCAAACAAGAGGGAGAAAAAGTCTTTGATTAGGTTCCTTTTGAAGAGCTCCAAATTGAATCGCGTGCTGTGTTTGGGGACACCTCAGGCCGGGCCGGGCGAGGAGGGGGACAGGGGGAGCTCCGGTGTCTGCCCTGGTGCGACACGGGATGGGAGCGGGAGGCTGCCGCGGCAAGGGAAGGGGCTGTGGGGGCTCTCGGCTTCTTCGGGAGCCGGTTCAGTGGATGTCCAGGAGATGGAGCAGTGTTTCTGTGGCCTCTGCCGCCGGTGCCCCTAACGAGCCAGTCTGTCTGAACTCGGAATGAATTTTGTTCCCTTTTCATCACTCCCTGATGTCCAGCTGCTCCTGTCAACACCTTCTTATAGCATGTAATTCATCGCTCAGAGTGACAGCTGGGGCCGTGGGGCTGGGACCAGCTCCTCCTGCCATCGGCTGCACCCAGAGAGAGTCCCTGGCCAGAGCAGGGGCTTCCCTCGCCCCCTCCCCGCACCTGGGGCTCACAACTCTCCAAAGGATTCCCCAGACAAACCCAGGAGGAGCCCGGCTCGCTCTGTCCCCGTCCTGCTCTCACTGGGGCACCTCTGCTGGGGGTTTTGTGCGGAGCATCTCCTTCCAGAGCCCGTCCCCGGTGGGCGCTGCGGGGCTGGGGACGCTGCTGGGAAGGGAACAAGGGGCGCTGCTGCCAGCAGGGAGGATGGCCGTGCCCCTGCCGGCAGCTCCTGCAGGATGCAACGCCACCTGAGCACCGGCCATCCAGTCCTTTTATTCCTGAGGTTTGGCTCATTTGGACTGTAGGTCCGAGCAGGAGCAACCCTGTCCCCGGATTTATGGGCTTGCACCCAAATAATGAATAGTGGCTGTCACCCCATGCTCCCCCAGGGCACACCTAACAGGGAGATGCTTTGCTAATGCTGCTGTGCACAAAAATGTGCAGCTTCCTTCTGTACCAATCCCCAACCCAAATGCCCTCTTCCCTTCAGTCTATCCATCAGTTTCTAATAATTATTCTTTAACTCAGCACTTCTGCCTTCAATTCTTCCCCCATAGCTTCCTGCTTTCCCAGAATTTATTCCATATTGCACCCATTTCTTGTCCTCATTTATAAGTCTTCTTTATTTTATTACTTTGCATAATTTCCTTTTAGGATTTGTCATAAAATAAATTCTGCCACCTCTGTCTTCTCATTTCTGCTCTCAAGTGTGTCAGCGAGTGCTCTTCTGAAGCAGTTTCCAATGACTCCCAACCTTGGAGGATCTGGGGAGCCTTTCCAAGTGAATCAGAGCCCTGAGTGACATCTGGAAAGAGGACCCTAAGTGTAAATCCAGGGAGAAGCTCTAGTCAGGTTCTTTTGCTATGGTGAAATGCTGACATGGGCAGAATCATCATCTCATGATTGACCAAATCTGAATTAAAAATACTGATGACTGAGTGTCTGAGGAAGTGGGGGAGAAAAAGTACTGGCATATTGATGTCCAATCTGTCCTAGAGGGCAGGAAAGCACATAGGGAAACTGAGGCACAGACCTCTAATCCACATCCTTCAGGGTGTGACATGCTTGGCTCTCTTTGAATTCCAAAGGCAGAGACATCTGACTTTTTTGACATTGTGTGTCTGAGTCACCTGTGCAAGGTCACACAGGACACTTGAAGGATAGTGATGAAGAAAGGAGAATGCAAATTTTCTGTGGTTCATCCAGGAATCTGAGTCTTTCAGCTGAAATGTGGCCCAGCATGAGGAAGAGCAGAGGACTTGGATGAGCTTCTCTATGTTTCAGTGCACTCCATCTCCACAGAAAATAGAAACTATTTTTGTGGAATTGGAGTCCAAATGCTGTTGTCTACTGGAGAAGAAGGTAGATCTACCACATGCATTGAGCAGCCCCAGAGCAATGAATTTCCAGTTACCTCCACAGAGTGGAAATCTGAAATTTGCTCAATAACTTCTATGCAGGGTGAAGGATTTGGGAAAACTATGGGAATACTGATTGATGAATGGACCAGATACAGGGAGATGCCAAAACATGAGCTTGTGATGAGGCTCCCTTGCCCCTGGAAATCCCTTTTCAAAAGGTGAGCACCCAGGAAGGACCATTTCTATGAAAGGCAGTAGAGCCTTAATGCAGACATGAGATCTGTAAGAAGAGGAGGCTGCATTCAACAGAGGAAAGAAACAATCAACCCCCAACCCTGGCAATGTGGGCCCCTCCTGGAAAGCACCTTTTTTCCTGCAGGCAAGAAGAGATCCCTTTCCAGCACAATCTTGCAGCAAAGTTTGGGGCCATTCCTGGAAGTGGCTATGCAGGGAACCAGGAATCCATGGTTCATTTCATTTTTCAGAGGGTCCTGATAGGAGATCATAGAAACAAATAAAAGGACTCCCAAAATGTGTAATGATTTCTCCACTGCAGGCCTCTTACCTGCCTCCAAAGTTGTGGCATCATGCACTAAGGCTCATGAACCCTTTTGAAGGCTCTTTTTGAACAAACCCAGCCCCAAAGATGGCTTTGTGTGTGAGAACCACGTGGTGTCATTTGCCACCCTCTTGGTTTTTACAATTCTCGGATCTGAAGCTCAAAGTAAAACACACCAGAACAAAACCTCAGAGGAATCAGATGGAAAACATCCTCCTGGTTCCCTGTGCTGGATGAAAACCACCAGCTTCATCTTCCTAACATGTTTTGTTTCGTTTTGTTTGGGTTGGTTTTTTTTTTTCCCCTAGTATGGAGAAATCCCTGTGTGGTTTGGGTTTGCGAGAAGGATTTTCCCTTCATGCGCTGCCACAACCACTGAGATCAGCTGAGGCACTGGAGTGAACGGATCCTGGATGTAATTGTCTGAGGGCTGGTGCCAGGTTTTTCAGAGGAGGGACCGACTGGCTGTGTTTCAGTTCCACCTCTGCCTTGACAGAGCCTGTCTCCTTTAATCATTAGAGTTCAGTGCACGGCTCTCGCCTGGCACAAGTTGGAATTTCATTTGTTTTGGAGGGAGATTGCCTCTTTTGTTAGTTTAGGTCTTTTGGTTCCAGTTGTGTAAACTGGGACAAGCCGATCCCACTGGCTCTGAGGAGCTGACAGCCAGGAGAAGGCTGGTCTGCCATTCGGTTTGGGGGTTTGCTTTTAAATCTTTAATATGTTCTGGTTTCTATAATGAGGCACGTTTTACGAACCACAAACTGTATGAGTGCGTGTTTTTCCCAAACTCAGGGCAGTCAACACAAGTTCGGCACCATAAATGGAGTTTCCTGAGCAAACCGAGTTCCAATTTATTCCAATGAAAGTGAATGTTGTGTTATTACAGCCTTGCAAAACTCTAGTTAATTTATGGTAGTATAAAATCCATTTTTTTAATGACAGTGACACTGCCAAAATCTTTGCAGATGCAGAAATAGCTTCACAGGAGAATTTCAATCTAACATCAACAGGAGATTTGGAAGATGAATTGTTCAAGGATCTCCTTCCTCCAAAGATCCTGCTTTGTTTTCCTTTTTAGCATTTGGTTTGCCTCTAATATTGTCTGGTTTATGATGTTTTAATTATTGCTGTTTATTTATTATAATCATATTTTAATTGTTTGTGTAGTGCCTTGAGTGCCTTGGTAGGGGGGCACATTATAAATTAAATTATTATTAAAGTGTTATTGTTATGTGTACCTACTCCAAACTAAACCAGAGCTGGGAACATACTCAACTGCCTGGAATAAATTCCTCCCTCTCCTTTTCCTTTGTCTCTACTCAGGAGCATAGTTCAAGGGGTTGGAGAGAGAAAAGGATGTTTCACTGACTTCTCCTGGGGCAAGGCAAGAGAGGGGAGCTTTGCTCTGGGCTCCCTTGGGGACCCCATGCTGCCTCCCACGGGTCCCAGGGATGAAATTAGGGAAAAGGTGTTCTCTGTGAGTCGAGCAGGGGTTGGAGTTATTTTTTAGAGGGGCTGTTTGATGTTTGCTGCAGTACAACAGCATTTCCTAGCTCTTAAATTGAAAGGGAGAGCGTCACGTGTGCTTGTGGTGTGCTTGGAGGGCTTGGCCCTGTCTGAATCCCACTTTCCATGCCCTGACTTTTCTGGTTTGCTGCAGACATCTCTGTGGGTCCCAGCAGGGTCTCTGCCAGCCCAGAGAAACCCCACCTGGTGCTCCCACAGCTCTGGAAATCACAGCCAAGGTTTCAGCCTCTGGCCCACTCCTGGTGCACAGGGTCGATGCCGTCGCTCCTCCACTTCTGCTTTGGCCTCTCTGGGGTTTCCACGAGGCAGAGACCAGTGGCCATCTCTCGACCAAAACAGCCTCACCCCCAGCTCATCCCAAGACCAAATAGGACAACTAGGAAAAATCTGAAGAGACACATTCTCTTAATTTCATTTTCACTTATCTCCCTGCAGGTTTTCTCAGAGCCCTGTGTCCCAGCATGGCCTGGCTGTTGGTGCTGCAGCACGAGCACAGATAACCCTCCCCTGGAACAACCCTGTTCTTTGGGATTGGGATCCAGCTTGAAGGTCACCAAGCCCTCAGACCAACAGATGTCATCAAGAATCTTTGTCCAGCATGGAAAAGAGGGATTTCCCCCCTCCTTCAGACCTCCTTATCACTTGTTCAGAGGCTCAGGTCAGAATTATTTGGGTTCTCCATGGATAATGATCTACTGCAGGGATGCTGGAGGTACCTGGGTGTTATAGTTATAGAATCCCCACGAGTACAATTGATGGATTAGTGATAATGTGAAGGGTTTTCTTATATCAGCCATCAGTTTGCTAATGAATATTAAGAGACAGTTGTCACATGAGCATCTCTGCCCTTTGGAGCTGGTGGCAAACTTCACACCTTCAGCTCTCCTAATAAGACAGTATTTCATCTTGCTCAAATGCTTATTATAGCTAGTCTGATAGGTACTGTAAGATCTCATTATTTATCTATATGCTTTATTTTGGGTAGATAATAGAAAAAATTGTCTAGAAGGGCAGCATTTCATTCCTACCATTTAGGAATAAAACTGTGATTTTAACTTATTCCAGTCTGTGGACTCCTGAGTGAAGGTTTCCAGTGGAAGTAAAGAACTCTTTGTTTCGTGGCCTGCTACAGACCTCAGTTCACAACCCATGGGTAGACTGGAGGCCATGAGGACAGGAGAGGGAATTGGGTTTGGGGGTTTCTGTAGGATTCCTAATGCCTCAATAAATCCGCAGGGTTTCACTGGCTGCTGCCCTATGGTGGCATCAGAGAGGGTCAGCAAAAATAGCTGCTCCTGCAGACACTTGGTGTCAGTCTGAGGAGAAGCCACCTTTTCTGTCTCCTCTATTCCTGCTATTTAACCAGACCCACATGCCAGGCACCTTCTCCCTCCCCGAGATGCAGCCGTTTATTGGTCCTGCTTTGGACACTGCAGTTCATCCATCCTCTGCTTTTCCCACCCGTCTCTGGCACATCCCCAGGGATCTCCAGATGGGGCTCAGCTGCTGCCCTTCTCCATATGCACAGCCTCGTCCTCAGGCCCTTTCTGCCTGGCTGTGATGGGAAGGGAGCTGCAATTCCCTGCACTGCCCCGTCCTCCAGCAAAGCCCTGGTAATCCTGCATCCAGGGGCCGTTTAGTCCTGTCTGCCTGGTTTGTGGCTCTGCCACTGAAGGGTCCTAATTTGGTGTCATGTTGAGAGCAGACCAGAAGGCAGGGCAGGGCTCCTGAGGGTTGGGGTCTGCTCCTGATTTTACAACCATGCAAAGTGTGAGCTTGGGAAAGGGTATTCGTTCAAACCAAGCACCCACCGGTCGTGTTGGTGCACTACATCTGCTTTCCTGGCTTAAGGTTTTAATTCTATTGTGTTTGTTGATAATCATTACAAAACTGAAGCTATTTAGGCATAAAGACTTTGAGCTCCTCTGACTTTCTGAGTCTGTAGTAGAGTGAGTAACCCTTTGCTCAGGAAAAAGACATCTTTAGACCCTCTGTACCTGCATCCCTTCTGCCTGAGCTTCTGATAATGGAGTAACATGTCCCAAATCTCACTCTTCCCATGAAAATGTAGGTAGTGTTACCAGAAGAAGACACCACAAAGGCTGATTTCTTTATTTCTTCCTCTAAGGAGCTTACACAAGAAATCTCAGCCTGGGAAAAATAGGTCCCGCCATCCTCTTCTGGGGTCACAAAAAGGAAAAACCCACTCTTTTCCAGGGGTTTTTGTCTTGGATTGGGAGGGCGTAGGGAGGCAAACACACATGCCTTCCTCTCATGCTGGTGATGGTGGATGTAGCCATGGGATGTGTGTAATATAATTACACTGCCCTGTGATAAACCACACTTAACTCAGCTCCGTTCTTCCCTCTAATCCACCTCCAGCGGGATTTCTCCTGACGCCGCAGACTCTGCAGGCTTCAAGAGTGGTCTTGATGAAAGCAACACCAAACCAACAACCTGCCACTGTCTGGGGGCTGTGCTTTCCCCCACGAAAAAGCAGTTGCCACCCTGGCTCATTCCTCTGCCCACAGCCCAGCACACATTACTCACTCCCGTGCCTCTCTGAGCCCTGACACTCTGGGGACTCCAGCTCCCCTGTGTCATCAGGGCTCAGACCTGCACATTCACACCCTCAGCCTTTTCCACAGAGTTCTCTGGATTTATAAGAGGGCAGGAGGTGACCTGCAGAATTTAACAATGGGTGCTAACCTCGACTATAACCAAATTAGGGTGGAGCACTGGCTGTTGTATCAGGAACCCACCTAGAAAATAACATTCATTCGTTTTCTTGCATTAACTTTTTTTTTTTTTTNCAGGAGGTGACCTACAGAATTTAACAATGGGTGCTAACCTCGACTATAACCTTTTTTTTTTTTCTTTTTTCAGTGATTCAGGGTGTGTTGTGGCTGTGTCTGTGCTGGGGAAGGATCAGCAGGACAACTGGAGTTTCTGGTCCAGATGGCCTCCATCCTTTTCTATTACCTAGCTGAAGCCAGAGGAGCTTTTAACTGAGAACAAATGATTTTAGACCCTCTTCATGCTGCCACTCTTCAACTATGTTTGAAAATGTTATCCCCAATGCCTGATGTGCCTGTAACGTGTTTTAACTTCCATGTGACTAAATGCTGGGCTCTTGCAGGTCTGCAGCACAGCTCCTGGTTTGCCTGGCTGAAAATCAAATCTATATGTGCATTTGCATACCAGAGCTGGGCTAGGATCCCACCAGCCAGCCAGTGCATTCCCTGTGCAGACAGGTTCTCACTGTATCTCTTTCCAGACAAGAAAGCCCTTGTGACTGAGATGCTAAAAATAACAAATGTGCCTTCACGCCTTCAGCAAGATGGGCCATGGGTGGGCACAGCCTGGCTTTTAAAGGGTTAAGGAGGCTGTGTCCTTGGTGACATGCAATTTATGATCTTGTGAATCCTTTTTTAATTATTTTGCTGTGACAGAGGTGGAAATATCCAACTTCAAACGACTGGCTTTATTGATATGCTGCTATTTGTGCCTCTGTGGAGGAACAATCCCATAAAAGCAATAAATTAGAAAAACCCCTTTTCTCATCAGAGAGAGAGATACTTTCTGGCTGGGAGCAAGAGACCTGGTGCAAAGGCATTTCAGCTCCACGAAGGGGCTCCCTGTGATCTGTGGTGAAAAGCCCTTTCTTGCTAACCAGGCACATTTACAGTGCACCCAACGACCCAGCTGCACATCCCCCCTCCAAGTCGGGCCAGGCTCAGGGCACGTGGCTGGAGTTTGGAATTTTGGTCTGCATTCATGGATGTTGGCTGAACATCTGTAAAATGTTTATGGCTTTGTGGCTGCTCACATTGGTTAGTTATTTACCATATTTGCTCTGAGAGGATGATCAGAAAGCACATTTTAGGACAGAAAAAGGGATTTCAAAGTACAATTAACGGATGCTGTTGGAGAGGAGCTGATTGAGGCCAAAATGGCTGTGTTTATTTGCAGACACGAATGACCAGTTTTCACCACAGAGAACACAACCAAATCCATCTCCTGAATCCAGATGAGAGCAAATATGACATAATTTTTTCTTTTTAGTGTAAACAGTTGCCCATAACAGAGATGTACAGGCCTGGCCACAGGAGTACCCGGGCACAGCCATACAAACACTAGCAGTTATGAAATTATTTGTGCTTCCAGCTGCATTTGGCAGGTGCCAGAGCTGAGCTGGGCTCTGCCAGCATGTGTGGAGTGAGCACTGCCTTGGGTCTGACCAGTCAGTGGCATGTGAGCAAGCCTCTTCCCCTCTCTCTGGACAGGCACAGGCTGATGTGGAGCAGAAAACACGTGGAGACTCACCCTGGGCCTCAGGGATGATCACCAACCTGACCCCTGCTGCACAAAAGAATTGCAAAATTTAGGGAAATTGATTCCATGCTCATTCTGGTCAAATCCCTGCCTGTTACTGTAGCTGTGGTCTCCTCAGTAGCAGCCCTAGAAGGAGGGGGAGACTTCACCAGAGCTGAGCTCACACATTTTTAACAAAAGTCAAGCATCTGCCCCAAGTCTTGTCTTTGCCAAAGGGGAGACAGCAGTGTACCTTGGGCTGTAGTCTCTAATCTGTTTTTGTTAAGAGGATCTGTGAAATATCTGCTGTTCTTGTACTAGTGGAAAGCTTGATTGTACCCCAGAACCCCACTCATTTCAGAAGCTGGCCTTTGGTAACAACTTCTTCTGGCACCCAGCCTGGCCCAGGTCTGAATTGATGATATGAAGGTAAAATTGCTCCAAATGCCATCATTATTCCATGAAAACACTCAAGAAGCAGAAGATAGGGCCTGATTCTCTTTTGCACCCTGGCATAAGTCAGGAATGCTTTCACTGAAGTCCCAGGCACTTCACACACTCCAGTACTGGTACAAGAGAAAGATGATTTGGTCTCTGAGTTTTTACCTGCTGTTGATCTAATCCTGAGATGCTGCAGTAAATGGGATGTTGCTTTTGACTTACACAGATGCTGGATCAAGCCTACAGTGATTAACATTCAACACCTGTGCTTCAATCAAGGTACTTTTCTGTAGTAACATCATTTATGTTGAAACTTCTTCTCCTTCAGTCACTGATCTTCAGGCTTATCTGCCTTAGCCTGGTGTGAATCCAGGGTAACGCTGTTCTTATTGGAGCTATTCCTGATCAGCACTGGTTTAAATGAAATCTGAATGTGACCCACAGATGACATGGTTTCAGAGCCCTGTAAAGACCAGAGCTATCACCCAAGTTCCCTGGGTTGTATATCCCCTCATCCTTTCTGACCAGCACAAAGCACCGTGGATGAGCCACTATTGCATTTTCATTCCTTGACGTGGTAATTCCAACTTACTGTGCAGTGGGGTCTTCCACATTCCCTGTTTGCAGACAGTGTTTTCCTGGGTATGGAACCACCTCTCTCTGTGCTGGCCCACCCTCAGGGTTTGTCCTCCAAATCCATAAAACTTGACACATGCTGTGCTGTGAGAGGCCGAACAGAGCCAGCCCAAGGGATGGAGAACATTTCCCATCCAGGGAGAAAGGGACCAGGCAGGAGAACAATCCTGGCTTTGGGAAACCCCATCTGCTGGCAGATGGAGTTGATCATCCGTGTGGGCAGCCCATCCTCTAGATAAGGGGATTTTCCCACAACTCCCATAAAATCCCATTCATGATCTACAGCCCAACTTCGTCCTTTGTTCATACCCCATCAGAACCAGTGCTTTCAGGCTGGACTGGGCACCCAACAACGTGGTGTCTGCCAGCTCAGAGCCCACCCAGGATGGATTTTCAGAGCCCATTTCCAACAGCACCTTGCCATGCCCATGGGAAAGGTGAAGCACCACCAGTGATGAACAGGACTAAACCCCCTGCACTGCTGCAGAGCTTGAGCAAACTGGAGCCTTGTGCAAAATGATCTGCTGCTGCTGTTTGATCACACCTTGAAGGTAACTGGTGAGGCCAGGCTAGGAGAAACCAATGTCTGCCACCTCCATGGGCCTCCTGGGCACGTTCACACCTCCAGCCTTGTGACCCCTCAGGAAATCATCCCACTAGAGGGCACTGGGAGTCGATTTTCCATCCCCTCCTCTTACTTGCTGCTCTTTATTTGAGTTTCTCCTTGCTTAGCGTTCTCCCCACCTCTCCCTCCTCTTTGCTGGCCAGCTCAGACTGTTTAAATTGGAAATTATTTGTATTACTGTCTGTAAATAATAGATGAGGGAGTGAAGTGGAGTTGGTGTCCCTTCCATAAACTCCTCCTCACTTTAATTAGTGCGAAACAGCCTGGTGAGAATGCGAGCTGCCTTGATGCTGGTAATTAAAATTGAAACCACTGAAAAGCTGCTCTATTTTTTATCGGAGCTGCTGTTCGGAGCCGGGAGCCTGCGGACGGCTCTGCAGTAAAGAGTGATAATGAAGGTGTGAATTCCCGGAGGGAGGAGGGGCAGCTGTAGCGGTGGCTGAACTTACACCAGATGAAAATGCAGGAGCAATTAGAGGTGGCTGTGTACAAGCTGGGCATCGGAGATTAGTTGGCACCTTGGGAACATGGCAGGGAGGGACAGGGAAGGGGAGATTTTTTTTTTTTCCCATTTTGAAACAAATAATTAATAACAACAACAACAACAACAACAAAAAGGTGGTAACTTAAAATAAAGACAAACATGTGCAGTGTGCCTGCCTGAGCAAGGGATGTGAGGGATGGTGGAAGATGGGGCTGCAGTACAGAGCATGTGGGGTTGGAGATAATGGGGTATCTTGCATTGGGAAACAGCAGCATTGGTCACATTGGGTTTTTCGGGAGCTCCCCAGCTGCCCTTGCAGGAAAGACATGGGCTTGCTGCCATCCCCAGGTGTGCTGCTCCTGAATGTACATCCGAGTATCTCTGCATGTCCTCTGTGTGCCCATGAACTGAACCAAAGCCAAGTGGTGACCACAGAAGTCTTCTGCTCATCTGCTGTTATGTTTTGGATCAGACCCCACCTCTGAAAAATATGAACTGTTAACCTGAGTATCCACAAGTGATGGATGATGGAAGAGAGCTTGGTTATTCTTAGCCAAAGTGGAGTTTGGGAAGTGCTGCTCTAAGTCATCAGATGTGGTTATTATTTGCTTCCTGCTCCGGCACATTCATCTTAGTGTGTGCTCCACCAAAGAGCTGATAGTGTCTGCTGGGCAGCAGAAAATATGTCAGATAATATAACGTATAGACATTCTCTGTCTATGGTAAGAGCCATAAACCTTCAGAATCCTCTTCTGGCTACAGCCACCCTGCAAGGAAAACACTCCCTGAACAGAAACACAGGAGATGGAGGTGCTTTGGGGGAAGAGAAGCTCCTCCATCCTCCAAGAGCTGATGGGAGCCTCCACCCAGAGGGGACCTCGTTAGCTGCCAACACTGGGGAAACCTAAAGGTGTCAAATTGTCTTCATTTAGACCCCAGGGAAATTTTGTAGAAAGGAAGTTAAAGGGGCTGTAAATTGCCTGCCTCAATCAGCTGTGGTTTCAGAGGGTTGGCTGTTGGGCGCTTCTTGGATCAGGAACTGCTGACGTAGGGTGCAGCTCCATGGCAGCAGTGCTGTTCCCAATGTGAATTTAGGCTGCAAAGAAGGAAAAGTTCAAACTTTCTGTAGGAAGTTTCAATACTGGAACGAAAAGCCAAAATTTAAAAACTGACCAGGAGAGGAGCAAACTTAATATATCCTGTAATATCATGATCTTGGAAAAGATCTGTGAAATAAATAGTAGCCTGGGCATTAGTGTCCTTATGCACCAAGAAAGAGGAAAAACATTGCTTAATTTAACATTAACATACACTTGGGCTTTACCTGCATGATGCTAAATTTTTGTTGAAATGTTCAGCACACTTGGTTTCCTAACAAACCCCATGGTTTTGTAGATAAGGCATTTTCTGGTGAAAAGCTGCTCAGCGTTTTTTCTTTGTCATAGAGTCACAGTAACAAAATATTTTTACACTTGAAATTCATCACTTGATCTCCTGAAGGAAGAATCTGAGAGAAGATTGAGGGCAAAAGAAGGAGAGCTGAGATGGCCATGGCTAGTGTTCTGTTTGTTTTCAGTTAATGTGATACTCTCAGGAATATGCTGATCCAGCAATAATGGACTGTCCACAATGCTGATGAGTGCCTTAGCATAATTAGTGAGATCTCCACTATTCACATTTATCTCCTATACCTTCTCTGCCCACGAGTTTCTAAGGTTTCTCTGTGATTTCATTTGTGAGTTGCAAGGATCCCTCAGAGAGACTTTGCTAAACTCTCCAGAGTTTGGAAACTGGCAGTTTATAAACCCAGGAGATGGGCAAGTTTAGAATCATTTGAGGCTTAGAGACTCTGAACAATTGTGTTTTCACTTGTTTTTGGTTTGTTGTAACGAGGCTGTTTTGTTTTATCCTAAACCAGGCAGGCCTTGCAGTTGAATTGAGCCTTTGTTCACTCTGCTCAACATCGTTTTCTCAGCTAGTAGGTTGTATTCTCTCACCTGTCAGGCATGATACAAAAACGTGATTGAGCAGATTTCAAAACTGAGAGGGAGTTTTCTCAAGCCTACAGGACATGTTTGTTTATCAACTTGTTTCATACAGTGGTCAGTGGCTTTTGTTATTTGAACCAAAGAGAAGGTAGCATAGATTTGTATCTGAGCCATCTTGTGTACAAATAGTTGAGACTGTGTCTTTTTGCTTTGCCAAATAATGTTTTCAAGACAACTGAGCTGTCAATTTGTTAGAAGGAAAAATATGACTCTTCAGAAATGCTTATTTCCTTTACTGAATGCTAGGAAATTTCCAGGGGAAAAAAAACTTATTAGGATAGAACTAAGTTAGAAGATAAATTGAAATTCTTTGATTGAAAGTAATGTTATTAAAAAGTTTTAATTATTGAGAAGAAAATGCAGGAAAGGCACTCAGAGCTAACATAAAAATGATTGGAAACTGGTAATTAAAACAAAAATGCTTGAAAATTAAACATCACAAAATATGAAAATGCAAATGTGGCTCTGATTCATTGCAACACTTAGAATTTGGGATTGCTATTAAGTTGTAGCCGGTGGGTTTGAATTCTGTGGGTCTACGTTGATGCTGAAAGTTGGGCAAATGTTGCAGGACTTTCCTGGTTGAGGCCATCAGACTTCAGGTCCCATCCTTATCCTTCCCCTTCCCACCTCTTGCCACCTTCCATTTAGATTTCCACTCTAAAGCAAAACTTGTTGCTCTTTCTGAGAGTATCTGGATGCCACCTTCCCTAGGTGCTTTTAAAGTTCATCAATTTCACCCTTCCAAATAGTTAAAGCTTTGTTTTGCAATCTCACTACAATTACTTAAGCAGAGAGCTGTGTTTTTTGCAGAGCACCAACTTCTGCTCGGCAAAGGCTGCTTTCCTCGAGTGGCAGCCTCTGGATTTCCACACAAACACCTCCAGAACATCCCTGGGATCTTGCAGAACCCGGTCTGTGTTTCCTCAGGAATACTTCACGAGGGAGTTGGCATCAGAGAGTTGTTCCCATGGTCACTGGGCCAGTTTGGGAGTCTGCTTCACCAAAATACTGTGAGGAGCCCTTATATAAGCAAGGTGTAGGAAACACCAGCATGCTTCTGTTGGCATTTTTTGCACCAGAAAAGGCACCACTCCTGTGACAGTCATAGCCAGACAAGACCCATCCAGTCATCTTCTCTATTACCAGACTGGGTCTTTCTACATCATCAGAGCAGTGAATGTCACCTTGTTGCCATCCTCTATGGACACACTGCCTCATCCCCTCCTCCAGGACATCTAGGAGAAACATCTGAGCCCCACATGGGACTTGGCTCCTGCCACCCTCTTTGCCCACAGTGCTCTTTCCCTGGAGAGACTGAGAGAGAGCAACCTTAGCCTTGGAAGAAGGTAATTTGAATTGGATGTGAAGTTGTTACTAATTTAATGTTTATCCAATAACAAGGACTTTGCAAAACCCCTTACCTTTTCATGAGCCTCAGGTAACACTGTCAATTCATAATTGCTATGATTCCTTTATCCTGTGGTTTAATAAATAATTTACCTAAATTATTAAAATGAAAATTTCAACATTATTAAAAATTAACCAGGTTAAATGAGCAAACAGTAAATAGTGCTGGGATTGTCCTGCGTGACAAGAGTCCGCAGCTTTTATTGTCTTTTTCCCAGGCACAGAGGGGACGTTCCTCCCTCCCCCTCTTCCTCGTCCCTCCCTCCACTTCCACTGCTCTACTCTTGTCTTTCACAAACTCCTCTCCTTGATATTAGTTTTCTTCACAGCTTGTTCTTTTGTCTCTGTGTCCTGTTCTCCAGTGTTGGTTTGCTCTTCCTTCCCACGAACCCTCTCCCTCCCTGCTGTAGCACCGGGCATCCATCTCCTCTCTGCACACATACCTAGCACAAGAAGCCTGGTGGGCTTTTTTGTGCTTTTTGCCTTTGGTTCGTGGCTGGCAGTGCCATCTGATCCCAGGAAGACATAGATCCAGGAGAACATACGATCTCCTAAGAGCAGAGAGTTTGTCAGGTCTTCAGGATACGGGCTGCTTCCATTCATGAAAAATTTATTAAATTCTGACTGCTCTTAAAGGATCGCAGCTCTGTCATTTTTAATTGAAACGTTCAGTTTGCCCAAAATGAAGTGCTCTATCTTCCAGGCTGTATCTCTTGCCAGATTTTTTTTTCCTCCTTGTAATTCCTGCTGAACTGCTCCTTCTGCTGTTTTCTGGCAGAATTCCTCATTTACTTAAAAGGGTTCCCCCCCTCCAGGCTTCATCCCATCCATTTTCCCTTTCAGCACATGGGAGTCCTGGAAATGGCCTTTCCTCCTGACTGGCGTTTTTTCACACAGAACACTTGCACCAGCACAGACCTTGGGGCACACAGCTGATCTTCTCCTGCAGATCTGAGAGAATGAGGCACCCAGCTCCTGCTGAGTTTTGGTAAGAGCTTGGTGTCAGCAGGCCTGTCCATCCCTTCCCCAGGGTGCCCATAGCACCATTCCACACCCCCTGCAGACACCTGGGCTCTGGAAGGCAGGTGTGGACTTCTTAATGTGCACTAATCTTGCTCTTCTTTTTCTCCTGCTGCTAAGAGACCACAAGGGGAGTCAGGCAATACTTGCAATACTTGCCACCGAAATTTAGGTTTGTTGACAGGCCCCTTCCTATCCCTTTCTGAGCAGCCCTTGTGTAGTTCCCAGCCTTGTCACAGTACTGTTTAGGATGGAAAATGAAGGAAAAAATCCCACCTGCATGCAGAAGCAGTGGTGATGTAAGGCACAAAGGTAATTCAGCTGGAATATGTCCAGGAGACCTGCAGTGCTTGCTCCCACAAGATGCTCTTGAGAGGTGAAGCCCCAAGGGTATGGTCAACGTGGAGGCAAATGGATGCAGTATGAAAGTGGTGAGACCCAGAGCCCACAAAACAGGGGAGATGTGTCCGTGGGGAACGTGGCAGTTATTGACTGCACTGCCACGTGGCGTGGCCCTTTCCTTCCACAGTCAAGGCTGATATCTGAATTACTTTGGATTTTAACCACAATTAAAGAGCTAATCAAGGTCAACAGCTCCTTTCAAATACAGTTTAGTACAAAATCCTAATGCAGGAATTACACAAATTGATATTGTCAATATAATGGATTCGAACCAATTGTGCTAAACAAGGTTGTATCAAGTCTGCACTCTGTATTAGGTGAGGGCTAATTCTGTCTAGCAGCAGTGGAGACGAACAGAAAAACAGATACATCAAGGCTTCACAGACTGGATTTATTACCAAGGTGGTTTTTACTCCCCTCAAAGAATTCATTAGTCTAAGAAAGCAGTGCAGTTCTGAGGATTCAGTTCCGTTCAGAAGGCAGAACACACAAAATTGAATGCATGCAATTTCTTGGTCGAATCTATAGGAGACAGAAGGAAGGGACAGTCAAGAGAAATGATGAGCCTAGAGAATAAACCTGAAAAGCAGCCCCTGGTGAAAAAGGAGGTGGCAAAAGACTCTGCTCAGGTACTTGAGACATCTTAAAGTATCCAAGACACCAGGCATGGCTGGAAGATGTGACAAGAGACCTGTAGAAAACCCATGTTCTCCCAGCATGGCAGATCTCTAGAGTGTCTCAAATGAACCCTAGGAGATCTAACCCTCTCACACCAAGAGACATTCCAGCCTTGTTTTGCTTTTCCTTGGAGTCCCTTAAAGGTTTCACCAATGAGTTCCTTCCCAGCTTTGTAGACATGACGTAACGCTTTCCCTTCATCTCAGCATCCACCTTTTGATTCCTCTCCTTAGAGGAAGTGTGTGGAGTGACCCCAGCCCTTGCTCCCACCCTCCAAACTGCTTTGGAATGGTGGGAGACAGCCAACTTTTCCGGGGTCCGTGTGAAAGAAGCTAAATGGGAACATGAAGGTGGTAATGGAGTGGAAGCAGAGCAAGGAGAGCCTCACTGATGGATTATTAGGCACTGTCAAAGTTTCAGCAGAGTGGAAAACTTGGAGGCAGGAGTAGTAACCCATGAAAAATCACCTCTTCCTTTTCCTGTTCATGGCAGGGCAGCGTGTCCAGATCAAAGCCACCCATCACAGCTCAGCCTCAGTCACACGATTTACGAGGCACTGGGGCACCAGCCCATTAACAGCCCTGGTAATTCATTGCAAGGGCAACAGGAGGTGTAAATCCCCTCCCCTCAGGACTTACACATTTACCCAACTGTCCCCCAATCACTGGACCTGGACATCAGAGGGGCTGATGTTATGGATGAGAAGGGCCACAAGAGGAGCAATAGGGAATGAGAGGACACTTGGGACAGTCTGGGATGGTTGGAGTGGGTAGGAGAGGCACGACCCAAGAGGCAGAGCTGTTTTCCTGTGCACCCATTAAGAAAATCTCATTGGTTTTAATTGCATTCTGACCTTCCAGAGCTCCTCCTGGCTGTTTCCCTTGGGATCAGAGATGTAGAAGGAGCATGCTTCATGCACATGAGCAGCTGGGAGGCCTCTGCACTTTTTCAAGGTCTGTGAGACATTGTGCTCCCCACATAGGGCAGTCCCTGCTGCCAGCAGCTTGTTTAGAGGCTCAACAACACTAAAATAACTGATGGCTGCAGGTCACACCAGCTAAGGTGAGATACAAGGTCCCAACACAACTTGGAACCTGGAGACCTAGAAATTCTTAGGTGGAGAACATTCATCTAGCATTCCATCACTTTACTGGCAGCACTCAGACATACTGTCTTCTCTTACATCTCTTACTCTTCTGCAACATGTCTACATTCAAAAATATCTTTGCAGAAAGCTAACGCTTTGTTGCTTTCCAAAGATAACAAATACCAGATTTACTCTTTGTTTTCTTGTGTCTGGCTACTCCATCCATTTGATCGCGCTCCCTTTTTCTCTATCTTTGCCTTCCCCATAATCTGACAGTCCCATTTCTTACTTCCCATCACCATTTCTTGTGTTACACTCCGTTATTCTTGCACTGGTATCTTTCTGCTCCTTCATGCTTGGCTCCAGCTGTTTCTGGCTTTCAAAAAGTCCCCTTCTGTTTGCTCTTCCCTGACTTTTTTTAAGTCTTCTGCTGCTCCCTGTCCATGGTCAACTCTTTAACATTAGCTAATATTTGGTGTCAGAAAACTTGGCTCAGCTATATGACTGGGTTTAAAGCATCTATATATTCACAAGAAAACTTTGAATGTGAGTTTTCCTCTTCAATATTCGGTACACTAGAACTAAATCCTCATCAGAGGTGCTTGCCTTTAAGGGCAGCAGTGGAGATAAATAGGCTCTGAAGCAGAAATGGAAGTCTCACCAGTCATATTCAGTAACCAAGATAAGATGGCCAGATCAGTGGAGTGTTTTCTTGCAAAAATCTTTCAAATTTCTCTTAAAAAGGGGCCTTTTAAAAATTAATTCCACTGCGGTTTCTTTTGTGTCATTTTTAAGTGCTACTTATCATTTCTTTTTGAAGCAAGACTACAAACAGATTTCCATCAATTTCCCTCAGAAACTCATTTTCTGCTTCATACTATGAAGCTCACAAGAAATATGGCTAATTTCCCAGCCACTGGTTGCTGTGCACTTCACCCCATGGTCACGGGGCCAGGCAGATGTGCCTGTCAGACAGGAGAGCACTGGTTTACTGGTTTGGCTCAGCATGGGACAGAGAGGTGACCAGCTAAAATGAGATGGAAGTGGTCAGAGTATTTCCTGTTCCTCCTCAGAGAGCAAAAGCAGGCCCTTAAAGCATGACCAAGAATGAGAATCTGGCAATGATCTTTGGTCAAAAGATAACCAGAAAGGAGGTGAATGGGGAGAAAGTGCAAATGAGAAGGTACTGGTCCAGCTGGGGGAAAAAGGCTTTGTTAGGGTAACAGTTTGAAAGGAAAATCTATGAGGCTTGGGTTTATACATGCCTGACTCTTGAAAATGTGATTTAGACACTTTAGTGCTTTATAGGTGGAAGAAATTCACCCCTAGTTAAGTGGAAGGAACAATTCCATTAACTACTTGTAATAAAGTTTGGACACTTTCAGTCATGACTTTCTGGAAGCAGAACTCAGCCTCACATACAGGGTCCACAGCCCTGGGAAGACACAAGAAGGAGATGAGGCAAGGTTTTGATGGCCCCTCTGTGTTACTTTCTCAGAAAGGAGTCTCATAAATATTCATGTATGTTGTCATGGGATTTACAGCCTGTTTAGAACTCAGGGTTATGGTACATCCCCACCTCTAAAGGCAGGTGGCTCACCTTTACCAATGAGAAAAAGAGGAGAAGAGAAAAAGAGAAGAGAAGAGAAGAGAAGAGAAGAGAAGAGAAGAGAAGAGAAGAGAAGAGAAGAGAAGAGAAGAGAAGAGAAGAGAAGAGAAGAGAAGAGAAGAGAAGAGAAGAGAAAAGAGAAGAGAAGAAGGATGAGATGAAGCCCTTCAGCAGAGGGAGAAATGAAGCAGGGCTGTGAGAGGACAAACCTTTGATACTGCACAGAAGGGAAGTCCAGCATGGGAAAGGGCAGAGTCTCCACCAGGTCTTGCAACACATGTGAAACCCATCAGGGTCACTGTTCCCATGGTATTTTGTTGTGTGAGCCATAACATGACACCCTACAGGGAGGGAAAGGCATCCTGTGGGTAGGGGAAAGAGCTATCTGTGCTTTTAAGAGGTTGGCTGGGAATTAAGGGGATACTTTATGGTGGTTACACTCTGAATTTATAGTTTCCTCCTCTTGCTTTTTAATGTTCTCCTGCCAAATTACCTGTGGTTTGTCCCATAACTTCCATCTGCCCTGTGGTCTGACATGTCCCAGCACCACCTGGGACACATGAAAGAATACAAAACAAACAATCTGTCAAAGAAGAGAAGGGCTGCACTGCAAAACGTAGGTTCTTTTCTGGACCTAAACCCTAATTGTCCAGACTCTTGTATCAGGATTTAATAGATTTTCTCTCATGTGATAGGGAAATGGTGACATTATGACACAGATCAGATCTTTCTTATTCCAGAAATGTGACTTGGGCACCGTGACTTCAAGAAGGCTTTTGGCTGTGAAGTTCAGAAATCATCTACTGCCTATGAACTAACCTCTCTGTCTAATTGCTTAGAGGTCTGAGCTACTCTGCACACATCTATTCTCAAGAGATAGAAGAACATTCATCATCAGTGTCTCCCAGAGCTTCAGAGCACAGTAGGACACCTACTCAGAGAAGACCTTCTGGTACTTCTCATTGCTCTCCTGTACAAGCTAAAATCAGGTCCCATACAGCTGCTAATAAAAAAGTAGTTCTGTTCTGAGAAACTCCTGGCCATTCACTGCTTGAAGGTGAGTTGTTGCCCATTGTTAAGGATTTGGGAACCTTTGTAATATATTTTTGGAAATCTGGCCACATTGTGTGGATGTCTAGCTTTCAAAGCAGACCCTCAAAGTAAGGCTGTGTAGCCCCAAGGGAGGAAGTCTACTGGTAGTAGAGAAGAGAAGATAAAGCCTTCTCCACAGATGGCCCTGTTAACTTGACCCTTATTTCAGAGAGTTACTCAGGGTTCATAGCTGCTTGTCTGTGTGTCCTGGAGGCTGCCTATGTCTTTATCACCATTAAGGTCTTCTCTTGTCTCACAGGCTCTGTCCCCCTGTGTCCCTCTGCAGCTGACCCATTTCTCCTTCAATCCCTGTCTCTTCCCAGTGGGGAGGTGAGGCTTCCAGCAGAGCAGTTCCCTGCCACAAGTGCCCCCACCAGGAGCAGAAATGCAAACCCAGCAGTGGGAATGAGCTGCCTTTTCTCACAACTGCCCTGCCCGAAGCCATGTTCCAGCAGTTCACCTCGGTGGCTCTAAAATAATTAGGAGGTTTGAAGTTTCACACGCCCCAGCAGAGAGAGACAGGACAACTCATCTATTATTGCAGCCCTAGTGAACAACACTTTGGATTGATGTGGGGAATGCTGAACTTGGCAACCCCTCTGTGACCTTTGCCTGAGAGTAGGGTCATCCCCAATATCCGGGGTGGATGCTGGTTGAGCTCAGGTCCCAGTCCCTTTCAGAGCAGAGCAGGGAACCCAAGCGTCCCGACACAGGGCATCACCCGCCAAGCCAAGCATTAAACATCAATCCCAGAAGGACTTTCACTCCTCTGTGTCTGAGGTGAAAGCAGATTAGGAGTTTGATCTCCCAAGATTACTGCGTGAAAGTCGCCCTTGAATAGGCTCCCTGTGGTTTGTCCATCTCTTTGGGGTTTTGCCTTTCATTAGATGGTGCTGCCCTTCAAGCTCTTTTTGTTTATTTGCTTTTTTTTTAGGTTTTCTTCTATGATCTCCTGGGGGATGGCAGGGGAACCTGGAACATTTTCAAGTATCCTACAAGTCTGGGGAAACTCCAGTGGTTGTGAGACCTCCCCCAAAATTGTGGTTCCTTTGCTGTGGGCCTCCACAGCCAAAGGAGAGATCAAGGGTCTTGCTGGGACTTTGAAGATGCCATAGATACATGAGAGAAGAAAATCCTCTGTGTGCAGGAGTGGCTATTTTGGCTTGTGGGCAGGATGAAGGAGTGACCACCAGTGTGGTGTAGCAGGGCTGATCTGAGGTGGGCACAGGAGGTCTGGCAAAGGAGGGCAGGTGGTACCAAGGCGTGCAGAGCAAGGTCTCTCAGCCCTGTGGCCATGGGGACTCTGCTGCTGGGTGAGGTAGTGCCTCCTCAAAGGGGAGCCCACGGTGTGGGAAGAGAGAGTGCCTGTCCTTGGGGCTGCTCGTCCCTGCCTGGCGCCTGCCAGGGCTGGGCAAAGGCAGCCACAGCATCTGAGGTTTGGGAAAGGCAGAAAGCTCAGCCTGGGTTGAAACGAAAAACAGGGGAAAAGAGAAAATGGAAATTCTTTCCAAGGTCTGTTTTCCTTGGGATGAGCAGATTGATGATTTAGCAAGACTGCCTGGTTATTTTTCCATGTCGCTGCCTTTGGCCCCTTGTTTGGAGCAGCTGAGCCAGAGGGACGGGAAGGCAAAGTCGGGGAAGCAGAGCCAGGGCTGGGGCTGGCATTTGCAGGGCAGGATTGTGTCTGCAAAAGCCACCAGCAACAGCAGCAGGTCACAGGAGCCTCCTCCAGTGGATTTTTTGTCCTCTGATCCTTGGAGTGAGCATTCAGGCTCAACATCAATATGCAGAGCATCCTACAGCACCTTCTGCTCTATCCCAAAGTGCAGAAGGAACAACCAGCACAGGGAAATGGTCTCTCAGCCAGAGCCCTTCTCTCATGCAAATTCCTGTCTTTGCAAGCTCTCTGCAATCTCAGACTGTCACCATGGCCTTCATCCCACAGAAGTGCTGCATACCAGTGGAAGGAAAGTCCTCCCCTACCTGCCCACCATTTCATGCTCAGCACTATCGTGTCATGTCAGAGCAGGTGGGCATAAACCCTCACCTGCCTCCAGTGCCTTGGTTTGGTCCTGCCACCCTGGAAGGAATCAGCCTCTACCTGAAAAGCTCTAACAAAGGCAGGTCAGGTCCCCCGTGGGTGCCCAGCTCCCCCTGTTGCAATGGGTTTCTGGATGTGTGGAGAAGCCCCTGGGTCCCCTTTCTGCTGGGCCTGGCAGGGAGGTGGCAGTGCCAGGCGTGATGCTGTTTAATTCACAAAGCTCTCCTCCACCGACAGCACCTCTCACAGGGATTGCAGAGTAGCCAGCATGCCGTGGTTGGATTGAGCCGGCAGATTTAATTAAGTTGCGATTTAATTACCTATCAGCATCCCTATTTAATAAAGCTCAGGAGGATTTTAATTTTGAAAAAATAATAATAATAAATGATAAGGGCTGTCACCGAGCGGCAGTAAGGGCACCCGGTGCAGGCAGGAGGGCTCTGCAGGCAGTGTCCCTGTCCCTGTCCCTGCCCTGTGGGATGAGGCAGGACATGGCCAGGCTCGGACAGAGCTTGGGAGAGCTGGCACAGATTGCAGGGAGGGGAGTGTGACCCTTGGCAGCCTGTGTGATGCCACACGCCCAGGGCTCATCTCCAGGCACTCCTGCCCCTGCTTGCTCATTTTGCTTCTTTGTACAGAGACTGAAGGGGGACACAGGAGCCCCTGCCCACTGTCAGCAGCCCCATATTGTCCTGATCATGGTTTGTCATTTTTGCTGTCTGCTGAAGCCTCTCTGAGGGGAGGTTGGCTCTTGTGGTGGTTGGCATTTCTCTGGTGTCCTTGCTGGACAGCAAGTCCAGGGTGTGGATGCTGCTTGGGTTTTCTGGTGGGGTTTTGAATACACTGAGACCCAGTGTGTGATTTTAACCTGAGGTTTAGTTTTGATTCACCAGATCAAAGTCGAAGCTGTGTGTGATGCTCAGGGCCATCAGGATTTGGGGAGGTTTGGAGAAGACGCTTTGGCTCCTCCCTGAGCAGTAAGTGAAGACGTCAGGTTGTGACCATGCCCAGCATCTGAGAGAATTTCCACCAAAGATATTCATCCACTTTAGCACTTCAGCCATTATCTCCTTCCAAGCCCCTCCCAGCCTCACTAACCTGTACACAGCATTAATGTAACTGTTTTCCTGAGGATGTTTCCTTGGGGTTTAATTGTGCTTGAGGTTTTATTTCTTTTGGGCCAGACCCAGACCCTGTGACAAGCAACGTGGTCGTTATCCCGGGGTGGGACTCACCAGCTTTATGTGAGCTCAGATGCTGGACGGGGACCTTCTGGTCTTTGTTGCCAGTGGGGACGGGTTTCTTGTTCTGCCATCTGTGTTCATCCTGTTTTCTGTTTTAGAGCTTTTCTTTAATGGACACTCACCCGAGACCTCTGTGTCGTGCAGTGCCCAATTGCATCTCCCCACTGATGGGGATGTGTCAACACCGAGTTTAGCACTTCTTAAACTATGAGAACTGTAAACACAGTATAAAGGAAGCAGTGCTTTAAGCAAGAATAATGAAGGAAAGCCCAAACCTTTCCCCCTAGTCACCAGCATCACATGAAATGAGATCTAGACTGAGTTCTAAAATGCCTCCAAGGGGATAATATATCCATATGTGCTTCCCACCTGCACCTGGAACAGCACATATGGCTTCCTTAGCTCTTTCTCTGGCCTCTAAAAGACACCTAGATTTGTGACACTCACTTTTAGAGACCCTTCAGCAAGGTGTAGTGGGTTCCCTCCCTCTCTTCCCCCCAAAAAGCCACTTTCCAACAGAGGAAACAGCTGAGATGGAGAGAAACAGACCTTGATATTTCTATTGTTTCATGGTAACAGTGCCTGTCCTGAGACCCCAGGCCTGACAGATTGACATAACAGGTTAATAAGTGCTTTCCACTTCTCCTAAAGGCTAATTAAATATTAATCCACTTGGTGAGGTCAGCAAAAATAACAAACAATTGGCAGAGTGAAATTCGTTTAATTAATTCTCCTGTGGAGGTTTTTTAAGCATCTCCCTCCCCCCACAGATGACTGCCTCGGCTGCAGTAACCTACAGTGAAATCAGAACTTATTGGTTCTGGGCCTGCTTTTCTCAGATATTTAATGTAGTTTCTTTTGATTTGCTTCTTTTTTAGTTTCTGAATGCTTGTTGGATACTGCGAGAGGAGAGGAGAGGAGAGGAGAGGAGAGGAGAGGAGAGGAGAGGAGAGGAGAGGAGAGCAGAGGAGAACAGAAGAGAGCACGACTCAGCTCGAGTGACCGGGTCTGATCTCGTATGCC